>JARFIW010000858.1:18740000-19252475 GCA_036346225.1 Platerodrilus igneus
TTTGGTTTGTTATTGACCAGCAATTAAGTCTAAAAGATCAAGTAATGCATACGTGTCGTATGGTAATTGGTGCGCTGCATTCGGTTTATCGTCTAAAAAGGTTTACAGTTTACGCCTATTAAGCTTAAGGTGCAACTAGTACAAAGCTTGATTAGGCCATTCTTCGTCTATTGTGACATTATTTACGTAAGTGCTTGAACTTAGCTAAGTGAACGACTTCAGAGAGCACACAATAGTTGTGTTAGTTTTATCCATAGTCTAAAGAAGCGCGATCATGTAACTCAACTCTACATAGACATGCGATGGCTTAAGCTTGGTGATATAAGAAAACTCCATACGGTTATTGTTCTTTACAAGCTCTTCTCTACTAACAATCCCCTTTTACTTATTTACTAAATTCATCCCTCTATCTACCCGGAGTCATAATACGAGACATGAAAATCTGCTGGCCATCCTTATGCACCAAACCCAGATTTTTCACCAATCTTTCCATGTTGCTAGTATTCTCCTTCGGAACTCGATACCGTTGAACATTCGACATGTCCCCACAAGTTTTAGCTTTAGAAGACTCTTCCTTGAACATCTTTTATCGATCGAGGTGTAATAAAACATATATTTTGCTACGGCCTCTACTTCTATCATTTGCTTTATTCACTGTATGTCTGATTGTGAGATTGAGTGAGTGATTGAAATTTTGTTTCTTCATATTACAGATTATTCTGTTTTTGTTATATGATTTACCTTGTGCTGTCACTCTCAAGTTAGGTGGTAGACGGAGCCTAAATTTAAATTGTTGGTATTGACATCGTTAGCGATTCGGCTAATAATCTGGTAAATTTTTGCAACTGGAAGACACATTTAAAATATGTTCCAACTGTAACTGATAGTTTATCGTATGAAGATTTCTTTTATAACACTTATGTGAAAGTATAACATGGTGGCGTTTTCGATAGAGGATTCCTACTCCATATTTTGCGTAGTCGTCAATGTCACTGGTTAGCATCGGTCTTAAAACTTGTTCCACCCCTTTCGTTAAAATTCGAAATTGATGCTAAAAGGCCCTAATGGGATACGGCTGTTATATGGTGCGTCCGTACTTCAGTGTTTGTCACATTCAGTGACGTAAGAAAACAGATGGTGAATGTTGATAATTAAATTCTTTCCTGATGTCCAGGACCAACGATTTTACTTTTGAGGTTAATTGAGAATAAAAGTTTCATCTTAAAAATAGGGAATAGTTTAATTAGAGAGTCATACTTACTAGAACTTAATGTGTGAATAAATTCTCAATAGGAATTAAATAAACATTTAACTTGACTAACTATTGATTACATAAATTTTATGTACCATATCAATATAAAATCCGGTACTGGTGGTGATTTAGTTTGTACTGTCACTCTTAAGTTAGTTGGTAGACGGAACCTAATGGCTCAAATCTCGCTTATGGATGTCGGTGCATTATGAACTTAATTTAATTTATTTTAAGTTACAGTTTTAATTTCTTTTTGTTTAGTTTGTAAAGTGACATTTTTTTTCTGCATCATTGTCAAGTTACAGCTTCGTGAATCTCATGAATTCACTATCTAATTCTTATTTTCATGTATATTTTATTTCACAAATTAGTAAATCTTTTGTCTGGATGTTAATAAAGTTGCCTACACGCGTTTAGTTTTTTTGCAATATACGCTTTATTTAAATAAAGTGTAATGCTGCTTAGTTTAATACATTTCTTTCTATGTTTTAGTTTAGAGTAAAAGTTGCTTGCTTTATAAATTTAAAAAAATATTTTCCTTTAATTCATTGGCAGTTAAATCTCACCCGTACACAACTGAGGTGTATATAAACTTTTGTAATAAAAGTCAATATTGACAGTTGCTCCTTCTCACTCTTTTGATTAAGAATTCTCTCCTTTGCTAGTGTTAGTAGATCATTGCTAGTTGAACATCCAACGTCTTATCTATCCTGAACGGTATGTAATATATTACAGATCTTTAGAGTGTTCTCAAAAATATTCCTATATGGATAATGGCAAATAGACCTATATTGTATCGTTACCTATCATTAAAGCAAATGATGGTAAGATATAGTTCTTGCAACTTCTAAACCGACTTTCGTCATCCTAACTACAATGACGCTATCGGTACAATATAGATTTTGCATTTATTTAGTAATTGGTGATGGAATGTTTGTTACCTTTTAAAAGGTAACTTGTATAATGATTTTATACTGATAAAATTGCAATCTAAGCAGTTTAGCTTAATAATAAATGTTATTATGTGGGAAATTGTACTAGTGAGCATATTTTAAATATAATTAAATGTTTTTAATGTGTTATATATCCTTAATTAAATAGCCATACGCATGCTATACCGGGCACGGAATAATAGCTACCAATAATCAAGACTTCTAAAAGTTTTGTTTATTAAACCACAGTAAGAGGACGAACAGTTATGAAAATTTTCATACATTCTGTAAATTACATTACGAATACCACATTCAGTAAATTCGTAAACTTCAGTAATTGGTTTTTTGTGAACTCGTTTCTTGGAAGTGAAGGGTTTATTGTTTTTAACTGCCTATGACACAGCAGTTACCGTAGACACATTGATATTTATAGCAGCTGCTACACGCTAAAATAGAATTAATGAACTACAAATTGAAGTAAATAATTAAATTACTTTGCGAACTGCCGTCAAAGGAATAAATGGACCACCGTTATCTCGTTCTTGTTCAAAAAACTATCAAATTATATACAAGTAGCTTTTCTCTACTTCCAAAACGTGAACCGGACATGGTTTATTCACCCAAATAAAAATAAGACAAGTCTGTTCCGAAAAAAACACAATTTTAATTGCAAGCAAGAATAACACAAAATGCGGGACAAAAACTACGCAAGAGGTTAATGACGTGAAATAAGAAAGTCAACGAAAATCTAACATAACCAATACAAGTAATATCAGTTGCCAACAAATGTCTCAAATGAAGGCAGCAACATTGCAAAATTTGCAAACCGAGAAGGAAATTTTTTCTGGAGACAAGAATATCATTTGTAGTTGATATGGCGTGACGTCATTTGTGACGAAAGTCGGTTCAGAAATTGCGAGAACTATATATGTAGATATAATTTTAGTTTGTTGTAAGCACGTGGAAATAGTTCCTAACCCAACCTGGTTTTATGGTCTTTTTTTCTATTAAATTTTTGTCTGGTCTTCTCTAATATGCTGTTCGTTAGAGGGGACTACTATTTGATAAGATGAAATAAATAAAATCATTTTTTGTGGAATTTTTCAAATTAGTTGTGCCAAAAGCTACAATATTAAAATAATTCAAGTTTGTCGTTACATATATGTCTAAAAAAATTTTTTAATAACATAAGTTTACAAACTGTTTAGGCCAAAGATTTCATGAAACAATTGATTATTGAAGTAATATAAACAAAAGTTACATATACCTAACGTTTTACAAATATTTGTCGGTTCTGGATTATCTTGAAATTAAGACCACTGTTATTTCTGTACAGAATGTTTTAACTTGCTTTATCTGTTACACATGTGTTTACTATGAAATGTAGATTTAACTTTAACAATGAAAGAACATATGGCCTTATGCCTACAAGTATTTAATTTAAAAATAGTAAGATCAAACTTAATGCTTTGCTATTATATTTGACTTATGTCCAAAATCTTGTTAAGTTAATTTTTTGTCGTGTAAACAAATTATTACAACTTAAATTTTTCGGAATATATTACTGAAATATTTCTATTCCACAAATCTGTATTTCAATATTTTTTTGTAATAACTTTTTTAACAGGTTAGAGCATTTCACGTTTCCTAATTTTTCTGCTTGAGAGTCTAAGCCTTTTGCAGTCTCCACAACCAAAAACAGTTGAGTCTAGCTTTGCCAGGGTAATTTATTTATACCCTGTCGTGCGCCTACCATTTTCAATACACCCGTAAGGCGGTAGGGTGCAAGTTCTTTGTTATTAATAAAGTCGAACATACATACATAGCCTAATCCACCATAAATTTAGCTTTATAAGTGTTTAGACACTATATAAGTTATTATAAATTTATTTTGTATAACAAACATTGCACAGATCCCAAGCTCATTTGGATTTTAGATGTTTGCTTTGCCTGAGTCGTATGCGGGCAATTTTATGTCTGGTCTTTTCCTCTTGTATCTCTTGATTTACAGTAGTTTGGTTGTCATTTTGGATATCGCTTTCAGTGACGTTTATTAATCTAAAATCTAAATCTACCTCATTTTCATCATCTATATTGGGAATACTGTATTCACGACCATATTGTGTAGTACAATATAGGCATTTATTATTTTGCAGGCAGTATTCGGTCCATTTTGAAGTGTCCTGTGTTTTAAAAGGCAACGAAACATAACCTTCAGACTCCATTGCAACACTCAATTTTATTGTTTGTAGACATCAATTTCTTGCGTGTCTTCTTCAGTATTTTCTTGAATAGGAAATTGATTAAGTAACCAAGTACAGAGTAGATAGCCTAAGTCACTTATAAACAATGTATTCTTTGTAGTGTACTAATTTAATGTATTAGCTACTATTACCCAACGGAAAGTTGTTCCTATAACCTGCAGCATGTAAATTTTGGAATACCCTTTCTACATTAGACTTATTCCATATAAATAAAGCGTTTCTGCTGCCAGAAAGTTTCGCATTCACGTTTAGCATTTTAAAATTAGCATCACATATCTAAAATAGCTCTCATTAAGAAGAAATATGAAAAAGAAGTTAATTACCAGTTTGTGACAGTCTCTTAGAAATAATTGTAGTTACATTTCATTTTAATAGTCTCTGTATAAGTAACGTACATCAATAAGATTCGGTTATTTCCTTCAGGAAATATAAGTTTTAGGCTTCTATAAATTCTAATTTAAGAGAGGATTATTTGGCATCATATTCAATCCACAGTCATAGGTTATAAAAATGAATGTCAGTTTTTAAAAAAAGGTTATGGGTGATGTCATTTTGGTAATTAATACAGCTTAGTTTGTTTTGTCTAGAAAATATAGAATAGCGCCGATGACTTCATTCATCTGCAAACAAAGCAGATGATATACAGTTTTGTGCTGATTCAGATTACATGCAAAATTCGAAATACGTAACTTTAAATATATATAAAGCTTAGATAGAGAAAGTGACATAAAAAGAAATCCAATTTTGATTCATCCATCCGAAGTTTGCCGAGAAGGCCTCGTGTAGTTTTAAAAAAAGCAGTTTCTTTCTTCGAAGCAAAACTCAGTTGCTAACATTAAGACGCTCAATACGTCGCTTCGGTAAGGCAAGTACCTTGATTAGAAGGTTGCGAGCTGGGTTAAGTAACCATTATGTTCGCAAAATGTCCTACCAAGCAGCTCAGTTTGTTTCTTAGGGACATATTGGTGTCCAATTATTCAACCCCTGTGCTGAAAGTAGGTTGAACTGTCCAACTTTTAATGGAGAAAAACAAAATCAATCATCCGATCGTAGTTTAAAAATTGAGTTAATAACATAAGGCTGAAACTGTACTGGTACAAAGGTTAGTACTTGAATGTATTATTGACTATATGAAGAACGCACTTACAGGTGCGTCTGTGTTTAGGTTAAGTTTTAGTTAATAGGTTTCCGTTTTTAGTTAGTACATTTAGGACATGTGGAACGTTTAATATTTGTGTAAACTGCAAAAAAATTTCGACTTCATCAACGACGAAAACAAGATGTAATTCATATTTATTGGAACAATCAATTTGTAAACTAGTCTTTTACTATGTGATATTAGTTTAATAATTTAAATGTTCTCTAGTAATTGAATTAGTTTGATGGAATATAAGCTTTTAAAATAACTTAACATGGCACCGAAGATAGCTTACGCTGAAAACGCTCTGCTGTAATTTTTATAATTTTAACTATTAAATTATTTTTACACGAGAATACTCTTTGTTTTGAATTTTATTGAAAAAGATGACTTTGGATATTATATACTTAGAGATGAATTTGAATTAGCATTAAAGGGTCTAAAAAATGGTAAGGCATCGGGTATAGATAAGGAGCAAGCAGAAACTCTAAGACGTTGGGCAGGCAGTGTTAGAACGTGTTCTCCAACTTGTAAGCTATATGTATGAGACAGGCAAGATACCCAAACATTTCAAACGTTACATCATAGTCACTATACTAATAAAAAGAGGCGCGAAAAGATGCGAAAATTTTCCAACAATAAGTTTCATAGCACACGCGTCAAAAATATTAACTAAAACTGTACAAACACGGATGGAAAAACGAGCTGAAGGAATACTGCGAAACGATCAATTTGGGTTTAGGCGAAACATGGGAACATGGGAGGGCTATTTTAGCGCTGATGGTGATAATGGAGAAAACAATAGAAAAAGGGCAAAGCGTATATATAGGGTTTGTGGATCTGGAAAAAGCATTTGAAAATGTAAAATGGAAAAAGTGTTCGAAATACTCAAAAGATTGAAATGAGTTTTAGGGATATGCTTGTTACGTGCCAAGGGTCACTTTAACATTGTATTTAGGTTAAGTTGTTGTACGGAAGTTTCCCGCCATATTTTCAAATACGCGAGACGCGGGAATTTTTAAATAGACTAGGCGGTGCTTCCGATACCTCAGAATAGTGAGTTTGCGCAAGTGTGCTTATCCCCATAGGGGTATAGGAATACTAGACAAAGTGGGGGTTTATCTATGTAGATATCCTATCTAATTATCTTTGTTTATCTACCCTCATACCTTATTTTCCTGTCCAATCCCTACATAGGTAAGACATCTGCCGCCACCTAGGAGTACCGATCTTCACGCCCGAGGATGACCTCATGTTTACCTTAGCTAGCCGGAGCTGTTCCGTACGTATTTGATAGCGTCGACGTAACATCTCTAATTCCTCCGGGAGGAGACCCGACTGGACTTGGCTAGAGGCCTACCCGAGCGCAATTTCGGGCGAAAGCAGGATTTCTGATGTAAGTAATCCTTTACTTATTTTGTGTGCTTATTTTTTTGGTGTTAAAAATGGAGTAAATTTACGTAGGATTGCGTAATATTGATGACATCATCGGTAGAGGACCGCACCTAAATCCGTATAAGATTAGTGCTGCCAACTGCCGATAGTATCTATCAAACCACGCTACCGGTGTTGTATTTATCAAACTTTGTAAATACAACCACCGGCGCGAACGTAAGATGCTGATAGTACATTACTTATACAAAAAGCAAACAGCGGTAATAAAATTTCAGCAGGAACGTAGGGAAGTAAATACTAGGAAAGGGGTAAGACTAAGATGTTCTCAATCCCTATTTATTGAGAGAGAGAGAGAGAGAGAGAGAGAGAGAGAGAGAGAGAGAGAGATACGGTATGAAAATTAACACAAATAAAACTAAAGTACTAGTATGTATAAGAGGGGAAAATAAATTAAAAACTAAAATACAGGTAGGTAACGAGAACTTACAAGATTTTAAGTATTTCTGCTACCTTGGAAGCCAAATAGAGAAAGATGGGAAGATCGCAAAAGATATAAAACAAACATTAGCGGAAAGTCGTGCTACATTTATCAAGAAAGAGCAACTACTGTTTTCAATGATAACAAGCATAGAAACAAGGAAAAAATTGCATAAAGCATATGTGTGGAGCACAGCACTGTACGGCTGTTAAACTTGGACAGTAGTAGAAACGGACAGGAAAAAGAAGAAACCTTTGAAATGCGGTGCTACAAACGTATGATGAGGATATATTGGACAGACAAAGTTACGAACAAAGAGGTTCTCAGAATGATAGGAGAAGAAAGAAATATGTGGAAAACAGTAAAAAAAATAGGAGAGATAGGATGATAGGCCACATACTACGGCATGAGGGAATAGTGCGGAATATATTAGAAGCAGAAATACGAAAAAAGAGAAGTAGAGGTAGACCTAGGCTAGACTATTGCACGCAGATAGTGAAAGCTGTAGACTGGGAATTTCAGGGAAATGTGTAGGCTAGCTCAGAATAGGAATCAAAGGAGGCACGCGTTCAACCAGTTCTAAGATAGAAAATCTAAGGACAAAAAATAAATGTACTTAAACCTGATGATTATTATTAACAACTACAGGTGTTGGTTTTGAAATATTTTCAAGTAATGTTGATTGTGCGAAAGGATATATTGGAAAACTATTAATTCGGCAAATGTTCAAGTGTTGGGGATCTTGGTAGCCACAGGCTGCTTAATTCCTTTCTTATACCACTGTATATCGAGGAAATAAGGTATATCTTTGTAAAACAATAGAAGGGGAACCGAACCGCGTCTAACAAGAAAGAGGAGCGGCTATGGTCGAAGACAACAGACTTAAAAACAAGGAGAAAATTTTTGAAAGCATAGGTGTGGAGCACAGTCCAGTACGTCTATGAAATAGGGGCAGTAGGAGAACCAGACAGAAAAACGGTAGAAGTCTTTTGGCATGCTGTATTTCAGATGTACAAAGATGATACGATGGACAGACAAAGTTAATAACAAAGAGGTAATAGAAGTAATGGGGGAATAAAGATATCTGTGGAAACAAGAAAAAATAGGAGAAATAAGGGGGCAGGATACGTTCTTAGGCATTTTTGGAGAACAGTGTGTGATATATTATTAGCAGAAATAGGAAAAATGAGAGGTAGATGTAGACCTAGATCAGACTATTGCACGCAGATAGAGAAAGATGAAGACTGTGGAAATTTCAGGGAAGTGTATAGGTTAGCTCAAAATAGGAAATAATAAGGATACGCGGCTAACCAGTTCCAGAACTGAAGACCTAATGAAGATGTTCTTGTTTATCAGTCAATTAATTGACTGAAAATTTAGGAAAAGGATTATTACCTCTTAAGTTATTTATTTTGAGTTGGAATCTCTTGACATTTACTTGGTTTAATATTTGGTTCCCACTTTGTGGTGATCCTTACTTGAATGCTGGATATCGCCACTGTGATGTGATATTAAGTATAAAAATCCTTCTAATTTTATGAAGATGCTAATTTTATTGACGCCTTTTTACATTTCATTTTTGACATAAGTTGTTTTTTACAAAAAAAGGAAAGGTTCCTATTAAGGTAAAATATCAATAATTGAAATGGACTGTAGTAAGTAGGCCAGGCCACACCTCAGTCAATGCATGCAATACACTGATGTGTGCAAGTATGTTGACCAATGACCGCACAACACAAATAACAAGAGTACTAAACATACCGGCGGCCTTGCAATTACTTAGATTCAACAAACTAACAATGTAAATTCAATATTGCAACAAAGCGAATATTGTGTTTAAAGGCGACAACATAACTAGAGTATATAAAATTGCATAATTCGTAAAGCAACATTTCAGAAATTTGAAGTACTTAATTATACATGAACAACAATAGCAATCGTTTAAAATTGCCAACAAATATTAACAACTAGTCGACAGGTAAAACACTCAACTTAGTTATTGCGCGTTTCACAATGCCGCCTTTCGTCAAGACCCTCACCAATCTCACTATACCGTCTTCACCTGTATGGACGTCTGCAATTCTGCCTATTGTCCACTGCTGAAGCGGACTGTTTTCGTCTCGAAGTATTACTAGGCTACCAACAAGGTTGTTGGTTTCGTTTTTAAATTTCTATTTGGTTTGCTGATGAAGGTTGTGTAAATAGTCTCACTTCCAGCGAGCCTATATGTCTTGCGTCAATTTTTGTAGTTGTTGAAATTTAGATAGTTTATTGATTGACACATCAAACACGTCAACTTGAGGTGCTCCATTAAGAGTCTGACCAATTATGAAATGACCGGGTGTTAAGGCTTTAAGGTCATTTGGGTCAGAGGATAGGGGTACGATAGGTCGCGAATTTAATATCGCTTCCGCTTGTATTAATATTGTGAAAAATTCTTCGTAAGTATAAGATTTATTTAACAATACACGCTTGAAATGGAGTTTTAATGATTTTACTGAAGCCTCCCACAATCCACCAAAATGTGGTGATCTGGTAGGTATAAAATGCCATTGCATATAGCTAGTGACAAAGTAATTTCGAACTGGCTGACTGCTTAGGATTTTGTAAATTTCCTTAAATGCATTGTTTGCGCCGAAGAAGTTAGATCCATTGTCGGAATACAGATTGTTGCACATGCCTCCTCTTGATACAAAACGCTTAAATGCTACGATAGAACATTCTGATGTAAGTTCGGTTACTAATTCAACATGAACTGCTTTTGTAGCAAAGCAAATAAAAATACAGACGTAGAATATTAATATATTTTTATTTCGATATTTCCCGTTTTTCAATAAAAAAGGTCCAGCATAGTCAAGTCCGCAGTTTGAAAATGGTCGAGAAGGGTTAACTCTAGGTGCGGGTAAGTTACCCATTTTAATGTTACTAAGCGGTGGACCAGCCTTATAGCAAATTATACAATTTTGAATGACGCTTCGCACAGCGTTGCGAACGCCCAAGGGCCAAAACCTCTGTCGGATAAAGGATAAAGTAACTTGACAGCCGGAGTGAAAATTACACTCATGCGTGTAACCAATTAGCAGTGTTCTGAGTGGATGATTTTTAGTAATTAATATAGGATGTTTAAAATTAAATGATAGGTCAGAGTGTGCTAATCTGCCACCTACCCAAAGTATCCCGTTGTCATCAAAAAATGGGTTTAATGAGTTCAAGTTGCTATTTGGCTTCACTGACCCGTTTAACTTCAAGCTCCGTAAATCGTCTGCAAAGCACTGAAACTGCATTGCCTTGATTAAAATTATCTCAGTATTTTGCCTTTCGCGTCAAGTAATATGCAAGGAGTCAAGCTTAAATGTTTTCTTTAGTTTTGCCGTTTGATAAAACGCAAGCAGTATGATAATACATGTATTAATTTTATGTAGCTCGAAAATCTATCAAAAATATCGTTACAAGATGAAATAAACAATGAAATGGTTTTACGATTGAGTTCAGGGTAGTTTGAAGGAATTCGTGAGAACCTTGTAATGTGACAATCTCGTGGCCAACAATCAGGATGCTGTGAGAGAAACGTTGGACCGTGCCACCATAGGGAAGAAGTTTGTAAGTCGTTGGGATTCATTCCCCTGTAGATTATGTCAGCGGGACTGTAAATAGATGATATAGGTTCCAATTATTTATGTCAGAGATATTTTGAATCTCCGCAATATGGTTGCACACAAAAACCTTCCACGGCCGAGGTTCCGCACTTAGCCATGAAAGGACTATGGAAGAATCTGTCCAATAATATGCTGAAGAAATATTCAACTGCAGTGATGAGGTTACCCCTTTAACTAGTTGTGCTAGAAAAAGCGCTCCGGCGAGTTCCAGCCTGGGAAGGGTAAGCGCCTTAAGAGGGGGCCACTCGAGATTTAACGCACAATAAAGTGACTTGTATATTGCCGGTGCAATTTTCCGATCTTGTATAGACACATGCGCCATAAGCTTGCATGGATGCATCACAGAAACCATGCAGTGGGACATTAATAGGATGCTTTAATAGGGCATGTATTGAAATTTTTATAATGTTGGGATTTGGCATTAGGCTATAAAAGTTAATCCAGTGTTTATAAAGATTGACTGGTACGGGATCGTCCCGATTAAGTTTAGCTAGCCAAAGCTGTTGCAGTATAATTTCTGCCTGAATGATGATTGGACCAAGAAGACCAAGAGGGTCGAATGTTTAAGATATGGTTGAAAGAATGCTTCGTTTAGTAAAGGAAGTGGACAAGTTAGAATGTATATGGGAGCTATAAACAAAGCAATCTGTCACAGACTCATACGATATTCCAAGAGTTTTACTACTAGATGGACCTTGCATGAAGTGCTTGACAGGCGAATCATTGTCAGAGCCAATACTTTCTAACAGAGATTGATCATTTGAGGTGAACTTCCGCAGTTCGAATCCATAATTTCGAAAGATGCCTACTAGGTTTCTTTTTTGTATTTGACGTAGATCGTTTAAAGAGCAATTACTAGAAACAAGGTCATCAACGTGAAAGTCATTAAGTATTACATGAGATTCGACAGGAAAGTCGACTTGACATTCCACCGCAATTTGCTTTAAGCAGCGTGTTGCTAGAAATGAGGCTGACGTCGTACCATACGTAATGGTATTAAGTTCAAAGTATGACAGGTTGTCATTAGGGTTATTTCGCCAAACAATACGCTGTAGGCTCCACTCTTCCGCTCTGATATTGATTTGTCGATACATCTTGGCAATATCTCCAGTCAGCACGAATTAATGTCGTCTGAATCGAAGAATTATAGAAAATAAATCATTTTGGATAGTAGGTTCTATTTTTAATACATCATTCAAAGAATAGCCTGAAGCGGTTTTTACGGAAGCATCGAAAACCACTCTCAGCTTTGTAGTCGCGCTTTCCTTCTTTTCTACAGAATGGTGCGAGTAGAGGAAAATTTTCCTCTACTGGTGCGGTAGATAATAAATCGAAAAGGGGCCGTTTTCTCTAGGATTCATTTTAACCACATGACCTAGTTTTAAGTATTCATTCATAAAATCAGAGTATTGCTTCTTCAGTTCATGATTTTTATTTAGTTTGCTTTCTATCGAATAATATCGGTAAGTTGCCGTTTCTTCAGAATCAGCAAGTCTAGTAAAATTATCCTTTAGAGCTAATCTTACCACAAATCTATCAGATGCGTCACGAGTAAAGGTTTGAAGAAAATGTGTTTCGCATTGGATTTCTCTATCAGTCATAGGATTTTTGGGCGCATTGTTCTCTTGGATTTGCCAAAACTGCTGCAACTGAGTTTGAATCAGATCGGTTACCGTTAAGAAACTATTTGAGAGAAGAGTGGCATTAGATAGAAGTTTATAAAATATGCTTGCTCCAAGAAGTACATTGATTTCAGAAGCAAGTATTAAAGTTTTTATCTGCTAGCAGAATGTTTTCTGGAATCTTTATATTCTTTAAGTTGGCTCTTTGTTGTGGCAGTATACCGGTAATTGAGTCGATGATTAGAAACGGTAACGGGAAGGAATAGTTACTGTGTAGTGATTGCGCCTTGATGATCGCATATTTGGATATGTTTGTATAACCCTGACCTATTCCGAACACCGGAATGTTGACCTGGTTGTACGTTAAGTTTAGTTTATCAAAAATTCGTTTTGTAACGAAATTAGATTGTGAGCCGCTCTCTAACAAGGCCCTGCATGGAAACGTTTTTCCGCTGTTATCAAACACTTTGATCACGGCTGTAGATAGCAATACTGATGAACATGTGCTTATATTTGACGTTGCAGTATGAGTGCATATACTGTCTAGGCTTAAATTATTATTTTCGAAATGCGTTTTGTCAAGCTCATCATTGTGACCGTTTGTTTCAGGACCATTCTGAATGCGAGAGTTGACGCTTTGAGGATTTGTTCGGGCTTGGCTATAAGGTGTTTTATTCATATGATTGCTGTTGGATCTTTTTGATCGATTTGAGGACAAACGCAGCAGTGAATGATGCCTTCTTTGACAAGCAATTTGAGCATAGCTTAAATCGTTTACTATCCGATAACCTTTTGTTGATGGGGAAGCCAGAAAATAATTTGCAGACGTAAATGAAGTGAGGTTCATTGTATAAAGGACAATGTGGACTTGTAGATAAGTGCGAGTAATTGCGACCATCGGGTGGTCGTTTAGGTTGGGTATTTGATTGGAATTGTTAGCTTTAGTGTCCAACGAAGTAGATGGATGACAGGGGAATTACCGCCACATTTCCACCAGCATCCACATTTCCACACACATCTTGACCAAATTTACATGTAAATTCCCATAAGGAGGAAATGAGGAGATTCATCTCCACATTTCCACAAGCATCCACATTTCCACACACATCTGAACCAAATAGTTTTCTTCGACTAGCCATTGCATCTTTCGAGATAAACCTATCTTGTTTAGTATCAATTAATATTAGAATTTTCTCGGCTACCCGAATCTTTAGGAATTTTTTAGATTGCATCACCCCCCCCAGGGAGCTACCCTAATTTTAAGATTTCTTACCTGTTGCGATTTCCGACCGGTCGCATAAATTTTTTTAGTCATGCAATACATTAAATTAGTCTAGAATTTTACGCAGAATTCGAATCTGCAAACAGATTTAAAATAGGACCACGCCCTGCAAAGTTACACTTTAAAGCTCTCAAACCTCTAAATTTTGCTCTTTGCTCTATAAGCAAAACTAACAAATAGTTTTTTTCGTCTAACCGATGCATCTTTTGAGATAAACTTATCTTATTTGGTATCAATTAATATTAGAATTTTCTCAGCTACCCAAATCTCTTTAGATTTTTCAGATAGCATCATCCCCCAGAGAGCTGCCCTCATTTTAAAATTTCTTACCTGTTGCTATTTCTGAGCGTTCTTATACATTTTTTTATACATGCGATACATTAAATTAGTCTAGAATTTTACGCACAACCCGAATCTGCAAACAAATTTAAAATAGGACAACGCCCTGCAAAATTACACTTTAAAGCTCCCAAATCTCATTAAAATTTTTGCTCATTTATGACATATGCTTTAACCAAACATCTCCAAAAATCAAAAACCGTGGAGATTTTAGAAATGAGTCCTTTATAAAGCCATAAGTGTTTAATATTTAAAACCACTTTTCAAACGGTGATGCACTGTTTTTAGAATATTCAAAACCAAACTTTTTAATTTTAAACAGTTATCAAGGTTGGTTTAACATTTTTAGTAACTATGCGCGTCATAATTATATGCTCAAATGCTTGGAAAATACAAGCCGTTAAGGAAATAAATCCTTAACGAGCACGGGCTACCTAAATTACATCTTTAACATTTTTAATAACTATGCACGTCATAATTATATGCTCAAATGCTTGGAAAATACAAGTCGTTTCGAATCAATCTCTTAACGATTATGAGCAGTCCAAATTACATATGAAAGCTGTATATAATTTCTTTTTTTGGACTTTCTATTAATTAGGTTTGTGTATTAGAAATTGATGAATAATTGCCAAGGATTCACACAAGGTACTTTCTAGTAACCAGTACGTATTTAGGGAAAATATTAACGTCATTTAGCTTTTATTTCAAACCTTATATAACGCGGTGTGATTAGTAGAATTCTATTAGTTTCGTACGCTTTTGTGTAAAGCTCGTTGAAATTTTAAACCGTCGTTTCGTGTAGTTATTTTTGTGAAAATTTTTGAAGATTTAAGGGTAAGTTTACATTTTTTTTATTAAAATAGGACTGAATTTATTTGCAAACACCAATTATTATGTATTTTGCTACTGGTTCTAATTGTATTTTAAAACATTAATTTTTCCAAAGTAATGCGCTGTTTTACTATATATATATATATATATATATATATATTTCAAATTTTAAAGGTATGCTTTTAGCTAAGATGAATAAAAAACAATTCCCACAAAATATTTTATTAAAAATTAAATACATTAACAAAAGGCCTTAATAGCAATACATTCTCTTTGGAACAGCTTAAGTTATTCAAACAATGGTTTAAACAGTGATTGTACCTATCACCGAATCTTCTTAATTCTTTGAGTCTTGGAAGTGAGAATACACCTTCCATGTTTAAAATGTTGTTTGATAAATATTTTGATAGTAACTGCCTTTTCTGTTCTCCTTTAACATAGACAGTAGCATCGGGAGGTATGAGTTCTTTCAGTAGATTACCCACATTTGTATATCCACTTGTGGGCTGTCCATCCCAGCAGAGCCCATGGATTCTTTGCTTTAACCACCGAACTTGCTTTTTGAAATCATCACTTAGGGTGTTATACCCCACCGCTATATCCAGTATCTCATGCCATATTACATTCTTTGCTACATCCAAAATGGCAATCTCCTTGCAATAGAAATCACTAGTTTTGTATTGATATCCTTGTAAATCGATTATGAAACACATGCTTCCTGTTTCAAATCATAAATAGGGATGGGGTTCTAAGCAAATTTCTCCTATATATCTAGTTAAGGGACTTTACCCCCTCCTTTTATGATTTTTTTAACTAGGTAATTATCTAGAACTTTGGCTGATACTAAAGCAGGTCTGTTTTCTTAATCCAACTTTTACCATCCCCCAACCACGACACTAATAATTCGCGTCCGTGCTTCCGTTTCCGTAAAACTTTTTCCACTAGGTACGTGTCGGGTGCTGCTGTGAGCTGAATCTCATCGCCGTAAAAAGCACCTAGAATTGGCCGACCTTCCAAATCTTGTAGCAGATAGGTTATCGGTCTCGTTTGTTGTACTTTAACAATTTTGAATAGTTCTGTACTCCAGTTTGGATAAAATCCTCGATCGAATACTGCTTTATATTTTGATATACGCACAATGTCTCCAATCTTATACAACTTCTTGCGACTTTTAGAAGCGTTGTTAGCGGTGTAAAGTTTTATTCTTTCCGGATGTTCTTCTGCCTCCATAGGCGTCATGTCAATAGCCCGATGCGGCGTATTATTGTATTCTTCTATAACCTTAGGCAAAATATTCACCCATTTATGACTGCCTTGCAAGTAAAATTTTCTGTACAATTTGTTTTTGATTGTTCTGATCAATCTCTCAACCATACTAGCTTTGATTGCGGAATACGTAGAGTAATGGTTTATCTTATATTTTTGCATAAGATTTTTAAACCAGCGGTTGTAGTACTCTTTCCCAAAATCCGTTTGTAGATTGATTTTTACGTTATTTTTTCCTTGCAACATTTTGTCTAATATTTTTTTCACAGCATTTGTAACTTCTGAACCAGTTTTATTTTTTAAAGGTTCTGCTAAAGCATATTTTGTGAAACAGTCCATCGCTATTATAATATATCTGTATCCATTGTTCACATGCGAGTAAGGCTGCATTTCGCACAAGTCCGATTGGATAAGATCACGTTTCACATGTTTCAGATTTGTATGACGACGCTGAAAATTTTTTCTTGCAGGTTTAAATAATTCCTTAACGATGATTTCTTTACTCATTTTTTGCTTAACACTGTTGCTAAACCTTTGACATAAACTGAAGCTTTGGTTTGTAGTATTTGTTTTTTATAGCTGCTGGTGACGCCCCGTAAATCGATGATATTGCAAGACCGAGCTCCTTTTCATTTGTCTCAGAAGTTGCAGTCAAATTAATAAAAAACTGTATAAACGTTTTAAAGTCAGATACAAGCTTATCCATTTTTTCATTTACATATTCTTTATTAACTGCATCAGATGGTTCAACTGGTTGAGCAAGCATTGTGATACGCTGGTTTCTTGCATTGAAGGTTTTATTTTTACGCTGTATATCATCAGAACTTTTTAGACAGTATGAAAAGGCTTGATTCACGAGCTTGATTACAGATTTCTTACTAACACAATCACTATCGTCTTTAGGATCCATTACATCAACTAACCTGCTTTTACGAAAACTAATTGTTTCTTCTCCAGACTTGAATACTATAGTGCTCCTCTGGTTAACACAATCACTATCTTCTTTCGGGTCTAATGAATTCACTAACCTTCTTTGCTGCATATCGTACCCATCACCATCCAACGTTAGCACAAATCCTCGACCTGGAGGACCGCGCCGAATATCAGCATCTTTACGCTCTGAACGTCCGAAGCGGTCGATAGGCATTTTAAAACTGTGTAATTATTTACTGAGCTCACTGGATTATACCTTCTTCTCTCAACTCTTCTATTATGGACACCATCTTGTTAATGTTTTCCTCGCTTGTATTTCCAGCTCGGTTGGATGCGTTCAACAATCTCAGCCGATCCACAAGTTCATGTACATTATTCCAGTAGACATATTGCACCGGCTTTGAATTTAAACTTTTGTAAAACCGATTAGAAAAGTCTAAACCCGCTCCCTTAGACTGTTTTCTTCTCTTTGGCTGTTTTCTTTCGGGATTCCTCCGAAATTCGGTGAGATACTTTTGCACATATTTGTTAAACTTTTTGTTATTTGTTGGGAATCCGCTTAAATCGTGCACCGCAAATGGGTTAAAGTTTCTTCTCAAAATCGACGCAGATTTGATCATTTTCAAGTAATTCGGCAAATCTTCATGCAAATTGAAATCGCCATCTTCGGGGCTGATGTCTTTGTAAACCAGCAGATTGTATAAACCCCTCGTACCTGGATATATCACATTATTTAATGTTATATCGCCAGTTTCCGGGTTAATTACCAATACACTTTTCCACAAACTCCATGTATCGGTTTCCACATTATACTTTACTCCATAAATTGATTTGTCAATATTTTCGTCTTCGTCTCTAGCTAACACATCCGCATAGTAAAGATGGAACGGTTCTTCTGGAACGAGTTGCTTAATTTTCTTTATAGGTACGTCCATGTCTTCGACTTTAACCTTTGTTGTAGGTATGGGGATTTTTTGGAGATCGATTGCAACTGGGAAGCGGTTATTTGCAAGGGATCGATCAATTGTTTGTGCGCCTCTTTGAATTTTTGCTGAGATGCGGTGTCTCCCTTTTTATACGCTACAAACTTTTTTCGCACAGCATCCTGCATAAGATGAAGACTGCGTTTATTCGCAATAAAATTGTTAACTTCCGTCATCATGAAACTTTAGATGGGAACTAACTATTTTTTTGAATAATGTCAAATATTTATATACTCGTCGAAATTCTTCTGATACCGCCCCTTATCCAAATCAAAATCTTTCACAATAGTTATAAAATTATGTTTTGAGTCACCCCAACACTGTAAGCACATTTCTTTAAATTTCGGATATGTCATGTCACCACTTACATGATCCGAAAAGATATGGCGAAGGTTTGTGTCATCCTGTTTCCATAATGCGATTACATTGGTGTTATCTCTGAGTCTATGTTTTAAGGCGCTAGCGTAAGTTTGACATAGATAGAACAAATTTATTGCTTTATGTCGACCGAACGAGAAAAACTGAGTAATTTTACTTTGCTCGTTTGCAGGTATATCATCGAAAACCATAATTGAATCTTCTTTGGTATCTCCGGGTTCGATCAAATCGTTGTAATTTTCAAACTCATGGTACCCAATTTCTTCTTTTAATGGTGTAAAAACGTTTCTTAACAATTCGTATTTCGGTTGATATAAACTTTTCGAAAATACATACACATTTTGGAATCTAAGACCGTTCTCGTGCAGGATCAGTGATATTAAAGCGTTAGTCTTCCCACAACTCGATGGTCCAGCGAAGATAGCTCGTATGTTAGACGGGAACAATGGGCCATGTTTACCATCCTCTCTTGCGCTAGCAATAGCAAAGTTATCATAATTCTGTATAGGTATTTTAACTTCTTGTTTTGCAGTCTCCATATTGCTTCGAGCGTACGCTTGCTTTTGCTGCTGCTTGTGGTGATAGCTCAACGTCTCTTTCGGTATATTATATTTTTTACTGATAGAGTAAATTACCCAGTCGAACTTCTTCTATAGCTTTTTCTAATGCTTCGCTACTGTATCCACTATTTCGTTTTCTTATGTAATTGCGAACCATGCTAACCAATACTGTCGGAGACACTTTCACTCTATGGGGCAATTTCACCCTATGGAGCAATTTCGCCCTATGGGACAAATTTCACCCTATTCTGATGGAGGTAAATTCGCTGTAAAATAACTAGAACTTATGTACAGAGTGGGAGATGCTCACCATTCGGCAAATAAAAGTAGACTAATTGAAACAAATTAATTCCTTGCTTTTATACAATTTTATTAAAAATATATACAAAATATTTAATTGTGAATAAATCTATTAACAATTTCCGTAAACGGATTATATTCAAACATAGAGTCATGTATAATTAAAGCATAAGCCTTCATCGACGGTTCAAAATTTCGTGAAGCTTCTAATTCCATTCTTACATCAACAGTTGCATCCTTGATGCTTTCAAATTGATGACGGCAGTCGATTACAAAGACGGGTGATTCCTTAAACCTGTTGTAGTCCATTAAACATTTATTTGACGACTTGTTCGGATAGTATTTTTCCATAAAAGATGCATAAGACAGGTACGCTGGCAAGTAGTCGTTCTGCTCGAAATCCAAATTTAATCGACCTTGTGGGAACATCTGAGAGTTTAAAAACACTTTAACATTGGTTATATTGGCATTCGTAATGCTTGTAGCATTTTCTTCTTTCCTGTCGTACTTCCCATTTTGCAGCGCCAGTAATATCCATCGAGCCTTCTCTGTTGCGTTCGATACTTTAATTCTCCATACTTGCGACTTTGATTGTGTTAGAGGCGATAATTCGTGTAGTTCCCATTTTCTGAATGCAGCCACTATAGATGATTGATTTTGCATTTCCGAAAGCAGGGATGCCTTGGCGAAGTCGCTTAATGTTATATGCGGAACCTCCCATAAAATACGTTGTATTTTGAACGTTGGTGTATTTCCAATCGACTTGTAGCAATTTACGTCCGACTGGGATCTGATTAAAATCAGCTCTTGAGGCATGTTGACGATAGTTTTCTTGTAATCTTCAAAAAACCCAAAAATGGTTTTTAGCGGTATAGCACAACTAAACCGTCCATCTTGGAATATGGTATCGGGCTTCCACCCGGTATGTGTAATAGATTTTGTTTCTGATTCTTCCATGGATACTAAACCCTTAATAGTTCTTGTAATTCCAGGGATTTTACAGAAATCTATTATTTGATTATTACCCAATTTGTATTGAATTTTCTCAAACAGAAAATATGGCGCATTTCTAGTAAATTCGTAAGCTTTAGGGTCTGGTTCTGCTGCCTTGATCGGGTCTACAGTTGTTGACGCTTCTCTTAATGTTTCCGTAGGCTTATAGGTACCCCTTATAAATATGAAACTTTCATGGGGATATGTGATGTTATCACTGCTTTGGATTTCAATTGAAATTCGATCGTTGTTTTCTGCATTCAATGTAAAGGGAAGATATGTATAATAATCTTCCTTTATTATGGTTTCGTCTAATTTATATCCTCCAAGCACATCCAATTTGGGCACGTCCTCATATTTAAGCCTTCCAAGTTTAACGTTTTCAACACCGTGGAGATCTAAGCTGCGTTTACTTCTGCCTCCCATCATTTATAACTTCTAACCCCAAAGATTTTAAGAAACGTATTTCTTCTGCTGTAAGTCTCTCGACAACTTGACGCTTTGACGTCGTATTTACTTCTGATCGTCTGGGGGTGTTGTAGCGTGCTTTATATACAAAATTGATAGGCATTTTCAACTACTTTTTATTTCCAGTCTCACACAGGTGTATGTTTCCGGCGAAAAGTATACCAATTTACCCAAATGATCGACTAGTCTGATTGTAATATTATCAATTTCTGTCACGCTCAGCGGATAATATATGACGTGGTTAGGTTCCTTTTCCAGATTATACCGGGGTGGTACAGATAGACTAAATTCGAATAAGCTGTGGGTAAGAAAATTGTTTCTGAACGATCCGCTGGTGATATTGGTTTCCACAAAATTGTTTGAGACCGATATTATGTTCACTTGCTGATTAGCGATATGTACGGTATCTGCAGCCAATTTGCGTTTGGTAAACCACAAGAAGCTTCCAATATTGTTTTTACGGTTTGCCCCAAAATCAATCGGTATACTGTTTCGTATAGAACACTTTAATGTATTATTGTTGGCACTCAGTTTAAAATATTTTTCAATGTTCTCGTTGATGTCCAGCTTCTGACTGAACCATTTTTTGAAAACATCCTGTATATATGCATTTATTTCTTCTAATTCGTATGATCCAGGTTCAATGGTTATTCTGCGATGCTCTGGATCGTTAAAGTATAAGTTTTTGTTTCCTGGATGTGTTTTGCACAGTGTTACAGGTGTACAGTCCCACTAGACCCAAAGCATATTCACCGTCCTGTTTCAATTTAATTGGTGGGTAAATGGATCCTGTCGATATGACATTACCATACCCGAACACGCTCACTGTTTTAGCCATTGTCACTAAGAAACTTTAACACTAAATGCCCACAATTGTAAGTGTTGTAAGTCTGCTCCGGTACACTGTTGTAGTAAATTTTACAGCCTCGAAAATATCTCTCCACTTCTTCCGGCGGTCTCAAGTCTCCAAGCGAATCGTAGTAATACACACTATTTCTGCGTTTTCGGTACCCCACCCAACGTGTACCTGATCCTTTGGTGGTATCCAAATTAATCACGCCCGATTCGTTGACATGCGGTCTAATCTTCTGTAACTGATCTCTAGAAAAGACGTTGCGAAAATGAGGAATGTTTGATGCGTGTTTCTTTATATCTACATCGGTGAGAGCTCTTCGAGGTAACTTGCTTAGTTTTTTGATACTTTTTTACAAACACCACGCCCCTGTTTGTACGGTTTCAAGAATAATGCTGTGCCTTTTTTGTATGGTTTTAGAAACATTCCATTTCCTTTTTTCCCAACGGCAATGGCTTCCATTGATCTGTTGTGTCGTTCGCTCTCCTTAAGCTGCTCGTTGGCTGTGTTGACATCATTTACTGCTTTAGCTATCCCCGCAGCACCACCAGCTAGTGCTCCTAGGGCACTGAGTCCTGCGAATATCTGAATCAATGGTTGAAAACCTCCTTTCTGTGGAACGGGTATAATACGTGGGACTCTAATTTTGCTTTTCCCACCGGCTCCTTTTATGATTTTTTTACCAATTAGAATACTAACGTCTAACAGCTTTTTCAAGTTGTCGGAACCAACTCGGTCTATTGCGGATCGTATTTTCTTCAAAAATCCGCCTTTGAAACTTATTATCTTCTTTAAGCCCATACCCATTTTTCTCTTTGCTTTCATAGCGTTTGTCACAAACCAAGCTGCGGCTTTTTCCCTAAACTTTGCGTGTTTAGACTTAACTCTCCCCCAGGCCTATTCTAAAATTTTATCTGCTCGGTGTCTGGCTGGAAGATCATCGGGGTACTTGGAGTATGCAATGTCGTGGTCTTTACACAATTTATCCAATTCGTTTATTCCAGAATCACCTCTTGCTAAGCGCTCATTCAACTTTGTACGAGGACCGCAGTACTGATAACCTGGAATATGCAGCTCAAACGGTAACCTGTTTATAGCGCTGTTGATTAGACCCTCTCCAGAACAGATATTCATGTGTTTACTCAAAAAAATCTCAAACTATACTAAATAAATAAACAACAACGAGTCTATTTATACCTTTTCAAAAAATTTATAATAACAATACATTTACATCCACGTCTCTTGAGCTGTCTTTTATAGAATACTCTTTCTATTTATTACCATAACCAGAATCTTCAGATTCCGACAAATTTAAACGTCTAAACATTTCCACTAATGTTCTTGTACGCATCACGTCTCGCACAAATATATCCGGAAAACATATAACCAGCTCCAAAGCATTTAGTGCGCTCTGATTCAATTCGTTGTAGAATAAAATATTGCCAATTCGAACTTCGCCTTAAATCAAGATTTTAATTCGTTTCTCCCCTTCAGTCAGAGTATTAAACCGATCACAATCATTTAAATTAGAATTAGCAACAAACTCTACTAATTCTCTGTATAATGCTGGAAAGTCACGACTTTTCAACTGCTTAAATTGATATCCAAACAACTCTCGCATATGGAATAGTTTACGGCACTCCAATTCGTTTATAACTATCAAACTATTACTCATTATTATTTTTAACTGGAACGTTTCGTCCTCGGTTGTTCCAAACACTGGCGACAGAGTGATAAAAAACAGTCTTCCTAGTTGTATGTGTAGATTTTCCATTTCGGGTGCACCATTTAATCGACTGTTTAGCACGTCACGAGAAAATACGTTGATTTGAAATTCCACCTGAAAATTTGTAAATGCCAACCAATTTTCGTATGTCAATTCCAGAACATGGTTGTTACAATATTTCTTGCTACATACCAATAGTAATACGGGTTTTATTGTCTGGTTTATAACAAACCCAATTTCCACATCATAAGGGTGTTCACCCAATTCACTTAAAATATACGTAAACTTATTAATCAGATTTTCGGTATACAAAACTTGTGCATCATTAACATCTACAGACTCCATTGCTTTGCACTGATTTCACCGAGATGACTGAGAAGGAATCCTATGCGACTCGTCCTTTTAAATGTTTCAGGGTTGTTGTTGCGCATGCGTAAATTGTACTCGGATGACTTAGAATGATAAATATTCGAATTATATTAACATTTTTATTTATAAATTTTAACCATAAAATACAACTTTTACAATTATAATTTTTCTATATAGCTCAAAAAGCATTCCATAAAGTCTCGCAATAAATTTAACTCTTCAAATTTATCCAATAATTCATGATAATTTATTTGATTCCGGTCGAATTGGTCACAAACAGTCTATGCTTGTTGCAACTTTATCCACCTGGAGTCGTCATAACATGATCCAACATCATCACCATAAATATAACCACGTTCGATATTAATCCTAGCATCACTCAAACTGCGCTGAAACATTGCTATACCGTCTTTAATGGATATCATTGTATCTACTTTTATGCTGTATTTTGTACTGAACATAGGGGAATCGTGCTCGTATTTTATACGATTTGAGCTGTCCTTGTTACCGAAATCGCCCAAACTTTCTAAGGTTTATTGTGAAAGGTGACCTTTGCCTTCTTCATTATTGTTTTCATTTAACAAAATTCCAGGCTCGAAATGTCTGTAAACAATTAGAGTAGAAGTGAAAGTTAAAGTGATACATCGGATAATTATAGATGTAGTGCGTAAACAAGAAGCTAATTGATTTTCACCGACGTGAATAGACTGGTTTGAAATGTTACTCAAGGTTAAACGACGCTGGGTTTCTCCTAATTTAAAAGTAAACTACCTAATTATTATACGATCTTAATTATTATGTGTATAAAAACATGGTACGAAGTGATACAAATTCAGTTTCTGTTTAGTCTTTGACTAGTTAACAAGTTTTTATAAATATTTACAGTGAAATGGCTTTTTTTACTTGTGATGTCTGTGGGGTTGTCTTCTCGAGAACCGATAGTTTGAAGAGACATCTGCTCCAGCAGCATGAAGTTGTATCGAAACCCTCCGAGGGTTTCTCTGCGATCTGTGTCCGGCATCCTTCTCGCGGAAGGACAACTTGAAACGTCATAAGGATGCCAAGCATGGTGTAGTGGCTCCAGTTGCAGGCCCATCCGGGGTCAAACGACCTGCTGCACCGACAGTTGAGGGACCTTGCTCTCAAGAGACTGCGGAGATGTGTGGAATGCAATGTGGATGTCACCAACATGGCAGCCCACCAACGCTCCAACACCCACAAAGCTAATGCTAGCCGTGTCCTGGATGGAGGCGTGGAGGTTGTAGCAACCGCATTCAAAACTCGAATCGCTACACACAGAATTAGTAATGTCGATTCTACAAGTATGTATTTTTTATAAGTATTTTGTGTTTGCTTAGTTTGTATTTTTAGGTCTATTGGATTTTCTGCGCGAGCAAAAGGAACGATTTGTAAGCTTAGTCGGGGAACAGCGGACTATCCACACAGCCCTTAAGGTTAACTTGGAGGTGTTTGGTGGCTACACCAAGATGGCTGCGGCAGAGAGTGTAGAGGATATAAAATCCTTCAACACCCGAAACACGGTTATCACCTCCTCCAGTAACCTAGGGGAGGTCTACAACGCCTTTGTGGAGACGATGTCAGCAAAGTCTGATGAGTTCCAAGAACGAGATTCTGGTTAGTTTTGGAAAATTATTAATTTTTTCTAATTTTTTAAATTTTAGGTTGGACGCTGAAGAAAGTGTTGTACCTACAAGTAAATATTAATAAGTACAACCCTTTGCGCGGGTCTTTGTACATCGAGCTCCCCAAATGGATTCGAATTACGAGAGCCGTTATTAACATACAAAATCACGACAACGCATGTTTTGCCTGGTGTGTTGTGGCTGCCATACACCACAATGTTCACGACCCGCAAAGGCTCAGTAGCTCAGTAACTTAACAGGAGTGCAGTTCCCGATGCCCATAAAGGATATCTCGAAATTCGAGGAATTAAACAACATCAGCGTTAACGTGTTTGGTGTAGAAGGGAAATCGATTGTGGGGCCTTTGCATTTCACCGCTAATAAAAGGGATCGACACGTAAATTTGTAATATGTTCAGAAAGGTGGAAAGGAGCATTTTTGTTTAATTAATAATTTAAACGACTTGCTTACAACACAGTTGTCTAAAGAACGCGCACACAAGCAGTTGTGCGATGGATGTTTAATATATTTTCGTTCAGAAGATGAGCTACGCAAACACGCAGAACACGAGTGTAACCATGTCGTCACCACCATGCCAAACCCCTTCAACAACGTATTGGAGTTTATAAACATCCATAAGCAAATGATTGTGCCTTTTGTCATATATACTGATTTTGAAAGCGTCTTAAAACCAATTAGTACTGCAAATCCAAGCACGTTGACTTCATTCACCAATAGTATCCAGGAGCACAAGCCGTACAGCTTGGCATACTACATAAAATGTAGCTATGATGAATCTTTAAACAAGTTTGAGATGTACACGGGGCCTGAAGCTGCAAAGGTTCTAATGCAGTAGTTGGAAGAAGAAGCTCGACGACTGGGTGAAATTTTAAAAACCAATATTTCGATGAGATCAGTATCACCCCTAGCTGAACTTTTGTTTTACGCAGCAGTGGATTGCGGAATTTGTAAAAAACCTTTTGGGAGTGAAAGAGATAGGGATCACGACCACTTGAATGGTCGCTTTTGCTTCGCTGCACACCCACAGTGCAATATAAAGTACAAGGTCCCCCATTTCCTCCCTGTTGTATTTCACAATTTAAGTGGGTATGATTCCCATTTTATTGTGAAAGAGTTGAGGTATGACAAAGAGAGGGTTACCGTAATTCCAAATAATAAGGAACGATTTATTTCGTTTACGAAGTATGTTAGGCTATATGGCGAAGAACCAGAAGAGTTTGACGGTGAGCTGGAAGCAACCGACAATTCCACAGTTTAGCTAAGATTCATTGATTCTCTGCGTTTCATGATCTCGAGCTTGGATAATTTGTTAAAAAATTTGGAGCCTGGACAGTTGGTTAAGATGAAAAAATGTTTCCCAGACGATAAACATTTCGGTCTACTGACTAGAAAGGGAGTATTCCCATACAACTACGTAACAGACGAATCTGTGTTGAACGACTCCAATTTACCATCAAAGGAAGCCTTCTATAATGATCTAACCTCTACAGATATTACATTCGCTGAGCACGAACATGCTCAGACAGTTTGGAATACGTTTGGTATTCGTGCGCTTGGGGAATATAGTGATCTGTACCTGAAGACGGATGTGCTGCTTCTCGCCGACGTCTTCGAGAACTTTAGAGCCGTTTGCATCAAAACTTACGATCTTGACCCATGTCAATATCTAACTGCACCCAGCTTGAGCTTTGATGCGATGTTGAAATACACCGGCGTAAAATTAGACTTGCTCACAGATGTCAACATGCATCATTTCGTAAAGAAAGGGATTCGCGGTGGTCTCACACAGTACAGCCAACGATATGCTAGAGCAAATAATAAGTATATGGAGGATTACAACCCGACCCAGGCTTCAAAATACTTAACGTATCTGAATGCCAATAATCTATATGGGTGGGCAATGAGACAGCACCTACCCATTGGCGATTTTAGGCGGATGGATGCTAAAAAGATTACTCTCCTGAAAGAACGCATTTTGGATATACCCGAAACCAATGACAAAGGTTATATTATAGAAGTAGATCTGGAGTATCCAGAACATCTGCACCATACCCACAACGATCTACCCTTCTGCCCCGAAAACATGGTACCCCCATCACCCAAATCCAAGACGCCTAAATTGCTCGCGACTCTGTTGGAAAAGAAAAACTACACCATCCATTATCGGAATTTACAACAGTGTGTGCGATACGGTCTCAAACTAAAAGCAATCCACCGGGTTTTAGAATTTACTCAGTCTCCATGGTTGAAGGCGTATATTGACCTTAACACCGGGTTGAGGACGGCGGCGAAAAGCATGTTTGAAAAAGACTTCTATAAATTGATGAATAACGCGGTGTTCGCGAAGACCATGGAGAATGTGGACAAACGCGTTGATGTGAAAATCGTGCCCCGGTGGGATGTTTCTGGTAATTGGTTGTGTGCGAGTACGCTAATGGCGCGACTTAATTTTTATAGTTGTACTATTTTAGGAGAGGATTTGGTTATTATGCAAATGAATCGAGTCAAAGGTACTTACGACAAGCCAATTTATGTAGGTTTCTCGGTTTTAGACTTGTCTAAAACCTTAACGTATGAGTTTCACTACGGCACGATGAGATCTTTGTATGGTAACCAAATCCGCCTCCTTTATACGGATACCGATTCACTAGTGTACAGTGTGGAGACCGCAGACTTGTATAGTGACATTAGCACAAACATTCAACATTTTGATACTAGCGACTATCCTTGAGAGAATAATTACAATATACCGCTTGCGAACAAAAAAGTTGTGGGGAAATTTAAAGACGAGTTCAACGGTGACTTGGTGTTAGAATTTGTAGGTAGTAAGGCTAAGTCCTACAGTATTGTAGGAGAAAAGGATATTGTAAAGAAAATTAAGGGTGTTAGTCGTAATGTGGTGGCGGGGATTAGTGTAGATAGTTTTAAGGATGTAGTTATTAATAATAGAGAGGCTCTCATGAATACGATGGTATCAATCCGGAGTCATAAACACCAACTTTATACACAGCTTATTAATAAAATCAGTTTATCGGGCGCAGATGACAAGCGTTACGTCATCCCCGGAAGCATATCAACCTACGCATGGGGGCATAAGGATATTGGTTAAGTTTTTTAAGTTTTTGTTTATAGTTGCATGTAAGTTAGTTATAAGAAATACCTACCACCTCATCCTTAATATTTCCTTCGCTCCCGGCGACATGTGTTTACCTCCACGTGGTGTCGCTGGACGGTAAAACATATTGTTAGATTAACAACAATATGTCTTATTGACCGAAAACACGTTTCCTCTTTTTTACATTAATCTTTTTTTATTACAGGTCTATTTAATCTCTTTGTGTTGCAGGTTACTTTCAACTGCATGGATTTGGTTAAACGAAGAAAATAATGTTATACTTTGTAAAAATGGTAATTAGTTTATTAAACTGTAAATCGGATAAAATAAATTATTAAAGTTTTGAGTGCTTAATTTATTTGTTAGGTTTGCTTATAGAGCAAAGAGCAAAATTGAGAGGTTTGAGAGCTTTAAAGTGTAACTTTGCAGGGCCTGCTCCTATTTTAAATCTGTTTGCAGATTCGAATTCTGCGTAAAATTCTAGACTAATTTAATGTATCGCATGTATAAAAAATTTATAAGAACGCTCAGAAACAGCAAGAGATAAGAAATTTTAAAATGAGGGTAGCTTTCTGGGAGATGATGCTATCTGAAAAATCTAAAGAGATTTGGGTAGCTGCGAAAATTCTAATAGTAATTGATACCAAACAAGATAGGTTTATCTCAAAAGATGCATTGGTTAGACGAAGAAAACTATTTGTTAGTTTGTTACAATTCAATTGGTGAGTGATACATTTATATGGTGATAGATAGTTCTTAAAAGTCGGTAATACAGTTACCAAAGTTCATAAGATACATCGCGCAAGCGCAATGGATAAAAAGCAATGCAACGCCCTGGCGGCCGGAAGCGCAAACCTTATTACAGATTCCGCGTTGCAAACCACCTTGACGTCACCACCGCCAAATTTACATTGCGTAATAGTCGAAAATATAAAAAGTTAAATAAACAGGTAACGCAATTTACTCACATAAGATATTGGTTTTCCCCAGGTACGCCTATTATCCTTCCGGGTCGATAATGAAGGTATTGCT
The DNA here is from genome assembly GCA_036346225.1 of Platerodrilus igneus. Classification (NCBI taxonomy): domain Eukaryota; kingdom Metazoa; phylum Arthropoda; class Insecta; order Coleoptera; family Lycidae; genus Platerodrilus; species Platerodrilus igneus. The sequence continues at coordinate 18,769,833 of JARFIW010000858.1, forward strand.
CCGGGCTCCGGTGGTGTTAGCTGAGCATGGACATCCGGGTCATCTCTGGTCGTGGGCTGCTCCAGGGTCATATCGGTTTCCTATATGCAGAGAAACGACAGAAAGAGGTTAATTAGGTAAAGACAAAACAAAGATAAGCAAGGCAAGGGAATCTACATAATAAGATAAGATACGATACCGGCACGACCACTACACTTCAAGATCAAAGGAAAACAGCCACGATTCAGAGCGTCACCAAAACTCGGCCCCACTCTTTGTCTTTTCCATTGGCGCGAAGTTATTCATCTACCCCTCTAGGGATATGCACACTGCGCAAACTCACTACTATGACGTACGGAAGCACCGCCTAGTCTATTTAAAATTTCCGCGCACCTGCGTCTTTTGAAATTATGGCGCGAAACTTCCATACATCAAAACTTAACCTAAAAACACTGTTCAAGTGCAAATTGCACATAACAAGTTTTGCTTATAGAGCAAAGAGCAAAATTTTGAGGTTTGAGAGCTTTAAAGTGTAACTTTGTAGGGCGTGGTCCTATTTTAAATCTGTTTGCAGATTCGAATTCTGCGTAAAATTCTAGACTAATTTAATGTATTGCATGACTAAAAAAATTTATGCGACCGGTTGGAAATCGCAACAGGTAAGAAATCTTAAAATTGGGGTAGCTCCCTTTGGGATGGCGCTATATAAAAAATTCCTAAAAATTCGAGTAGCTGAGAAAATTCTAATATTAATTGATACCAAACAAGATAGGTTTATCTCGAAAGATGTAATGGCTAATCGAAGAAAACTATTTGGTTCAGATGTGTGTGTAAATGTGGATGCTTGTTGAAATGTGGAGATGAATTTCCTCATTTCCTCCTTATGGGAATTTACATGTAAATTTGGTCCAGATGTGTGTGGAAATGTGGATGCTGGTGTAAATGTGGCGGTGATTCCCTTGTCATCCATGTATTCAACGACTACAGTAATTGGCAGCGTAGAGTTAAGAATTTCGAGTATTCAACAATTGTTGGTGAGGTATTGGATTTTGTGGCTATTTCCCATTCCCTACGGGTTGATGAATTAAGTTTAGAATTAAGCAAATATATCAAAATAGTGTTCCATTTATCAACGTTTTCTCCCAGATTTCTTAGGCACCTAAAATGCATTTGAAATTCATCTAACGTTTTACGCAGCAGTGTATGGGATTCTTTTGAAATAATAGGTAACTCGGAAATGCCCTTCATATGAGCGTTTATGATGGATTTTTTATTTTGGTAACGCTGAATTAATAGGTCTCATGCGATTTTATAGTTGCTCTCACTAGCGCTTAATGACGATATTAGTTTTCCCGCTTCTCCCTTGAGCACACCGCGCAAGTAGAAGAATCGCTGAACATATGTGAGTAAAGGATTTTGGATAATTAATGAATCAAAGGCCTCCTTAAAGGAAATGAATTTATCGTAGTTGCCCGTAAACTCTGGAAGGACTAGACCGGGAAGCTTTACGTTTAGGGTTTGATTATTTGGTATTGGTATGGCGGCGGCTCTGTGACGTAGTGGTATGTGTGTGACTACTACGCCCAAGGTCCCGGGTTCGAATCCCGACACGGTCCGCTTGAAAAATGTTAGGCGAGCATTTTTCACAAAAATACACCCTCGTTCGGATAAGAAGTAAAATGGAGGTCCCGTGTGAGTGTTGTCCCGCACGTTAAAGATCCCTACCTTGCTTGGAACAGCAAGGGTTCGGCAAAATTCCAAATTTTCCAGGTAAAAAAAACTCGCTTCTTGGCCAATGTAGTACCTTCGGGTGGAGCATTGAAAAATCATATGTAAGGTATTGGTATGGCACAGAAAGTAGACGCGGGCACAATTTTGATCTTAGGTTTTGACAGGAGATTATGTGTTGTCGGCAACACCAGTTTTATTTTTGCAACTGTCACGATAGAAAAGTATCTATTTTCAAATTCGTTAAGCTCTTGTTCGTTTTTATCGATTTTGTCTGGTTCAAGTTCTCAATTTCATTCTGAATCAAATCAAACTCAGAATAAAGAGGCGTTATTTTATCTAGGCGTGCATTTACTTCAGTTCTAATTTTATGGGTTTATCAGACGACGAAATTCTTTTTAAGAAGCTGTCAAACCTTTTTCAGGCTTATGATCATTTTCCATCTTGTTTGTTGAAGAATGAGCAATATTAAGTTAAATGAACTCTTAAGAGCAGGAGGTAGCTATAGAATATTAGGCACATATTTGTCGATATATCAATTTTTCTCTAGTAAATTTACTATTTGAAATGCATTAAATTTACCATCTAAAGCAGTGTATAAAATTAGCTTAGAATTGGTAATTACCTCCTAACTAGAGTTAGAGGGTGGAGTAATTAAATTGTATAGTCTAACAAAACACAAGCTTGGCGATATCAAACAAGGCGTTTTGTTACGTTTTTTTTTTCGAGGCAGCCGCGTTGGGCGCCAAAGTTATGTTACGTTGGCTCGTAGCCGTGCGTAACAAAAAGAAAATCAAAGAGGAAAAAAAAGAAAGTGACCGGTCTCAATCGGAGAGTAGGGGGGGTTGTAGAAAGCAGACCAACATATAACGTACGCGGCTGTAAGGAATTTGTAACAATACCTGCAAAAGAAAAAGTCAGAATAACAAACCTGCAATAAAAAAAATTAGTTAAGAAACCTGGAAAAAAAAGAATAAGCATAGCAGCAATGAAACATCTAAGTTGGTCAGTACTTTGTAGCATGTAAATAAAAGAAACTGTTTAGATAAACTATATAATATAACAACAGTAAAAGCAATACAGAAAAATGTTTAGTACAAAGTGCGGTAATATTGGGGAGTAGCAGAAACGTTTCCTCACACACCAATTAAACATAAATCAGATAAAATTTTTACAAAGAAATAAATAAATAGGTAAGCCCAATTGATATGAGTCATTCAGCATAAATAAATAGGTAAGGCACAATTGGTATGAGTAATTTAGTAGTATTGGTTTTTCTTTCTTTCTTTTTTTTGTTTTAGAATAGCATGCAAGTCTATTGTAAAAGGTATCAGAACGCCAACGGTATCGCAAAGCAACGGACAGGTATTTAAAGTAAAAACAAGTAGGAAATAGTTCAACTTACATAAAGTCCTTCAGTAACGCCTTCTTGCATTTGAAGCGTGGGATTCACGAGGACCTGCACTAGCGAAGCACTTCACCCTTGCCTGTGAGGGCGTTGATGGAATTTCTTACACTTCACACTAATCACTCATCACTGGTGTTAGCAGCAGACCTTATCATGCTGGTGGAACTACGTAACATCGATAAATCTCTTGTTAATTCTATTTCCTGAGACAATAATTTTGAAAGATCTTGTAACACAAATTGTAAAGAAAAATAGTAATAAAACCCCAGAATCACGGGCTTTCAATGCACGACGCAATGCATTAAACTAACAGTAACGTGAAGCGTTTTATTTGCTACCTATGGTAACAAAGAAAAATCTAATGCATTTTAATAACGAAATTGGCGCCGGCAATGATCTATTTTAGATTCTTCGGTGTTAGCAAATGCAGCAACTACAGTATCCACTGTATTTACCGGTGAATGAGATACATATTTACAAAAAGCAACATTTTCTTTATCAGATTCCTTTCACGGAAATCCGATCTTCACAGTTTAAATAACACAAGACAAAGCAAGAAACAAAAACCATAATGAGTAAAACACGTGCAAGCAATAACACCGTCCGGCAAATGTTACTTAAACCACTTTCTAAAGTTAATATACAACTTTTTATTTCACGGGACAAACAACTAAAAACAATTAGTAAGACACGCGTAGGCAATAAAAACCGTATTTTCAACGTAATTAATATATAAGAACGAAAAACAAACTACTCATTTATAGGAACAAAGAACAACTACCCAACTACTCTGTTTATACAAACTAGTCGCTATACCCATAACATCTGAGCGTCCGTTATCTCGACTTCGATAATACATAAGCAACAAAATTTATAATCAATTACAAGCGGTTTATAATTTTCAATTTATCTATCTTTAAATTACTATACACGAGTTAATGAATATAAAACATAGAACCAGTAATTGCAGACATGTACTTACGAATTGAGTATTGTAAAATGTTAGAACCATAAAAATGCACGTTACAGTTTAATATGCTGAACTAGATATGCAACAACTGGTTTAGGCTTAGCGTAATAAATCAGAAAGGGCTGACCTGTATATACGTTTGAGGGTGCTTGTTTAGGTTTACCCTGGTGGTTTTGTTGTTTTCAAGCTGCAGGTTACACATATGTTAAAATTATCTTGGCTCAAGGACCATCGTTTAAGATTTGGTTCCCACTTTGTGGTGATCCTTACTTGGATGCAGGATATCACCACTGTGATGTGATATTAAGTATTAAGATTCTTCTAATTTTATGAAGATGCTGATTTTATTGACGCCTTTTTACATTTCATTTTTGACATAAGTTGCTTTTTACAAAAAATGCATAGGTTCCTATTAAGCTAAAATATCAATAATTTAAATGGACTGTGGTAAGTAGGCCAGGCCGCACCTCAGTCTATGCATGCAAATATGCATACACTGATGTGTGCAAGTATGTTTACCGATGACCGCAAAACACAAATAACAGTAGTACTAAACATTACTACCCACTTTAAATTTTTTAAACATGTACAAATATGGTTTATATTACTCAATATTTGTTTGCCATAAGTCGAACCACTCTCTATGATACACGTAAATAAAGAGGAACATGCATTCGGGGGATTTTTGGTGTGGAGACTTCTGGGTAATTCATACAGGATCAGAGGAAGGAAATTCGGGTATGGGGATAGTTATGCGAGAAAGAATAGGACGACGTGTAGAAAACTACTTACAAAGAAGGAAAAAGTATTCATGGTTAGATTAGAATCTAAACCGGTAAATACTAGTGGCGGCTCGTGACCTGAACAAGAGGTGAGGCTCAAAGTAAGTCTATTTAGAAACTCTACATTTAATATAAATGAATCTCTAGATTATCTAAGAGGTGCTTTTTCTTATTATTCCTTGAATTCATTGGGAATCAAGAGTAATTATTGAAACGAAAAGCTTACAAAAGTGATTTTAATACCCTTAGTTTACATAGCTATACTATTAACTATAAGCAAATTAAGTTTGATAAGTCAAATGTATTCTACGGTCTTTAAGTTTTGCAAATTTATCTATTACATTTTCATAAAAATATGGATTTTTACTTAATTCGCTTAATAGTTCCTTTTCTATAGACATTAAACTTAATCCACTAAGCCGCTCTTGACTCATCGTATTTTTTAAGTATGACTTTATGCGTTTCAGACACGAGAAATTTCTTTCAACTGATACACTTGTAGCAGGAATCGTCAAAATTAATTGCGGAATTCTTGAATTTGGAAAAATATATCAGAAAAGTCACAAGAAAGTATTTTCAGGGTTGTATATAAATCTGTATTTTTAAACTGCTCTATAAAAAATACAAAGTTCATTAATAAGTCTATCCCTATCAAAAATATTTGGATAAGTCTCAAATAGAGATTGCTGAGATTTTTTAGGAAATTTGGTAGTATAGAATTCATACTTAGAGTGATCAAATAAAGCGAGAAATTCTAAGCTATCGAGATCCAAAAACCGTGTATTAAGTTGCAGACTAATGCTGTCGTAATACAGAATGTTGTATTTTTGAAATATATCTTGCTCAGATGTTGTTCCGCGCCGATTAGGTAACTCTGTTAAATTTCTGGCACGCCGAAAACATTTCAAAAATTTGCATTCGCTCCTTAATTCGTTAACTCGGACGCAAGCTGTATTTATTTGTTGCAAACAATATATCACATTTAAAACTTTAGTTTTTAAAATGTTAAAAAGAGATCAGTAATATTAAAAATTTTGCAATAAATAAAAATTAAAATAGTACGTTCAAATTCACTAAAGTGCTTAAGGAATCCCTTAGCTGCATGAATGGATTCGGCTCCCGAGGTCGGATCATTTACTATTGCTTCGAAAACTTTTACGAAGTTGTCCCATTCGCTTGCGACAATGTTCAACATTTTTGATCTTGAATACCACCTAGTTTCCGCTGCTCGTGGCACACGTCTACCAACAATATGATCTAATATTACTGACCTCCTAAGTGAATGATAGAAAAAACGTGGTATTCCTGATAAAGTAGAGAAAAAGACTACTCTGCGGAATATTTTGTGTTCCTTGTTGTAAAACGAGGTTTAAACGGTGAGCACAGCAATTGGTAAAAAAAGCATAGGGTGCAATTGACTTTACTTTTGCCTGGAGTCCATTTAGCTCGCCAGCCATAACACTGGCACCGTCGTAAGATTGGGCAACTAACTTTTCTTTATAACTAAATGGGTTTAAAACACCCTGAACTACTTCGAAAAGATCACTACTTACATCAAAAAATCCCATAAACCTTTCTTTTAATTTACAATCTCGAGTAACAAATCGAAGAGTTATCGCGCACTGAGATTTGTCTGCAACGTCAGTAGTATCATCAGATACTAAAGCAAAGAAAGGACTAGCTGCTATTTCTTGGGAAGTGTTCTCTTTTAGATAATCTTTAATGCATGATATTAATTCATTTTGAATTGTTTTTGACTGGCTGGTGAAGATTTGGCTCAATTTTGATTGGTGCTCTGATACTTCTGCGTTTCGCTTAATCAAAGATTCAAAAACTTCTTTAAAATTTCCACGATTTAGCAATTGTAAAGATTCATCATGACCCCGAAAAGCCAATTTTTGTATGGTAGTATCAATTAAATAAGTTAGCAACAACCTATTTTTTCGGACATTTTCGTTATAGTTGTTCGATTTTGTTGAAGTCGTTTGAAACCAACAAAATTTTTTATATGATCTTTGGAACATTCATGCATTTTTGCACTGCGAGAAATGTTTTTTAAATCGCAAAAACCTTTACCGCAAGTTCAGCTGTTGTTGACATTTGATAACAAAACGCACGGCCAACAATATAAACTCTGATAATATGTACTTCCGCAAATCCATTTGTAGGTTGCATACCACGATAACTGAAAAGTTCTATTGAAACTTCGACCTTGTCGATTATCAGTACTAACTATATTTAGTGGAGGAGTCGGGCGCATAAATAAAATTTGCCGTTTTTCTAACTTACCGCGCACTGAAAAAGGCGTTTCGAATAAAGATAATAGAATATCATGTAAGGGATACATGAACCTGTGCCGAAATTTGAAATCAATTCAAATTGGAACAATATAACGATATTACACAATTTGAATTATATTATAACAATCAGTTTTTGTTTATATAGATTAATATTAACCACTAATCACGAGAAATAAAGTACTAAATAAGGAACAAGAACACTAAACAGTTAACACTTAAACTCTGTGTAATCTATTCTATTTGAGGCATGAAGCACCAAACGTACAAATGGTCCATCAATTCACTATTGAAGAATTAACCCAACTAGGGTTTTTATTACAAAACACAGCTTTCAAACAATACAATAATTTAAAATGAAACCAACAAATAATTCCAACTTGTCAACGACGTCAGCTGTTAAAAGCTATGGGACCACTACGGAGCTAATGGTTGCACTAGTACCTAAGTTTAAGCTCTTATAATAATAGAAAATTATTAATTTAACATTATCATATGTTTGATTTTCGACATTTTGTGCAGTTTAACAACTATTACAAAGTCTGACACTCATCATCCCTACCGATCATTGACCGACTTCCTTTAAGTATGTATGTATAAGTATCCAGCCATCCCGCAGCTGCTGCTGTCGTTATTACGATTACCAAGATCTGAGAGGCAACGATGAGAGAGCCTCAGTACCCGAGTATAAAGTGTTGGTTGATGCATAGAGATAACCGCTAGACGCATCACGCTCGCGTATAATGTAGCTTTGAATGCATAGAGGTGGTTAAATAAGTGTGGCGCGCTTTATAACGCCTCAGATAAATTTGTATTGGCAGATGTCGTGCACGAATTAAGAAATGAATTTTGTATTACAAACGTTCATTATATAATATTGATTATTAATCGAATTATGATATATTTGACCAAAAATTGTTTAGAAGACGGTACAAGTTTGTTACGTGCCAATCTAATCGGCACTTAAACAGTGTTTTAGGTTAAGTTTTGTTGTATGGAAGTTTCGCGCCATATTTTCAAAGGCGCGGTGCGCGGGAATTTTAAATAGACTAGGCGGTGCTTCCGATACGTCATAATAGTGAGTTTGCGCAGTTCGCGCCGACGTGAAAAAGACAAAGAGTGGGGACAAAGTGGTGAGAGGTTTTGGTGACGCTCTGAATCGTGGCTGTTTTCCTTTGATCTTCAAGTGAAGTAGTCGTGCCTGGTATCGTATCTTATCTTGTTATGTAGATTCCCTTGCCTGACTTATCTTTGTTTTGTCGTTCCTAATAAACCTTTCCTGTCGTTCCCCTGCATATAGATATATGGTACGACCTAGGAGCAGCCCACGACCCCGATGTCTATGCTCAGCCAACAGCCCCGGAGCAGAGGCCTACCGTAGCGCGACTTCCTGCCGGATGCCGGATTCCTTATGTAAGTAATAACGTATTACCTTTTGTTTTTAATTCTGTATTATTTATTGCTTTAATTTTGTGTAAAATTTGCGAAGTATTGCGCAATATACCTTTTGTATCGGTGACGTCATGGCAGTTGGCCACGCGAACCTGTTTTAAGGTTCGCGCTTCCGGCCGCCAGGGCGTTGCATTGCTTTTTATCCATTGCGCTTGCGCGATGTATCCTATGAACTTTGGTAACTGTATTACCGACTTTTAAGAACTATCTATCACCATAGAAATCACTCACCAACGATAGTGTAATAAAAATGGCGCCTTTTTTAACGTGGAGGTTAGGAACCTCGGAATTTTCCTTTGTTTTTATAAACATTCAATGTATTACCGATGTAATTTATAGTTTTTTCACTTAAAAATTAACTATCTAATATCTCTAACCTTGAAACTTATACGTGTTTTGAAACACGCATTCTTTTAGATGTCAAAAAGCAAACTTCAACTATTTAACCCTATTTGTTTTCCATGTAAGAATATATAAAAAATAAGCTTTCACCTTATTTTATACCTTTAAACACTGTTATCACAAAATTATCTACATATATTAACTTAAAATATCTTTGTTTATTTTCCTAACTTTAGAAGATCTTTTTGAACTTGAACAGACTTGTCTTGTATGTTACATTAAAAAAAAATGCCTTAGAGATTTACCTATTTAATAACAAAATTGTTTGCCTAAATATAGATTTCTTATTTACCTAAGTTTTTAGTGTCTTTTAAAGCGTTATTTTGACCTAACCCTGATATATTTTCTTCCCTTAGATATTATCTTGTTTGGATATAGTTTAAAACTTGTTTTCTTGTATGGTTCAAACAGTATAACCTATAAATGCGTTTTATAGAGATTCTTGCCTTATATATGGCTGCGAAATTAGCTAGACCATATTTTTACCTTTCAAAATGTTGTAATAAACTGCATCTCTTCATATCTTTTCCTTTGAATACTAAAATAAAGAAATTTCCGTTAACGTTTATTATTTAAACTCATTTACGATACTTCTGGATAACTTTTGCAATATTGAAAGAACATTCCAATAATTTGGAATACCTTTTGTATAGGTATCGTGGAATTTTTCTTTCATGTAGCGAGTTTGATTTTGTCTGATTGCATATTTTTTTTTAGTTATTGATATTTCAACGTACATTAACATCCGTAGGCGAAATTTACTGTCGAATTTGGTCGCTCAGCGGTATATAAGTCTAGACGAGACCCAAGGGTTGTTCGCTCAGCGTTACGTAGGTCTAGACGAGGATTCGGTTGGTAAGGTTGTCGGTTAGAATTTGTGAATCATTTTTTTAATAATGATGTTGAAATTTTTCCTTATTGGGTTGGGTAGAACTCAAATGAGAACTTCCCATCCCAGTAAAAATATGCTTTATAGAATATCTTTTTGGTTTTTCAACAATTTTATTAGTGAATCCAGTTTTAATTACTCTTATCTCTTCACATATCGATTTAAAAAATCATTAAATGCCTTAAAATTATCTTTAAAATCGTTTAACCTTATGTATATCTAAGAGCTTTTCACGTTTACTCCTTTGACAATGTATCTAATCTTCTTAGCTTTCACTTGGCTTAATAACTTGAAACAGCCCGCAGGTTGTTTGGCAAGATGGAACTTGCGTATATCTCAATTCACTTTTGACGTTAGGCATAGGCCTGGCAAATTAAATATCGTACCTGATGTCTTATCTCGTGATGTTGTTTCTCTTAACCTTCCAAATTTAGTTCTGGATACCTGGTATCTTAATATGATTAAACCCTCACGATTTACCTAATATTTTTTGTTCTCGCCACTAATTAGTTAACTTTAATTACTTATTCCCTCTTTGCATACAGTATATAATCGCTTACACGTTTAACTTTACTTCCCTTAAATTAGCTATCTTTTTCTTTTGGTGGACTTTCCCTTGACCATACCGTTAGATATATATCACTTCATTCTCTACAGCCCCCAATATAACTTTGTTGTTTCATTTAATCAACCCTCAAAGTTTTACTACTGCATATTATTTGGGTTTTAGTATTTTTCTTACATGGTTTAATTGTGTGGTAATTGTCGTAACTTTGGTTGTAATAACTCATTGAATTTTTATGATTGGTTTTAGCTGATGTAGAGTGAATGCTTTCTTCCTTGGACTCACATAGGAGACGCGGTCTATGCCATTGTAAGAAATAGTTCATATTCGCAGTTGCAAAGAACTAGGGTGCCTATTCCATGTGTTTTTCTTCTGAATTATTGCAGTCGTCTACATTATACTACATCATTATTTCTTTCTTTTTCTATTAAATCAACATAACTTATAAACATTTTTTTTTATTGTTTTTTATTGAACTTCGTGGTGAGGTGCTATTGCTGTTTATTGTTATCTTATCAAATTCTCGGTTGTTTTGGCATATTGGAACAGTGTACCTGTATTTAACTGCTTATTATTGGGCATTTTTGTGTGTTTAGGGTGCTACCGTTTTGAAATATTACCTTAAAACAGTTTGTTTTTGTGTGTTTGTATCTGTAATGATACTTTTAAGTTGTCGTGTCTACCATTGTCTGATTTTCTTATCGTAGTCGATGCACTCGTTAGGAAAATGATCGTACTAGTTCTCTTAGGAGCCTAGTGAATTTTAAGTTTATGTCTATACTTATCTTGTCGGATTAATATCGCAGGTGGTCCTTCAGACTGCGCTGTGTTTAACAGGGACAACTCTCTACCTTCTCTTGGACGCTTGTCCAAAAACTATACTTTTTTCTTATCCCGCTATCTCCGCTATGCCTTATTCTTCTTTCGGTGGACCTGTTCTTGTCCCGGAACACCCGTCTGCCACATAAGAGTGATGTTCACTCATTCCGAGCTACTGGCCACACTGGTTGGTTGAGTAACGCTTTGCTATCCACCTTTTTCTCTGTCGCTTTTGCTCAATGCGAGCCCTTCCTCTACTTTCTTCTACCTGGAAGTGCCTCTTATGCACTCCAAAAAACCAACCTCCTTCTTTTTAGTTTTCCTATCTCTACTGCCTTTTCATTTCTGTTAGTCACCGTGTGGTTGTGCGGGAGGTTTTCACAGACACCTGGACCTCGTCTCTGCGAATCTTTCGTGGGGTCATGCGGTGCCGCTGTCAGTGCATGGGCTCTGGCAGTGAAAGTATGTATGAGTGTGTGAATGAGTGAGTGAATGTGTATATATCTGTATATCGTATATACCGTGTGGGTATCGGGTGATTGTTTCACCGATATCAATTATCGCCGAGTGCAGGAATGCACCCAAATGTCTTTGCCGGTCTCTCGTGCTGTTTATTGTAAACGGACCTGCCTCACGGGTTTCTCTTTTTAGAGGGCACGAGTCAATCCCATTTAAACGGCTCTACTGGAGCCACTCTATTTGTTGTTATTCATTGTCTTGGGTAATAACTAGGCCAATATCTTTGTCTTCTTTATTATCCTTGATAATACCCTTAGTTTTAATATCGTTATCTTACCGATTACCTATAAAAATAACTTTAGTTTAGTCTCGTTATCTTACCGACTACCGTTAGTAATAATTTTGGTTTAATTTCTCGTTATCTTACCGACTACGGTTAGGAATAACTTCGAGTTATTTCGCGTTATCTTACCGGTTATCTTTAGTAATAACTTTTTAAATTCACGTTACCTTACCTACTATCTCTAATAATCACTTTAGCTTAATATCGCGTTATCTTATCTAGTATCTCAAATATAACTAAAGCTTAATACCGTTATCTTGTCTATTACCTTTGAGGATAACAACTTAAGCTTAATATCATTATCTTATCTACTATCCTTAACATCAATTTGAGATCTTGTCTTATCTTTTTATCGTCCTAACGTGTGGTATATATGACCAGACGTGGGAATTATTTTTTTGCTATTTAAGTGAAAAAGCTAGCCTGATATAGACATGTAATTTGTAGGTTAGCATATAAGGATTTAGTAGGTGGTACTTTGGGTAAATTTGTTGATTCACAACTATGTCATGGACAAGTTTTAAATGTGCATCGTTGGAAAACCAAGGTACCAGTAACAAAATTTGCTAGAGTGCAGAGTGGTTCACTCTATGAACATTTTAAATTTGGGCACTTCTTGACAATGAAGAATAGTTTTGATGCAACACTCATGTGTGTTTGCTCGTAAGAACTTTAATGTTAGCTTTAGTTAGATAGGTTTAGATAGTTTAGGCGACTTGTCGCACCCGTGTTAGTTTAAGTAGTGTTTCATGCTCCCCGACAAATTTGTGCTGTCGATAATTAGTGTAGTCAAAGACTGTGGGGCTACCTATTCCGTTTCCTGGTACTTCGGTAGACGTGTTATCGGTCGAAAAAACCAGGTGGCGCCTTATATAAACATTTTGTAGGTTTTAAGTTAGGGTTTATGTAGGGTAGTTAGGATTTAGATTTTAAGCTGTTACTGTGCTAACAGACTTTTTCTTTTTTAAGTTTTTTCTTTTGTGGCTTTGTCGCGATTGTTACGTGCCAATCTAATCGGCACTTAAACAGTGTTTTAGGTTAAGTTTTGTTGTATAGAAGTTTCGTGCCATATTTTCAAAGGCGCGGTGCGCGAGAATTTTAAATAGACTAGGCGGTGCTTCCGATACGTCATAATAGTGAGTTTGCGCAGTTCGCGCCGACGTGAAAAAGACAAAGAGTGGGGACAAAGTGGTGAGAGGTTTTGGTGACGCTCTGAATCGTGGCTGTTTTCCTTTAATCTTCAAGTGAAGTAGTCGTGCCTGGTATCGTATCTTATCTTGTTATGTAGATTTCCTTGCCTAGCTTATCTTTGTATTGTCGTTCCTAATAAACCTTTCCTGTCGTTCCCCTGTATATAGACATATGGTACGACCTAGGAGCAGCCCACGACCCCGATGTCCATGCTCAGCCAACAGCCCCGGAGCAGAGGCCTACCGTAGCGCGACTTCCTGCCGGATGCCGGATTCCTTATGTAAGTAATAACGTATTACCTTTTGTTTTTAATTCTGTATTATTTATTGCCTTAATTTTGTGTAAAATTTGCGTAGTATTGCGCAATATACCTTTTGTATCGGTGACGTCATGGTAGTTGGCCACGCGAACCTGTCTTAAGGTTCGCGCTTCCGGCCGCCAGGGCGTTGCATTGCTTTTTATCCATTGCGTTTGCGCGATGTATCCTATGGACTTTAGTAACTGTATTACCGACTTTTAAGAACTATCTATCACCATATAAATGTATCACCATCTAAAGTGCAATACTTTGTAAACTGTTTTATCGATTTTTAAATGGTAAAACTATCACCATTTAAATGGTAAGAATTAGCATATCGTATTTTTAAACCGTAATAAGTTGTAATAGAATTTTTCTTTATGATTGAAAAGAAGATACATAAAATTAAAGGTGAGGCGGCGGTTCACTTGCTTCATACGTCCAGCCGCCGATGGTAAATACAGTAATAATAAAAGTATACATGTCCACCTCTAGCTGCAGTGAGGAAGAGGTAGAGGCGATCTACAAAGATATCGAAAACATACTGAGACGTAGAAAGACATGAAAATTTAATAATTACAGAGGATTTTAATGCAGCGGTAGGTGAGGGTAGGGAAGGAGCTAGTAGGTTTATTTGGTTTAGGCACGAGAAACGAATTAGGCTGGTAGAATTTTGCGACAACAACAATTTAATCATCACAAACACATTATTTCAACATCATGCTAGAAGACGATATACATGGATATGCCACGAGCTATAGGAAGATATCAATACATTACTTTCTTGTTTAGACAACGGTTTAGGAATCAAGTAAAAAAACTGTAGACGCTACCCAGAAGCAGATACAGACACTGATCAGAACATCGTAAACACGTTTTTTACTTAAAAGATCTAGAAAACCCTCTTAAATAATTAGCAGATCGTGTGAAATCTTGCATTGCTTGTTAAGAGTTTCAAAAAGTACTAGGTTATCATAAAGTAAGGGATTTATTTTAAATCATTACAACTTTTTAATAAATTAAGTTAGTAACATAAAATAAACGAAATCTAGTCGCTTTATCAATGGGATTTTACCGTATCTATGAGAAACAAAAGCGTTGTCATAACAATTGTTGACACTAGTGTCAAAACGAAACTATTCAATTTGAAGTTTTATTTTGAAATTAAAACTCAAGTTAACGTTGAGTTCAAACGACTCAACTGTAATAACATGGATTTACAAACAAGAATTGGTTTAGTTCAGTGCTATTATGAATCCGGCAGAAATTACACCGCTGGATTACGAAGATTTCGCACGAGAATGGGTTTGAGAGCAAAATTCTAAACATGTATCCATATAAACTGAAAATGCTGTTTGAATTAAAGGACGCAGATTTGGCTACTAGGTACGATTTTTCTTTGCGAGTAATGGCTCAGATGGAAATTGAACCCGAATGGTTATCCCGTATTTTATGGACAGATGAGGCACATTTTACTCTGAATGGTGGAGTCAATACTCAAAACTGTAGAATCTGGTCTGCAGAAAATCCGCAACAAATCGTTCAAAAAGGCATTCATGACAAGAAAGTCACCGTTTGGTGCGGTTTTACAGCTGATTTTATTATTGGTCCGTATTTCTACGAGGAAATGCAGAATGGACAAGCCGTATCTGTAACTGTAAATGGTGAACAACGATACTTGCA
Source organism: Platerodrilus igneus (assembly GCA_036346225.1). Lineage (NCBI taxonomy): Eukaryota > Metazoa > Arthropoda > Insecta > Coleoptera > Lycidae > Platerodrilus > Platerodrilus igneus. The sequence goes on from JARFIW010000858.1 coordinate 18,785,098, forward strand.
AACGTTACAAAATTGTTATTCCACAGCTGCAAAATGAGCACTACGGAATTGAAAACATCATTTTATGCAGGTTGGAGCACCCCGCACATTTTTCGACCAGTCAATGAATTGTTAACCAACGTTTTCAAGATCGCGTGTTAAGCAGACATTTCGTAAATTCATGGCCACCAAGATCACCTGATCTAAACCCAGCGGATTACTGGCTGTGGGGTTATTTAAAAGTTTAGTGTTTAGAAGACGACCAACTACGCTACAAGAATTAAAAGACAGTATTACGGAGCAAATTGGTACAATTCAACCAGAAATGTTACGAAATGCTGTGTACAATTTGGAGGTAAGGATGGTGATCTTACAACAACAAAATGGAGGTCATATTGAGCAATTGCCGTAACCTGTTTTGGGCATACTAAATCCCATTTCATAAGCAATTAGATTTCATTTATTTCTTGTTATTAACTTAATTTGTTAAAAAGTTATCATAATTTAAAATATATCCCTTACTTTATGATAACCTTATACATCGCTAGAAGTGTAAGGATTACTTTCGCGCATTCAAATTAACTACAGGCAATCGAATACAATTATGTAGTCTAAAATATTATATTGTAACGTTAAAAGATTGCATTTTCACAGTTTCAGTTGTTCACATTGTAAATAAATTCGAATAATATGCGAGAAATCAATACAATAATAACAAAATTCGAGAAAAGCATGATAAGGTTACCTTGCAAATTTTTTATAAAAAAACTGTCAATAAAGTTGTTCCCGTATGTAATTATTTTGGCTTAACAGATACCGGCGCTTTCTAATATTACCTACTAACACATCACTCAATAAGTCCGTAGGATAACTAAGAAAAACAAATTTTTTTGGCGAAATTCGATTTTATTCATCAACATACATTCCTTCAAGAGTGATACAATCAGTCCAACGCCGTTCTAGCATTTCGATACCTTTTTTGTAAAACAATTCGTCTTTGGCCTCAAAATAAGCTTTAGTTTCAGCGATCACCTCTTCATCCGAGCCAAATTTTTTTCCGGCGAGCATTTTTTTCAGGTCTGCGAACAGGTAGTAGTCGCTGGGGGCCAAATCTGGAGAATACGGTGGGTGCGGAAGCAATTCGAAGCCCAATTGGTGCAATTTGGCCATCGTTGCGATCGACTTGTGACACGGTGCATTGTCTTGGTGAAAGAGAATTTTTTTCTTCTTCATGTGTGGCCGTTTTTTGGCAATTTCTTCCTTCAAACGCACTAATACTGCCATGTAGTATTCGCTGTTAATTCTTCTTCCTTTCTCAAGATAGTCGATGTACAAAATTCCGTGCGCATCCCAAAATACAGACGCCAAAACCTTACCAGCCGACTTTTGCGATTTTGGTCGCTTTGGACGTGGTTCTCCGGCTGCAGTCCACTCAGCTGACTGCCGATTAGACTCTGGAGTGTGGTGGTGGATCCATGTTTCATCCATTGTCACATACCGACGCAAAAGTCCTTTTTATTCCGGTTGAACAGCTCCAAACAGCTCTCAGAATCATCGACACGTTGTTGTTTTGGTCCACTGTGAGCAAACGCGGCACCCACTTTGAGAACAGCTTTCTCATGGACAAATGTTCATGCAAAATAGTGTGCACACTGCCTTCTGATATCTTCAAGGTGTCAGCTATCTCACGCAATTTCACTTTTCTGTTTTCCAAAACGATTCGGTGGACTTTTTTGATGTTTTCCGGTGTAACCACCTCAATTGGCCTTCCAGAGCGTTCAGCATCGTCAGTGTCTGTACGGCCACGTTTAAAATCAGCAAACCACTTCTCCACCGTTTGTCTCGATGGAGCAGAGCCCGGATAACACTTATCAAGCCATGCTTTGGCTGCGATGGTATTTTTACCCATCAAAAAGCAATGATAAATCAACACGCGAAATTGCTTGGAATTCATTTTTTTTTAAAAACTCAAAAGTATCGTCACTTGAACCTCTGTAACTTGTAAACTAATCATCGGATTGTCATGAAATTTTGACAGATATCTTTTTAAGGTTAGTACTTCCTACAAATCATATGGATTATTACATAGCAACGCCATCTATGTATCATCCTACGGACTTATTGAGTGATGTAATATTTTTCTAATATATCAGATATATTCTTATAGATAAAATACTTACTCTATAAATCTTAACTGATAATGGTATTTTTGGTACCTTATATTAATCTAAAGTAGTCCTTCGCGTTACACCGTACTAGTCTTACTCTAATTCCACTAAAAAATTACAAATCGGTTGTGTTTATTAGTAATTTGTAAAAAGAAAAAACACTGTTGGAAAAATAAGCCAACCTGAGGAGCTGCAAAAACATCGAAATCGATCATTGGTTGTTTTTTTTACAGTTTGTAAATTAACATAACTGATGTAGAATTTCTTTTTAGTTTTCAGAAACGAGAACAGAACTCTCAAAACGGCTATTAGGTAGTATTTTAATAGAAAGTCGCGTTCGGCATTTGTGGTTGAATTTCGCTAGATGGCGTTTTGAAAATTATTCACTTTGTAAAAAAATTTTATATCCACTTCAATATACTTGGCAATACTAACCCGTGATTTTTGACATACTGTTATCAATTTTGTAATTTGTTTTGCAAACACTTTCAATCGAAAGCATATGTCTACCATGACGCTGGCAATTAAAAAGTTGCTAAGGCCAAATGATGTTCCAATAATATTAGCTGTAAATAATTGGTATACCCAAGCCAATTCATAATTTGGGCTGTAGGTCTTGTTAATAAACGCCACATCAGAAACTGGTAAATGCCATTCACTGTTAGGGTTCAACATTCTGTTAATTAGAGTATATGTTCCAAAACACAATAAGCTGCCGTAAATTGTAGTAATTAAAGCAAGAGTCTAAAAATATAATGGTTATACATTTATTACGTAACGCAAACCTTACCAGTATGTTCATGATGTAAACCTCATTTGTCCAAGCTTCTTTTGCGTTGGTTAACTGAAAATTTTCGATTTTCGACAACAAACTTCCCAACTTTTTGCGATTGAGTACAATTACAATTATCTTCATGTAAGCTGCAAAAAATCTTGATTAGGGTTTTTTCTAAGTAAAAATGTAAATAATATAAGCCGTAAAAGTAATAAATTTGGTAAATGCTTTTCGTTTCTTATAGAAGTATGAAACCCCATGTTTTGTCCCTAAACCCCTATACCATAACCTGTTTCCCTAAACACTAGCGTATTAGAATGGGTGCGGGATGGTAACTCGTTTAAGCGCATCATTTACACAAAACTTTCAGACTTCTCGTTCGGTCGTTGCAAAGTGAAGATCGCTGCACCTTGTTTCGAAAATCCGCAAGTTTATTTTCGGTTACAGTGTACGTTCGTCATAGAACAAACACGCTTTTCGATAAGCACACAATTGTAACACGCACTATTGTTACATCTCTCGCATCCCAGGTCATATTCGCTGGTCCTTTCCTATCAAACATTCATTTAGTATATTATCAAATATCCGCTAATATCAACCCGCATTCTGCCTTCTTAATTAATTTAATTCCCACGCAACATTTCTTGTTCCTTCGAGCTAGATTAGCTTTAAGTTTTAATTACAGTTTATTGATTAGTTATTTAAAAAGCCTAGAATTTGAGCTTTTAGATTGTAACGTGTATATCTACACAAATTCCGCTTTTCTATTTAGTGAAACAAATTGTATTGTTAAATCTAGTTTTAGCTGCAGATCGTTGCACGTGTTATTTACAGTTAGGTAGCAAGAATTTTGTAAACCCTTTCAAGGAATTGGCAAGTAGTAACCGAGTTTGCTATTTACAAGCATTTTCGCATCTTTTGTTAGCTTTACAAATACTTAAAACATTCGTAGTAGGTATAAGCAATATTTCATAAATACTCAGGGGTAAATTTTGTTCATGTTGCTTTGCAGACGCATTTTATTTTAATTCGTTCCTAGTTAAACTTTTGCTTAAAATACGCGCAACCCGCAGTATTGTTTCAACTTCATTAGACACATTCAACACATTAGACAAATCAGTGGTTGTCGCTAGACAGACGGTTGCTCGTTTAAAATCCTTTGAAGCATTATCAAACAATATTGAACACATGCAAAATCGTCTCAAGTTTACAGCTGCCTTTGAAATCGCAAAGCAATTGTACGATGACTTTTAATCTATTTATAGTAGTACGCTAATCGATAAATCATCTGATGTTTGGACTTAATTCTGTAATTACACATTTTAAATGGACCTGCTCTTTTGTGAAGTAAAAGTAGTGTACATGGTGATAAATGTTAGTTTACAGAAACAAAATTTATAGAATTCAGGTCAACTTAAATGACGGAAACATAGGTGACATTTTTGCTTTTTAATTTGCACAATCCGTACCTTTGGAAGCGCCACCTCCTAGTAATAATATCAGACTGCCTAAAATTGAATTGGTTCGATTTTCAGGTGTGCATAGCGAGTGACCTCCCTACATAGATTTATTCAGCACACACACTTATACACAATAATAAAAGCCTATCGCCGGTGGCGAAGTTGCAATATTTAATCAGTTCCGTGTCTAAGGAGCCTTTGTCTATTGTCAAGCTTTTGCCCTTGACTTCCGATAATTATTTTATCGTATGTAAGGCTCTCTTGTCCGGATATCAAAATGAACGTGTTTTAGCAACCATGTATTGCCAATCAATTTTTAACGCTCTAAAATGCAGCAATGATTCAGTTCAATCATTGCGAAATTTACTAAAATGAAAACTTAACCGCAATTTTGCAGTACAAAGACATAGATCTTTAAGAATTCACACTTTTTAATTGGTTAATACAAAGGGTAAACAATTCTACACGCAAGCATTTTGTAATCAAATTTGCAGATGTTTAATTTCCTACTTTTACAAACTTCTGGCATTTACATGTCGCGATTTACATATCCTCCAAATTAATATATATGTATATTTAAATGAAACTATTAAGTCTTAAGAAATAGACTGTTAAATTGTATAATTGAGGAACAACTAATAAAAGGTTAATAGAAGTTGATTAATCAGACGCAAGAAAAGAAGCAACTGCTTTGTATTCCAAACGTAGCATGATACTGCAAGTGCAGGTCACAATAGACTATAAGAAACCAATTCTTAGAATTAAGATTATTAAATAGTAATGCATTGCATTGTATCAAAAAATATTAGACATGAGACCTGTAGTTCCCATAAGTGATGTAAGAGCAGGGTTTCCATAAATACCCTGATGAGCCCATGATGGCTTCGAGCTTCACAACTTTAAAAGTGTTGGTTATTCAAGCTACTCATCATACAATTAGTTATTAATCAGCAACATCTAACTTTGATTATTTTTGAAACTAAGACGTTAATGAATATAACGTACATTTTGTCAAATTATTGTGATTACTGTTTAAATAAATTTGATAGAAATGCTTTTTGGACGAAATCCTTTTTAAAAAGAAGCTCCAAAAGGCCCAAAACCTATCTGGCGTAGTCGATTGTAGGATTCCAGAAAGGCACCGGCGATTCCAAAATAGAAAAACTGGTGGTCGTGAATTCTAATACTTTATATAGAAGAAAATAGGATGAAGTACAAAAATCGACCAAGTCCAACAATGAGGAAGGACTATAATGAAACTGGCATTAAACCGTTGTGAGTACCATAAGTTTATTTTTCCTAACCATTTTCAACTGCATATTGATATTAGCCAGTAAGAAACAAAGGAATTTTATATACGCATTTATGCACAATTTATTAGAATTTTAGCACGATTTATTAATGAAACGATATACTCAGCGAAAGCCTGAGCTTACAAAGGTGTATAATTATAACACAGTTCTTTGTATAATTGTTGCAGAAATCATTACTGAAACAATTTATTTCAGAACTTGATTTTCATCAACTTTATTAATCTCTTACAAGGTTTATAGTTAAACACTTCCATTGCAACAATTTAGCGAAGGTACATAATTACACACAGTTTATGTACAATTAATGCAACATTAATTACTGAAACAATTATTTACCAGAAGTCTGAAGCCGATGTAATTATAACCAAGGTTATTATAATTACATACAATATACGTAACGATACGTGATTCTTTAAATTACTTTAACACAAACTAGACTGAAAACTAACTCTTAACTTATAAACAACGAATACTGAAAATACGAAACTTTATTTTGATTCATTTTCAAGTTATGACGGAAACCAGGCACTGTTAGAGGTTTTCATTATTGCTTGCGAAACATTTTTGAAAATCTTTTACAAGCTAGGGGACATAATCGCAACGTTTGGCTTCTACGCCTAATAATCAGCAAATTAACAAGCAGAGCATTGACCTTGATAGCTAACAGTGATGACCTCTTAGAGTGGGACAACTTTAAACGAATATTAATAGCGTATTTCGGCAACCAAAGAAATATAAAATGCCTGATCAGAGACTTAATAAACCTACGGATGGAAACCAATCAATCGCCATAGCAATTTGGTATGAGATGTCAGGACGTAAGAAGCTTGGTCCTAACCAAACTGAAAATCGAGTAACTCAATCAAAACGTACGTTTAATTAAAACTAAAATGTACGACGAGTTGGCCTTAGACATATACATAAACGCGTTACCCGAACGATTTCAGACAAAATAAGATTTCAACATCCCCAAAACTTAGAAGAAGCAATGAATTTAATTGTAGAGGAAGAAAACGTTGTGTATTACAGAATTGGAATATATAATGTGTAACGGGCATTTTAATAATTTAACCTTTTTACGCTGTTTCCCAATTTATAAGTGCATTTCTGCAAATTGCTGTTTCTGTATTTTATATTTATTAACTCGCGTGTATTAATTTTAAAAGTAGTTTAATTAAAGATAGATAAATTAAAGTTTGATTCTCATTAATAAAATGTTAAACAGCTTGTAATTATAATTGATTATAAATTACATCGTCCTTGTCTTGCCGTAAATATAAATTCTGTTCCTTATGTTATTAACAAGTGTAGATAAGATACGATAAGCGGTTGTAATGGAACGTTTTGAATAAACAGACGAGGAGTTCTGTTCTGTGTTCCGATATCTGAAGTACGTTTGAAAATTATTGCGGTATAAATTCTAAAATTGTTAAGAACAAGCGCGGCACGATTTTTAGTTGTCTTTCTTGTGAAATATCGTGATGCGCGTTGCTTTACTAATTGTGTTTTTAGTTGATTTTCTGTTGGAAATAGGACTCGTTAAACTCGACCTGCACGAGTGTTGTACGGAACATCTGACGTACTTACTTTAGTAATACACGTACTTTACTCATTGTGTTTTTCTGTTGGTGCTTCGTCTTTTTATACTTAAACTGTGTGTGCGATCTAGTCTAGTGTCCCTTTGTCTTATCAGATTAGTACCTACTTTGGATTATCTAAATACAGTGGATACTGTAGTTTCTGAATTTTTCTAAACACCAAAGAATCTAAAATGGATCAGTGGCTGCGCGATTTTCGTTGTCGGCGAGGTGTAGCAGATTGCCGGTTTACAAAGGTATTGGTTGAAGTTTCTCACTGCTTTTTGGGAGGTTTACGAAAATAATATAAATTTGGTCCCAGTTGAAATTAAACTAGTGCTACAGAATATTTCGAACTTATTGTCTTAGGAGATAGAATTAACACGAAATTTATCAATGCTACATAGTTCCGACGCGTGATGGTGTCTGCTGCTAACCCCAGTGAAATACGTAGGTGTGAGTTAGTGTAAAGTGTAAGCAATTCCATCAACACCCTCACAGTCAGGGGTGCAGTGCTTCGTTGGTGTGGAACATCGTGAATCGCCCACTCCAATTGCAGGGAGGCGTTACTGAAGGACTTTCTGTAAGTTGAACTATTTCATACTTAGTATTACTTTAAATATCTATCTGTTCCTTTACCATATCTTTGTCGTTCTGATACCTTTTACAATAGACTTAAATGCTATTTTAAAACAAAAAAAAAAGAAGAAAGAAAGAAAAACCAATATTTACTGAATTACTCATATCAATTGTGTCTTACCTATTTATTTTTTTTAACATTTTGTCTGATTTATGTTTAATTGGTGTGCGAGGAAACGTTTCTGCTACTCCCCAATATTACCTCACTTTATACTAAACATTTCTCTGTATTGCTTTTACTGTTGTTATATTATATAGTTTATCTAAACAGTTTCTTTTATTTACATTCTACAAAGTACTGAATAACTTAGACGTTTCATTGCTGCTATGCTTATTCTTTTTTTTTCAGGTTTGCTTAACTAATTTCTTTTATTGCAGGTACTGTTACTAACTCCTTACCGCCGCATCCATCATAGGTCAGTCTGCTTTCTACCCCCCCACTCTCCGATTGAGCCCGGTCACTTTCTTTTTTTTCTCTCTTTGATTTTCTTCTTGTTACGCACGGCTACGAGCCAACGTAACATAACTTTGGCGCCCAACGTGGCTGCCACAAAAAAAACGTAACAACTCCTAACGCGAATAAAAACTACTCACCGATTAAAACAATACAAGCGGTGAGACAAATACCAACACAACCGAAACATTCGACGCAAATTCCAAAAGAAACACACCGATGACGAGGAACAACAACAACACCAATAATTATTACAAACCAACTCCTATGGACACTTCATCTGATAACACCGGACAGTATGCTAAAATATCTTAAGTTATGCCCGATTACACCAAAAAACGAAACTTCACTTCCGAGGAGCTATTCTACCAAGAAGTAGAAGATTTTAATAATCAAGACACGGGTAAGTATGCAAACTTCAGTAGGAACGAGGAAACAAATCGTGCAGAAAGTTACGAATGCAACAACCCTTATGAAAACTACGAAAAGACGACGAAGGAAATGCGTGCTCAAACTTTTAGTTGGACAGATTCAAATACGATCAGACGTAATAAATCTAAACAATATTAATCGACAAATTTCACCTTATATAGAAATGCCTCATGCGGAACTTAAATTATTAATCGATACAGGATCTGCAAAAACTGTAATTAGTCCCAAAACCGTACAGAAACATTATTTAGATTTTGTGGAAAGAAAACCTTTTAAAATCAAAACAGCACACAAAACAACATTACATCAATTTATAGTAGAAGAAGTGAACTTTAACGAGATGGAAATCGACGAAGACTCAGAAAACAATTTCAACCCTACAGTACACGATTAGAATGTTAAAAGAAAATTTAATTAACATTCGTTTTAATAATGATATTAATACCGAAGAGGAGAGAGCAATTAAAGACTTATGTTTCGAATACCGAGATATATTCCATTGTAAAGGAATATTCTTAACTTTCACCAACACAGTCAAACATAAGATCGAACTAACAGATGATAAACTGATTTTCACCAAAGCGTAGAGACTACATCAAGCAAGTCAAGAAGACGCAGATAGACAGGTAGCAGACCTATTAAACCAAGACATCATCCAACATTCAAATTCACCATGGAACGGTTCCGTATTAATTGTACCGAAGAAATTAGATGTATCAAGCAAACGTAAATAACGTATGGTAATCGATTACAGAAAACTCAACGAGAAGACGGTAGACGATAAATACCCACTACCCAATATCAACAAGATTCTAGACAAATTAGGAAAGTGTCGATATTTTTCGACATTAGACCTCGCCTCAGGATACTACCAAGTGGAAATGGACGAGAAAGACACGACTAAAACAGCAGCTAGAGGACACTATGAATACAAACGCATGTCGTTTGGCTTAAAGAACGCACCCGTCACTTTTCAGAGAGTTATGAACAACATTTTAAGGTGGATACACAATGAAAAATGTCTTGTGTACCTGGACGATATAATCGTATATTCGACATCACTCGCGGAACACCTCGAAAGCTTAAGAGAAGTTTTTGAACGTTTACGAAAAGCTCATTTTAAAGTTCAATTAGACAAAACCGAATTCTTGCAAAAAGAAGTAGCATTCTTAGGACACATTATAACACTACAAGTTGTTATGCTAAACCCAGACAAAACAAATGCCGTAATAAATAACTCCTTACCAAAAACGAATAAAGAAATAAAAGGACTCAGTGGTTACTACAGAAAATTTATCAAAGGTTACGCACAAATAACCAAACCATTAACAAATTGTTTGACGAAAGGTAATAATCGAACACACACCAGAATTCATTAAAGCAATACAGAAAATTAAATGTATCTTCACGAATCACCCCTTATTAGAATACCCTGATTTTTCAAAACCATTTATATTAACAACCGACGCATCTAACGTTGCTCTAGGCGCAGTATTAAGCCAAGGAAAAGTAGGCAGTGATAAACCAATCAGCTACGCATCACGAACGTTGAATGAAACAGAACAAAAGTACAGCACAATTGAGAAAGAATTATTAATCATAATTTGGGCAACAAAATATTTTAGACTATATCCGTATGGAAGAAATTTTACATATGCACCGACCATAGACCATTAGTATGGTTATATAAACTCAGGGAACCGAATTCAAAATTACGGAGATGGAGGATTAGATTAGAAGAGTACGACTACGAAATCATATACAAGAAAGGAATGTATAACAATAACGCAGACGTATTGAGCAGAATACAACTCGACGCCATAGAAACAGAATCAGTTATAGGTAATGTAGACGAATAAGTTAAGACCCAGAAGAAATAGACACCATCCATTCCACATAAACAAAAAATCAAAAACTGCAGTTAAAGCTTTAAACGAAGCAATAGATAAGAAACTAAACCAATTTTTAGTCATCGAAGTTTTAACCAACCCTGACCCGGTAAAATATACAAAAACCGATAATAGAAAATATACCAAATTCAAATAACGAAAGATAACAACGAATTGCAAATAATTAAAATTCTAAAGGAATAGTCCCCAGAGAAAAAATGTTTTTACTTTTATTACACCACAGAACATTTGTACAAATGATTTTCAGAATTATATATTAGATCATTTAATAATTCAGGACCCGAGATTATTAGAAAATTAATAACTTTAGATGACCCAGACGAAATAAATGACGTAATTCGAAACCAACACGAAGGTAAAACCATTCATTGTGGAATTAGCGAAACATTAAAACAACTCATAAGAAGATATTACTTTAAATACATGAAGGAATTAATCCTTAATGTTATCTAAAACACCGACAAACCCCGACAAACCTTTTCAAAAATTACATGCAGCCAGTTTGGTAGTAGAAGCTAAAAATTTTTTATCGATCGTAGACGCATTCGCCAAAGTAGGCCAAGCGATAGCCATCATTTCAAGAACACAGTATCGATGTAACCCAAAGATTTTTACAATACTTTACATTTTATGGTACACCCGAATCAATAACTTTAGATAATGGAAGCGAATTTAGGAACGAAACCATACAAAATACCCTAGAACTCCATAAAATATATATTCATTTTATAACAGAAAATCACCCGGAATCAAATGGATTAATTGAAAGATTGCACTCAACATTATTAGCACAAATTAGACTGTTAAGATTGACCTAAAATAAAGCATATCACTAATTTTTGTCATACGCCCTGATCGCATACAACAACATAATTCACGCATAGTAACCCGTGAGACGCGCATCATTCTACATAAAACTTTTAGACTTCTCAAAAACCACAAGTTTCGTTTCGGTTACTGTGTACGTTTGTCGTAGATCAAACACGCTTTCGGTAAGTACACAATTGTGACACGCACTATTGTTACATCCTTCGCATCCCAAGTCATACTGGGTGGTCCTTTCCTATCAAACATTCATTTTGTATATTATCAAATATCCGCTAATATCAACCCGCATTCTGCGTTCTTAATGAATTTAACCCGCACGTAACACCCCCACGTTAGATAAAGCAAAAATTCTTTCCGAGTGATATGTGCTTAAAGCGACATTAGTTTTGAGACTAATTAACAAATGTAATTTAATTTACCAATAAATGTTATTTTAGCCGATGTTACATACAACATCGAGCAATCAACAGTTTTTTTTTCTAAAGCTAGCTACACATTCCCTATATTAATATGTATTTAAAATTAAATGTAATGATTATATAGCATGCTACATTGAATAAGGGAATGAAGTATGATATGTGTCAACGGAGTTCATATTAGAAATACAATAAGAAACGGCCATTTTACAACCCAGACGCAACCTGACACCACAGGTTAAAAAACAATGAACTGCAATCAAGTAGACTTAGAAATACAGACATTGTACGATATATCAAGCAACAGCGGAAACGCAATATCAGCAGGTTTCCAGAAAACGATGTGATACCAGAAGCTTTATGTTAAAAGTAAGAAGCTCTGCTCGTCAGTCAGTCTTCGAACTTCATAACTTTAACATTGTTAGCAATTCAGACTACTCATTCTTAATTACTAATTATAGATTAATTTAAATATTATCTTTTTCAATTTTCAATTGCATTCACTTTGCATTTAAAGAATGTAAGCATTCAAGCTCATTGTAAATGAAACAAGTCATTTTTGTAATTATCGAACTAAAATAAATTTGATAGTTGTGTTTTTGGAAATAAAATTTTTAAAAAGAAGCTCCTCAAAATCTATCCCGCTGCATATCAAATTTGCTAGTAAGGTTTTTAAAAATGTGGTACAAGGTCGTTTTAGGTGCAAATGTCTATAAGACTGTAACGTATTTTTTTCCTAGTTACATTTAGTTAAAAAAAAATAAAAATAAAACAGCTGTATTTTAAAGTATTTAATTTGTGAATTATCATCCAATAAAAATTAATATATAATATTCGTAATAACATATAGATTCTAGTATATATATACTCTAAAGTTCGTTACCAAGCGCTGTCAAGTTGTCAGTCGGCACTTTATTCTCAACGTCCGAGAGTGCAAGCCGCTTTTGCAGACGAGGTAAAGTCGAAATGGCCCTGTCGAAACACATGGCTTCTAACAAAGTTAGGAAAAAGTAGAGAATAATAAATTCTTGGTGTCTGGAGGTCGAGCCTAACAGCGGTTGCGTGAGCATGATTTTCAGTAAGCCTCGCTCCGAGCAGTTTGAGTTGATCCCGACAGGCCTGAGAATATGGAACCCCTTTGGACATCATTTTAGACATGCAATATCTTAAGGACATATCTTCAATAACATTTTCGATAATAAACTAAAACAAATTTTTATGGCAGTAATTTAAAGCAAGGATTTATGGTTTCGTTCTATTCAATTTAATACGCAGTAAAGTAAACGCTTATTCTACATGGGATCTCGATATTTTAAACTTACCGATGACTAATATCACACACAGATATTACGATGGAAATGTCCAACAGCTGACATCAAGGTCTGGCACCTGCTGTACATTTTTGATGCACGTGAGTGTTTATAACTTTTGATAGCTTTGAAATTATAGTAAATTATTATGAATTATCCAACATTGATTATTTGAGTAACGTAAATATAAAGTAGTTTTTTTTAAAAAGTCAGTAACATTAACGAATAAGTATCTTTGCCAGTTTATTTGCACATGTACGCAAACAATGTATTTTATGAAATTCTGAATGACAACCTATGTCAGACAAAAAAATTGTAGAATCCGTTTTCCAATCTAGACGCCATATGCTGTCATGATTAATTTTACATTATGTTTAAAGACTTTCAGGTCATGTAAAGGCACTTTCATTGGTGTAGGAAATTCGCGTGTTTTTTGTAGATTACAATTAAATTAGAATATTTGCATTTTACAGTGTCTGCTCTTTGATAATCAATTTTTGTTGTAATGATCAAGGAAGTACTTCTCTGATTAAAAGAAATTTATGTGTTATGAACAATTAATAAATAATATGTTTATCTAATCAAATTTTATAGATATGATCTACTCATAGATCTTAATTTTGAATGTAAAACTTCATTAGAATTATTATGAAAAATTATGGGAAAAATACAAATTTAAATATTGCAGTCACATGTATATAATCAGAAATTTATCATAATAGAATCCCTTTTGTTATTGTAAGACGTTTTATTATTCAACATTTAAAAAAAAAGTGCAAGTCCTCCCGGAATAGAAAGTGTGTGTAATGAAAATAAATTCCATCAGTATATTTTAGATGCCTAAATTCTATTATTCTTCTTTTGGCAAATGTTTTTGAGGACACAAATGGTGTCCATGTTGTGCCTTTGTTTGTTCACAGGTAAAGCTGAGACATCTGTATGACATCTGGCGGTTGAGGTCTTGGTAAGTGTGTCCGAAAGAGTGAAATTCAAGTTTTATGGCTATGTTAGTGGTGTTAAGATAAGGTTTCCGCATTCCCCTTATACAAGCACAGTTAAATTTTGTTGGTTATTGTGTTAAAAAATATGGTGGCGCTCATTAAATATATTTTTGGTCCTCTATTCACCCATGACCCAAGCTCATGATCTACCCAGAGCTAACACTCGACTAGCCGTTTATATCTTAAAAGTTTTTCTTTGTCTCAAGCCATTCTCCATCCGACATTAACTTGGGCTTAAAAGAAAAGAAGAAATTCTCGACCTTGTGATATTAGATTAAGGTTTCGGAAATTGGGAGGTTTAATTTATAGCTGATAGTCACGAGGATAAAGAAATATAAAAGTAAATTTTATATAGTACACTTGCGCTCACAACGTGGGGCTGGAATAGTTTCACTTGGAGGCTCGAATAGTTTCACTTGGGGCTGGAATAGTTTCACTTAGAGGCTGGAATAGTTTGCAGTTATTTTTATCACACTTATATTCAGCGACTGAGGTTTGCATTGATTCTAGTAATGTAGGAAAATAGATCAAAAACAAGAATACAAGTATGTAAAAAGAACTTACAAAAGGTTAAGGATTTCTGCTAGGTAGGAAGCTAAATAACGCAAAATGGGAAAAGCACAAAAGATATAAAACAAAGATTGGCACAAGGTCGTGCTACATATATCAAGAAAAAGCAACTACTGTGTTCAAATACAACAAACATAGAAACAAAAAAAAACATATGTGTGGAGCACAGCACTGGACAGTAGGAGAAGCGGACAAGAAAAAGGTACAAGCGTTTGAAATGTGGTGCTACAGACGTATGATGAAGATATCATGGACAGACAGTGTTAACAACGAGGAGGTACTAAAAATGGTAGGGGAAGAAAAAAATTTGTGGAAAACGCTAAAAATTGGAGAGATAGGATGATAGGCCACATACTATGGCTTGAGGAAATATAGCGGAATATATTAGAAGCAGAAGTAGGAAGAAAGAGGAGTAAAGGTAAACCTAGGTTAAACTACTGCACACAGATAATGAAAAATGGCTGTAAGAATTTCAGGGAAATGTGTAGGTTAGTTCAGAATAGGAAACAATTGAGGTAGATATCCAACCAGTCCCAAGATGGATAAACTAATGACGAAAAAGTAACTGATGATTATTATAAGCAACTACAAGTATTGGTTGCACAATATTCTCGAATAATGTTAATTGTGTGAAAGGATTTACTGGAAAACTTTTAATTCGGCAAATGTCTAAGTGTTGGGGGATCTTAACAGCCACAGGCAGCTTAATCGCCTTTACTGAATCTCGGTGAAATAGGGCATAAAATTAGAAAACAATAGAAGGGGAACCGAGCTGTATATAGGATGTGTGAGAATTTCAGGGAACTGTGTAGGTCAGCTCAGAATATAAATAAGTGGAGATACGTGTCCAACCAGTTTTGAGACGGAGAACCTAATGACAAAAAAATAAGCGCAGATAAATCTGATGATTATTATAAACAACTAGAATTGTTGGTTGTAAAATATCTGCAACTAATGTTGGGCGTGCGCACAGATGTACTGCAAAAAATATAAAATCGGTAAATGTTCAAGTGCTGGGGGAACTTGGCAGCCACAGGCTGCTTACCCTCCTTCACAACCACTGAATGTCGAAAAAATGGGGTATATAATTGTAAAACAATAGGAGGGCACCAAACTGCACCTAACAAGAAAGAACAGCGCCTATGATGAAAGACAACAAACATAGAAATAGGAAGAAAATTGTGGATAGCATATGTGTGGAGCACAGCACAGAATGCCTATGAAATACGGGCAGTAGGAGAAGCAGACAGAAAAACGGTAGCAGCCTTTTGCAATGTTGTGCTTCAGACGTATGAGGATGACATCATGGACACACAAAGTTAATAACAAATAGGTTATAGAAATAGTAGGGGAACAAGGATATCTGTGGAAAAGAAATAAGAGAAATAGAAGGGCAGAATACGTTCTAAGGCATTTTTGGGGAATAGTATGGGATATATTACAAGAGATAGGAAAAAGGAGGTAGATGTAGACCTAGGTCAGATAGTGATAGATGCAGACCGTGCAAATTTGAGGGAAATGTGCGAGTTGGTTCAGAATAGGAAACAATGAGGATTCGCGTATAACTAGTTCCAGGACTGAAAACCTAATGATGATGAATGATAAAGAATGTTACTTACATAAACTTACTATAATAGCAAAAGTAAACTATAACTTACCAACGAATCCTCCAATCATGTTAAACAAGCTGTTAGCAACTATATCAAAGTTGTTAAGATTTTTAATTACTACAAAGTAGTTGTTGATTGGATAGGTACATGCGATTATCAATACAAATCCAGAATATATTTTATAAGCGAGTGGATCATTTAAATAGGTCGAAAGACCTATATACCAAAATATCAATCTAGGCAAAAAGCAGCAGTTTTGTTTTAACCTCTTTCGAAGGGTCGTCATTTTCTAAAATCAAACTTGAGTTGATGTTTTGTTTCTGCGTATTCTATTAGCTCTAACATCAAAGTTTGAAGTTTAATTAATACGTTTAGTTAAAACTTATGTAAAAGATTAATTTAGTGTAGATCAAAGCTTTACATCTATTTTTAATTAAAGGTCGTTTAATATAATTATAGAACTGTTAATTGCTTTGAATTTAATTTATAAAGTTATACAAAAAAGCGTTAAAAAAAGCGACGTCATGATAAAAAATTTAAAAGATGATTTATACTTGCTTAATATAACTCAAATTAGTATTGTAACTAAACGTTAGGTACACTATTCTGTATGTAATATGTTTTGCTGAAAATAATGCATACTAATTAAGGATAACAAAATACAACCCGAATACTCGATTCAACTCTAAACGAAAAAATAGCTAATAATAGGTTTTAGTATTCAGCAACTTCCAGGCTAAGATTTGTATTTGTTAGATCAAAACAAAATGTAAAAACATGGTCCTTAAGAGCAGACTAAAGAAAGTTCAGCAACACCAGTCTAATAGTTACAAGCCTTTTCTTTTATCGTACCAACTGGGAAAGCAAGTAAGTTGGTTTATTTATCTTTTAATCACTTCATTAATAGGTGTTACTATTCGGTCAACTACTAATTTCAATGTGGTGTGATGTTAAATCATATAAGATACACTTACAGGTTGGTAATCCAAGGGTTATTTATTATAAATATACCAGGGCGGATCTAGAAAAACTTAAAAGGGATGGGGGGGCAGTTAGGTAATACTTTATGCACATTATCAGCATAGAAGAAGTGAAACAGAAGTGAATTTAGGAGAGCGAATAAAAGAACAAAATCAAGAAATAATCAGAAACTTGTATGTACTTTACAAAATATTTATAAAACAAGATTCAGCCTTCTATTCTGCTTTGCAAATCTATCAATTACTTGGTCATGATTAATTTTCTTTACAATATTCCTATGAGCATACATAAGAGCAAGACCAGACAACGTAACTTTAGTCATAGTACTCCTCATCCAGTCTTTTACTAGACGTAAAGTACTAAAAGGTCTCTCTGCTGTTGTGACGCTTACTGGTAAAGACACAGAATGCGCAGGAGCCTATTGATGTTTGTATGTATACTTCTTCGTCGCATTCTTTTAAAGTTTGTATAGCATTTTTTGGTACCTCTGGCTGAAATTCTTTTGATGCTTTCCATCTTTTTGACCCATGGAGCAACTCATCTTCCAACATTTCTTTCGATTCTGTAACAAAGGAATATTTTTTAGCAACCTCTAATAACTTGCTCTTGACATCCTTAGCTGTTAAATCAGCTTTCATTTTTTCGGCTGGAATGAACATAGACAAATTATAGGCCATGAATGATTTGTCAGAAAAAAATTCTTACTTGATATCGTTTAGGACATGATCTAATATTGGAATGAATGCTGCGATTCTATAATAGTCTTCAGGATTTTCAGTTTTATAATTATCTCGTTTTGTTTGCTTGTTCACTATTCTAGGAATACTTATTTTTGTGTTTAATAACAAAACTAACTTTTCGGCTTCAATAAACAGGTAATTAAATCCATTTGTACTGTTTTCCCTTTTTTCTTTGAATAGTTTGATGGTTTCTTTAATAGCTTTTCTTGCGAAATTTAATTCGAGGATTGTTTTTGAAACAACCTGCTTAGAGGCAACATCACTGATAAAATATTTGTCAGGCAAATAACAGTCACAATAAAAGAAGAATCCATTAGTGATAAATCAAGAGAATGTGCCATTGTTGCAATATCGGTTTCATCCCACTCTGACACCCTTACGAGCGCGTCGTTGTTTCCTTTCATAGACTTTTGAAAAAGAAAAATGCTTTTGTCTTTCAATCCACCTAGTTTCGCAAAGCCCTATCAGCCGTCTTCCTAAAATATCTTTTAACGCAATATTACGCTTCGAAGATGCGTTGAAAAAAGCAACAACACCTTTTATGACACCTAAACATCGTTTCACATGAATAATCTTCGCCGACTTTGATATGGATAAGTTTAGAGCATGATTAAAGCAAAAACACTGGATAGCATTATCACACTCTATTAAAATTAAAGAAACAGCCTCCTTTGCTTCTGACACCATTGCACTACACCCATCAGTAGCTACTCCGACGCAATACTTTTTCGGGAGACCGTGTCTTTTCATAAAGTTTAAGACTAACATTCTTATAGTCTCACCAGTTAATGGACTGTCAACAACTTTAAGATTACATGATTCATCTTCTTGTGGTAACGTTTCTTTCCTTGGATTCAAAAACTCAATAAAATCTTTATAGATATTAAAGTTATATACGCAACGAATTGCAAATGGAAGTTGTGACTGAAGTTACACATCTGTAGTCTCATCAAAAACTATGCTGTACCATTTACTCTCTAAAACTCTTTCAATTATGATTTTAATTATTTCTTCAGCGCATCAACTAATCAGTTAATTTTGTACAGTCTTACTTGTATACTTGGCATTTCCTGGCGCAGCTTCAATATGCTTGGCAAGAACAAGATCTCCAGCTTCTGCTCTGAAGCAAACTAACTCACGAAAATTACCATAATTTCCTTCAGCATTGGCAGTCTCGCCTACATCTCCATCGTCACGATGTCCTCAGAAGGAAACGTTTTAAACACCAAGGAATAATATACACATCAAAATAGATTTGAATTTTTCCCTATTTTTAAAATTTCTTTTTGTTGATGTTTGTTGATCTGGTATTCCAATTAAAGACTTGGTTTGTTGACCCTTTTGAGGAATTCTTTTCCCTTTTCCATCGATTCCCTGTGATAAGCATTCTGAGCATGAATCCATTTTTTCCTAGCAAATGTTTATTACGTGTTACTGGCTTTATGACGAAATTTTTGTGGGGAATTCCACTAACTGTATGCGAAGCAAACAATACATAATAAACACAAAATAGTCCTTTCTGAATTTCCGAAAACACTAACCACTCATATTGAGAAAATAGTTCAACTGAAGGCCGCCTGTAACTGTGTTACCCACTTTTTTACCAGACAAAATATAATTTTTTGAAGGTTTCCAGTGGTTAACCAAAAGTTGCTCTTTGGTGAATTCATCCAAAATTTTACCAATAAAATTTCCTGTGTCATAAACGGTTTCCTGTTCCGTTTTGGTTTCCTTTAACGTCTGATGGCCTTCCAAGCAAGTAATTGATACTTTCGCTAGATCTTCAACATTTGCTTCCTGTTTCTGGATAACAATAACTACTTCACTCTCACTCTGTGTCTTTTGCGTTAATATTACTACTTGATGGTACAGTATTATCTCTATTCACCCATTTACTGAAAAGTTTGACAGCGTTGCTTGCGTTGAAGTTCTTTTTCTTGTAGCTTTAATCTTGGACTTTTGATCTGTCTGAAATCAAATGCAGATAGATCAGATAAATGAAAATTTATGCCTTATATTTAGATTTTAGAATCATACAATATTTTATAATTAATTATACTGTTTATACAGCGCATTCGCCTTCAAACTGTTTTTGCTTATTACCATGATAATTGTGTAGCAGCTGCGTAATATCGTAATCGCTTAAAAACGAATAGATGCATTAGAGAGATTTGGAGGTCCCTGGTAATCGAGAGGATATAGTCGCAGGTAGCAGTTACCGCTGGTGCAGTCCTGATTAAGGGACATTCCTGAAGGCACATCTATTGGTAAAGTCCGAGACGTCGATGGTGTGAGAGCAGATCCAAGGGCACTAGAACTCCAGGTAACGGATGCTTCTTAAAATTTTTGCTTTTTGTGTTTAATTGATGTGCAATGACTTTTATACTTTATGGGTATGTGCTGTGGAACTAAAAGTAACTGAATCGAAAATGGTTGTCGATTGAGCTGTTATGATATTATTTTCTATATTTTACTTAGAGGGAATTTAGGTTATTAAAATGATTGTTGTACTATATTATTATTTGCAAGGTAAAAGGGGCTTTTTGTAATTTGTTGTGCTGAAATTAACACGAGTAATTAAAGGTTTTACAATGAGCTCGTATTAATCCAGGGTAACGTTATCTACAAGTGATATCAGTACAGTTTGAAATATAACAGACACCAGTGGTGTTAAGTTTAGACCAGCTGTCAGTAAATGTACTATAAAAGCTTTTAAAGAATGAAAATGAGTAGCAGACGTAAAAAGTAAGTACCAACTGCGTGATATCTGATTGGGTGGATAATAATCACAACAAAAAATAATATTCTATAATGCTGCTATGCTCGACTATGTTTGGTTCTTTACGCCGTATCTTGCATTTGTTACAATTCAGCGTTTATGCAGAATACGATAGCCTACTTTAAGTTGAATGTACTTTTTCATTACATAACTCGTAACCGGGGTTAGATGTGTGATTCACCTGTTTGATTTCGTGTGTTTCACTACGTGCTTATGTAATACACTTAAACGCAGTGTTGGGACTTAATTGTAATTAGATCTAGGTAATTCGAGTTTTTTGTCGCGTTAGTAGCTTAATGAGTAGTTTTTGAAAATACGAAAATTCTAGAATTATACCAACCACAAACTTGCAAATACGGTAGAAATTTTGAACACTTATTGTGAAATCATTTCAGGGCATGTTGTGAATGAGGATAGCACTTGTATACGTAAGTATTTCTTAAAAATCATATGACACAACTTTTACTTAAGTTGACCTTGGTCGTGCATTTAAAAAGCGGCTCAAGAGTAAAATGCCTTTTAGGTTTTTGTTTAACTAATCAATCGCTATCACCTCCTAAATTTTATAACATAAAATGTCATCTTGTATATTCCATACAAATTTATTGTTATAATACCTACTTAAACCAAGGACATATGCGATACAGAAAAATAAGCCATTACATTTTTAATATCTTTTGACGCAAACATATTAAAGCAATATAAAATCTACCTAATAAATTAATTAGAACAATATACAAATTCACTGCTAATCTAGTATTTAAAAATATAGCTATTACTCACATCAACCGGTATTTACCTAATTTTAACATAATTCCAGCTAAAATTATTGACTCAGCAATAAGGGTTTCACATGTGCTTTTAGTAATTACAAATGTACCCAAAAAAGGCATTTTAACAAAGAATACTATATTAATACAAAAACACACTAAACATGAATTAATATAGCCCAAACTACTATAAGCTAAATAATAAAATATAAAATAAACATATAAAATAGCTAATACTATTGGTAAAGAAAACAATATTATATAAATAAATAAATATATACCAGTTTGAATGCACTCGGGTCGATGTGCTCATCTAAAAATAAAGTTGGAAACATCCTAAACTCGAAAAATAAATAAAAGACACATAAATTATATGTAGCAAAGGTAACATACAAAAAAAATTTTAATATCAACCAAACAAATAAAAAAAAAAAATTAATTATTTCTGTTGCTAAAATTATCAATCAAGAAATCCATTATATTAACATTATAAAGAAAGAAACATAATCACACGACAAAATGAATTCAATATTTAAAAATTAATAAAAAAAACATTTGAATTTAATATAAAAAATAAAATCAAAATAAAATTTGATAAGAAAATAAACAAATATCTATTACAAAAACGAATCATAAAATCTTATCATAAAATATTTAAAACTTAAAAATAATCAGTACTGTATGATCCTCCACAAACTACTACTATAAATTAAATATTAATGAAATTAATAGTCATCCAAACTAACACTAAATACATGAAATATTAAAAACGAAATGGATAACACTGTAAACTCCAATCTCAACGATATTAATGTAAACCGGTTACATTTAAAAATAGAATATATTGCACCAGTAATGTAGAAATATAAACGAATCATCATCGTTAGTACTGGTTAGACGCGTACCTCCATTATTTTCTATTCTGACCTAATCTACACATTTTTCTGAATTTTCTACAGTCTACATTTTTCACTATCTATGTGCAATAGTTTAATCTAGGTTTACTTCTACCTCTCTTTTTTTCTCTTTTCTGCTTCTAACATATGCCGCAAGTTACGTTTCGGGCCTTGCGAGCGGTTTTTTTAAAAACTTCCAAAACATTTTGTAACAACTTTATTTCTTAAACAGATATTACATGTAAAATTACGGTAACTTTGACTAAAATATTCTAAGCCGAAATAAAATAATAATTAAATTTTGAATGAGGGCGAGTAGCCTAAGCAAACAACAATGTTAAAGCTGAAATACTCAAGACTGACTGACGAATCTTGGGCTCTCGGGGTATTTATGTTGCCCCTGCCCCTCACATGTCTGTGGAAATTTGCAGAGCTCATGTCTGCTTATTTCTTCATTTTATTCATTATACAATGTAACAATCTTAATTTCTAAGTAATTGCGGTTTCCTATCCGTCTGTGACTTGCACCTGCAGTATCACTTACGTCTGGAATACAATGTATTCACATCCGTTCTCACAATATGCTTGTGAACTTTCAATAATTTTTTCTTATTTATTCTTGAGATACAATGTTGCATCTAACTTAAGTTTTTTTATAATTCCTATTAATTGTACATATATAGATTGAGGGATACGTAACTCGCTCCATTACCTCGTGCTGTAGTATGTCGTATCATCCTACCTCAGCTATTTTTTACATTTTTCCACATATTTTTTCTTCCCCTACCATTTTTAGTACTTTCTTGTTCTTAACTTTGTCTGTCAATGATATTTCATTATACGTCTGCAACACCACATTTGAAAGGCTTCCTGTCCGCTTCTCCTACTCTCCACGATTCACAGTCATACAGTGCTCTGCCAACTCATATGCTTGCAGCAATTTTTTTCTTGTTTCTAGACTTGTTGTCTTCGAAAATAGCAGCTGCTTTTTCCTGTTAAAGACAGCACGGCTTGTACTACTCTTTTTTTATTTTATTTTATATCTTTTGCACTTTTATCTTCTACTATTTTCTGACAATATACCCTATTTCACTGATATTTAATGGTACGTGAATTGTTTTAAACAACCTGACGGCTAGCTTTACTTAAACATTTGCCGAATCAAAAGTTTTCCAATTATTTTTTTTGCACAGTCAACATTTGTTGAGAATATTGCAAAACCAACACTTGTAGTAGTTTAGAGTAATCATCCAATTTAAATACAATTATTTTTTTTCCGTACTAAAACTATCACTAGAAAAATCGTCAGTTTCAATACTATATACTAAAGAATCAGTGTCCGTGTACAAAAGCGAAAGTGTAGAGTCATAAAGAGGTTTCATCTTATCGTAATGGAATACATACATTAGAGTCTTAGGTAAATCCAAAACTGAAAAACCTGCATAAATCGGCTTATTGTAAGTGGCTTTAACGCTTTCTTCTTAATCTTCTTTGGGAATTAAACCACTCATAGTTTTTAAAATTATTTTTATTTACGTTTCGATCCATAACCTAGGATCGTTGTTAAAATAATAAAAACTTGAACTTTTTATTATTTTGACAACGATCCTAGGTCATGGATCGAAACGTAAATAAAGATGATTTTAAAAACTATGAGTGGTTTAATCCCCAAAGAAGATTAAGAAGAATGCAAAACAAACCACAACAAACATACATGGCTTTAACGCGATTCATCTGTATAGTGGCGATGTTTTCATCTAGTACTGTACAACCACTAAAATTCGGGCAGGTTATTAAACTACCCCCACACAGTCTACGACCTTCGGGCTCTCACCGAGTCACGATTTTAACGTTTGCGCGCTTGTCGACGTTCTCAATGGTTTTACCGAATATCGAATTGTCATTAGCCAATAAAAATCTTTCCCGAAAGAATTTTCCGCGCGAGTTCTTAAGTCGGTATTTAAATCTATATTAGGGTCTTAACCAGGGAGACTGGTCAAACTCGAATATCCGGTTGATGTCCGTTAACACAAGTTCCTTGCGTATACACTGCTGGTGGTTGCGGAAATAAAACTTGTATTTGTCTATCTTTTAGCGCTACGAGTAGCTACCAGAAGAAAAAAGCTACCGGATCCGGGACTTGAGGTATGGTAGAGTCGTCATTTCAGGGTAGAGAAGTAAATCATTATGCTTATCGTGGAATTCTTCAAGACAGATGAGATTCATTGCGAGTATGTACTGCATATCGCAGGTAACCGGAACGTTCAACATATTGTTCTTGAGATGAGCGATTTTGTCAGCAGTGATGGAATTTAAGAAACCAAAAATAAAAGGGACCTATGGAAACAACCGTCTCCCGTGTAGGAATAATATCGAAGGAACTGCGGAGACAGTAGGTTTGACGCCCCTTAATTATGACAAGAGACGTCTTTCGAGGTAAGTGATTTTATAATGTAGTTGTTTTCATTTCCGCCCTTTTGTTATCTATATTTTAAATGTTTTTATTTTCTTTTGTAATTTCTTCCGCAGCAGCCCACTCTCGCATCACTGAAATTAGCCTAAATACCCTTAAATTGTTACGGGCTCCCCGCTCCTTCAGGGTAAATTAAAATTTATAACACAACGGTCATTTTACCCGTAACATGTGATGAAAGAAGCTATTGAAACAACTTTGTGTTTAAGTAGTAGAGAACATCTTAGGTTAACAGGTTAGATAGGATCGATCTACACATACGGTCGAATATTGAATTTCGAATTTCCAGCTACCGATGGTCGGAGATAGAGCAGAAGACTTTGTAGATTAAGGATAGGACACAACTCATAGGTGTAGGATATTAGTTAACGTAGCTTGTAGTTAGGATAAGGTAGTGTTTAGGTTTGGTAGAAGAAAAATAGTTATTTATATAATATCATCAACATATTATATAACAATTTTCAGGTAATTGCAAGCTGTTTGCAACGCAATTGACAACTTATGTCATGTTACTGACAGTAAGACATGCCCTAAAAGAACAATTTACGCTACAGAATAATATTATTGAGTTTATCGGTGTCTTAGTCACCTGCTATGTGCACAGACGGTGGGGCCAACATTGTAAAGATTTTTATTTTTCTAATGAATTAATTAGTGGTTTTACAGATTAACGGTTTGAAGTGTATTTGATTTGACTTTAAAACCGCAATTAGTGCATCAGATTTACAATGAATCATAAAATAATCTTTAATAATATTGTATTTTATTTGATATACTGCTCATGCTATGGATTTTACCAATGATTTTTTTGAAAAAGTTAAAAATTTGGTCAAAACCATCATGTCCAATAAATACTCCATCTTATCTAATTAAGTAAAAGCCGATATTCTTCATTCAATAAAATTCGAAATAAAGCTAAATTTCTTCTTGAATGAGAAGAGGAAGTGGATGAATGGCTTTAAGTGAAGATAAAAGGTATAGATTATAGTTGATTCGCTTGCGAAATGCATGATTTTTAAGAATCTGCTTACAACACAGTATTGATGAAGAATTTCAGTATTTTATTTAAGTAGGTAGATTTGCACGGGTATTCTGGATTTTCACATTTGGTTGTATGCACGTTTGTTGTTTATATCTATTTCCTTAAAGCGATAAAAGTATGAGTAGGGTAAGAACAAGCATCCTGGACCCCTCTCCACCATCCATTTACACCTCCTACCACTTTACCCTGACGCTATACAACCACGCCCACCCCCACCACTGTCGTCATGCAGCCACGCCTACTTCCACCACTGACGTCACACAACCACGCACTTCCATTAACATTAATCACTTTCTAATGGAAAATTTATTAACACTAATATCTTTTTATTGGGAAAATTCATTAATACTAATCGTTTTTAATGCGAAAATCATTAACACTAATCGCTTTTTAATGGGAAAACTCATTAACGATAATATCATTTTCTTACGCCACATCTCTCATCCGCAATTTTTTCTTACGTCACATCTCTAATCCGCCATTTTTTCTTGCTTCATATCTGTCATCCGCCATTTTTTCTTATACCAATCCGCCATTTTTTTTACGTCAATCCGCCATGTCTTTCTTTGATCACCCTATATATATATATATATATATCTTATACACTTCCATTGTTCCATCCTATGTATACATTTCATCACAAGTTTTAAAAGAAAAAAGTTTTTATTTTACCAGAGAATCAAACCCGGGCAGTCCGCATGCTAGGAAACAGCACTAACACAGAGCTACAAAACTTATTGATACTTTTACTACATTTGTGTATGATATACAATGGATAGTATTGCAGTAATAACATAGAATTAGGGATGGATTCGGGCCGGGCCAGGCCGGGCTTTTAGATGCGGCCCGGCCCGGCCCGAAATAATTTGCTCCGACCCGGCCCGGTGGCCCGGCCCGAACCAAAACGCATCGGCCCGGCTTGAGGCCCGGCTTGAATTTCGTGCCGGGCTTCGGGCCGGGCCGGGCCGATTCGGGTCGGAATGTAACTAAAACCTTAAGTGATGAATAGATTTTTCAACATCCAAATGGAACGTATCATTTGTTAATATATGTATTTTCAGTTGTATAAAAATACTTCTTTACTATTATTATATTTTTCTACAAAAGTTGAATATATCAACCTTAATAAATTATAGTTTATAGTATCATTTTGACCTCGAAGAATCTCAAAGGTATTTGGAGACGATGCACACTTGCACAGGCAATCCTAAATAGAAGGTGGTTTGCGTCAAACTTCAACCGTAAGTAACAAAATGCATTTTAGAATTCATGTAGTTCTACTAGTATATAGTAACATATTTCAAGGAAAGTATTCAAAATTTGACTGAATATTGTTTCCTTATATTCTAAACAAAGAACGTTGCCAATTTCCATTTTACAGATTGCTTGTGTATAGGTCTACATTTCGAGAATGTGCTAGCATCTGTTCAGAGAACTGATTATTCAAGTCTCTCGTATCAGGTGGACATTACTTTGTTGTCTATGAATATTTTTTTGTCGCATGCTCTACTGGAAATTTTAATTATTATGAAAAAAATGCCGACAATCTTATCTATAAAAATGTTCAATATTAATATATGCAGGGTTCTTCAAAAGTATGGAAAGGCTGCTTTCGCCTATATAGAGAATCTGCTACGTATTGAGTAAAACAATAACATATACTTACAAATAATCTAGCTCTTTAATATAAAAAAAGACATGTATACAGGATATCCCACACCGAGCTTCCATTAAAAGTATTTTAAAAACTACAATTTTACTGGCAAATTGAAACTTTGTGTAGGAGTTACCGAACAAGGCGAAACTATAGCTAAAATAGTTTTGAAGTCTTGCAAATATCTGTCATATTAATTATTTTGAATAGCACATCCTGTATTTTATTGCATATATAAATGGTGCTTTAGCAAATGGTTATTTTGATTTAAGTGCATGTATCTTCAATTGTTGTGCATCCAGGAATTATTGATCTAAGAAATCGTATTAATAAATATTTAATCAAAACGGATTGTAGGTTGTTTCCATTACACCTTAAGAAATGTTTTTCAATAAAAACAATAAAATAGTTTTTACAATTTTAGGAGGTGAAAAATTCAGAATTGAAAAATTATGTAATTTTATAATTGAACCCCATTTTTATATCTCGACATGAACGAGCATAAAAGTTTAATCAGTTATTTGGAAAATTTCGGTTTGTGCTTAATTTTCTTTAATTTTGCTTTCGTTTATGGTATTGCGGAAATTAAGGTTATACATAATTTTTTTTAATAAATTGAGCTCAAGTAAAGTACAAATATTTGTTAACGAATTTCATTGCTTATTCTTACTTACTATTAGTTTTTAAATTTGCGTTATTAAATTGTAAAAACTATGTAATGTTCTTATTGAGATTGAGAAACATTTGTTATGGTGTTATGCAAACACAACGTATAAACTGTTTTAATAAAATGTTTATTAATGCCATATCTCTGATCCTCCAAAGTGTACTTTTTAAGAGAAAAAATTCCTGGAAGCAAAACAATTGAAAATAGTTTTACAAACCCTAATATCAAAATAATAATCTACTAGCGCACTATTCAAATAATGAATAAAATGTGAAGTATGCCATTTAAAATAATGAAATTGACAGTTACTTTCGATATAACCGGAAGTTTCACAACGTTGAAAATATCTTTGCTAAATTTGCCTTATTGGGTAACCCCTACGTGCAAAGTTTCAGTTTTTCAGGAATTGTAAGTTTTGAGATTTCTTTAATGAAAGTTTGTTGTTGGGGCATCCTGTATAGTTAAGTGTTTATATATGGTTATATAAGTAAATATCAAGCAAGCAATTAATTATACATCCTGCAGAGTGTCAAATAGAAATAAGTTTTCCACGATGTATAAAAAAAAACAAAACTTTTTGACCCACCATCGGGCTGCTTGCCGCTTGGATAGGATAATTTATTTTGCAGCACTAGATGTGTAACCTCAATACCTGATACATTTTGTATCTATTGACTTATAAGATTCGATTACCAATGTACATTTAAAATCGTTATATTTCTTAAATGTTTGAAGCATTATGCTTCCGACTATAGTGATTTTTAAAATGTGCATCTGTGGGTATATTAAGATTGAGACGCTCAAAGTAAAAATTTTTAAACTAAATTTGTATTTAAAAATCGAACCTTTTGCCCTGAATAGAAATCAAACCTTGAGCATGTGGTTCGGTTTGAAAAGTTTAACTAGAAAAAAAGTCTGGTTCGGTTCAAAAAATCGAACCGAACTTATAACCGAACCGAACCTAGTTCGTATCCATCACCATATTATATTGATTTTTACATTCACGCCCCTTTTTCACAATTCTCACTCGATATCCCGAAACTTGTTATAAAAAAACGTAGTCCTTTGAGATTCTACATTTTATATATTAAAACCCAATTTTTATTTCTCGAAATTATGTAAATAAGCAACCCGTATAATATTACTTATTTAAAACTGGAAAAACCCCAAAATAAGCTGCATATAATAAGAATAATTCGGCGGATGAAAATTGAGGAAAGAATAAGATGACGGAAAGTATAGGCTGTGCGTATACCAGCCGCAGGATAGTGCATAGGAAAAGAAAACTGCATTTATTTGCGCATGTACTTTATTTATGTATGCACAGTAATTTGTAAATAAAGTTTAAATGTTTTATGTGGTATTATTATTGTGAGTGTTTTATAATAATTTTTTCATTTTGGACTAATGAAATAACTAGCAACGTGCTTTGTCTGCCGAAAGTTCGAAACTGCAATACATATGAAAAAATTAATTAGTTATCGTTTTACATCTACTTACACTATAATTTAAACAATTCGAATGCAATATAAGAATTTTTAACAGTTTAAAGGATAATAATTAATTTCTCTTATCAGCGACTTTTTTTCAGTTTTGCAACTTTTTATCCGTTGATTTTTCTGCGGCTGTTTTTCCAGATTTTGTTGATGGTTTCATGTTTAGGTTCACTTCAAAGCTTCTACTATGCTAGTGATTGCAATAAAACGGAAGTAAATAATGTTCAATTAAAGCTATTCATAAAATAATAACAAACATAAAACAAATTAAAAAATAGGGTCTTTGACCTGACACCTTAGCAGTGCTACTTACTACAAACATGTGTGGTACTTTTTAGGGATAAAAACAGGCATTATTGGATAACATTGTATTAATTGTTACGGTTTTATGGTTAATTATATGGAATTTTCTTAACTCTTAAAAAATGGAAAAGTAGGTTTAACACTTACCTTGCACTGCAACATTTCCGAAATGGTTTTTTGGCGAGACACTGTACTAGATCTACCTGCAACTTTATTTTCAGCTCGGTTTTCAGTCTGCGGATAGAGATCTCGATATTCTTTTAAATGTTTTGTTTTTAAATGCTTTTTAAGATTGGATGCAGTTGAATTTTTCACTTTAAGTTCTTCATCGTACTTTTTCTTTTGGCATACCTTACATTTTGCAGTTTTTACACTTTTTGAAATTGGGGTAAACTCAAAGACTTAACTAAATTTGCTCCGCATTTTAGAATTGTCTGACACTAAATGTATATTTCGCGAACTTTCATTTATGTCTCCAAATTGTGTGTTGTCAGTTACCGATTCACTTCGTCGAGGTTGATAATCTGGATCCCCCCAAGCTATCCTCATTGAAAACGGATAGTTCAAAATTTAGAATCTTGGTTATAATATTTTTAAAACAGTGCACTAAATATAGAAATCCTTATGATTTAAATCAGAGTGAAACACAGGCGCATGCCGTCTAATGCGTAAAAGGGATAATAAAACCGTTTGAAGTAATAAATCCAAATTTACACGGCTTTTGTTGAAGCACGCTGGAATCAGGTACATTCCTTGCTGGAAACAAAATTTTATAAAAATAAGTCGTAATAAAATTAAGTTAGACGGAGCAAAAACCTCTAAAATTAAACTACTACCGCATGTACCAATGACTACAGCTGTTTAAAATTTGCGACTTAAAATGCAAATTATAAATTTTATGGGTATCCATTATTGGCCTAAGCTCTGCAGATAGCAGCAGCTAGAGACGCCTCTATTAAAATAATATTTGCTCTATTCCGTTATTTTTGTTTATACCCTTTATAATATCACGATTTTTCTTTATACCTTTTTAGGAGCCGCAACATAGAATATTATTTAGTATTTACATTTTAATTTTCTATATCCATCTGTTATTTAAAGCTATAAGAAGCTAATCGCATTGTATTCGGTATGTTTTTCAACAAAAGATACATTCAAATAATTAAATCGAATTAAGCTGGTTTTTTGTATTCGGGCAGTTTTAAATATTTTTACATATACAGAGTGGTTTCGATTTATTCATAAATAATCTTTAGTGCGAGGCCACAATAATAAGTTAATTAATAAGTATAATACAATAAACCAGCTCAATTAACATACGTTGCAATACTCCTTTAAATTAATTAAATATAACACGGACAATTTCTATTTCAAAGTTCTTGAAAAGTGGAAAGAAGTGAATAATACTTATCGAAAAAAAATCGAAATGCACAAATCGGTTTAAATCAAATCATTTTCGTTTTCGATTTATTTCCATTATCACGCACTTACCAATATGTGTGTAACGGTACTGGGTGATATATTAAGAGGAGCGTTAATTATAATTTTGTTTAAGAGACACTTAAAGAAATCATTAAATGAAATTTTTTACTAAACCAATAAATTGTATATTTTGTTATATAAATTTCGGGCCGACCCGAATAGCCCGAAAAGCTCGAAAAGCTTGAGCAGTCTGGCCCGGCCCGGCCCGGGCCCGACACGTGCTTGACCCGGCTTGGGCCAGAAAGAAAATTTTGCCGGCCCGGCCCGAAGCCCGGCTTGATATTCGGGCCGGGCTTCGGGCCGGGCCGGGCCAAAGCCCGGGCTCGTGGCCATCCCTACATAGAATCTATTTTTAATCTATCTGCGTCTTACTTTTAAATATGAAAAACTGTTGAGTAAGATTCCGGATAATTAAGAAACATCGTACAGATTTCATCTTAAAATTTAGGAGCTCAGACTTGAGAAACACCACATTTTGCAGAATTCATATTTTATGAATTTTTAAACACCTCGTGCGTTTCCCCTACATTTACTTTATTTGCATTTTTTATTTACCTTGTGTACATTTCCCAGTAGTATAGCCTATCAAACCCCTATGTGTAAGAATTTTAAATCGCCCAACCCCCTGAGAAATTACCTATATTTTTTTAATTTTTTGCCAATACCAATTGCTAGCGGTATTTTTGATATAAATCCGTTGTCAATTAAGATTGTTTTTTATGTTATTCAATTCCCTTATAATTTTTAATCATGCAAAATTAAATAATCTATTTCCAAACAGCATTACGCGGTATTTTGAGATAAATATGTCGTGTAACCCATCAAATCAGTTCAGAATTTTCTGCAAAATTCAAATATGTAAAAAAATTTAAATCGAGACACCCCCGAAAAGTTATTCCAAGTTTTTAATTTTTTAGCAAAATCCATTTTTAACTACCGCCAGCAATTATTTTTGCGTTCGAGCTATCCAATAATATTAAAGTTTTACTTTAAATCCATATCTGTTAAAACCTTTGTAATAGGGGCAACCTTAAAACCTAATTAAAATTTTTGTTTGCGCAAATTAGGATTGCGTAAATGCTTCCATAGAACTTTAATTTCTAAGAATTGTTTGAATAGGGTTTGTGTATTTAACTGATATTGATGTATCTAAAAAGCTTTGTAAATAGCGAGAAAATTTTGTTATAACTAGCATTTGATTTTTTTCTTGAATATAAAACTGTATAATTTGAAATATTTTTTAACGTTTTGAGAGGTTTTAAACTAATTTGAATGTGCACCGTAAGCTAGAAGCAAACATATAATAAAAACACGTCTAAAAAGTATTTTAAAAACTTGTTTTGCTTGTATAAGCTGACAAGCCCAATTCTATATAATAGAACCAAACAGACTTAAAGCAACACCACTGTAAAACAATGTATTAAACTTAAAATATTCATCTAATGCTTTCTGAATAAGTACAACATTATGACTGGCACTTGTTAAATGGTTCTTCAAGGGTAAAATGCAATGGCCCAATTGTCCATAGTTCCTTCTTAAAGTTTTCAAGCTTGCAACACTAAACCTTTCCAAGTTTTCAACATGGATACAATGGTTTGTTTTTGTGTACCCTTCACATGCACTGTGGCACTTGGTGGAGTTATCTTTTCTAAATGTGGCGTTAAATATAAGAGAAATAACCCATTTGTCAATTGGTTTTCCGAACTAAGACCATGCTGATATTTTTGCTGCCATGCATTGTTTTTCTTGAAATCTTCACTTAGGTAAATAGCGTCCATGGACATTTTAAGGATATCATCCCACAATTTGTTATATTTCACACTCAAAATAGCCATGTCCTTTATAAAGAACTCGCTTGTTTTTAATTGAAACCCTTGTATATCTAGGATGTAATGCTTGGTAATACGTTCATGTCGATGAATGATTCTTAAATACCAAAACTTACAGTAAATTCTCCATTATATACTATAACAGATCTGTCCTTTTAATTCGGCTTTTTCCCCCACTCAAGCAACCAATAGTTCCTGCCCATAATTACGTTTTTGTATAACTTTTTTCCACTAGGTACATGCTGGGTGCAGCTGTAGTCTGAATTTTTTTTGTGTAGAAATTCCCCAAATTGGCCGTCCATTTAAATCTGTAATAGATAGTTTTTCGATTTCGTTTGTTGCACCTTAACAATTCTAAACATTTCCGTGCTACAGTTGGGATGAAATCTTCAGTCAAGGGTGCTTTATATTTCGATATACGAACTGTATCTCCAACACGATGTAATTTTTTTCGTCTTGCACCTCTATCGTCTAAATTAATTTGTATCTTTTCGGATGTCGTTCTGCTTTCATGGGTATCATTCTAATGAATCGATGTAGTGCGTCATAGTATTGCGATAACCGCTACCAAGTTAAGTGGCGCCCCACAATACTCGCAGATTATCGTTGGAGCCTAAAAATGAGTTTAAAATGTTGGAATGATGATAGAACAAAACACAATTTTATAACTATTGTGAAAGGCTTTGATATACATAAAGGGTGATTGCAAAACTCTCTCTATTCAAAGTAATCTATTTTTATAGTATACTTTTGACATATTCTACTATTGCCAATAATTTGTGTGACTGGTCAAACCTAACAGAACATGGTACTCCTAATATTGATTTGTTATCGTTTTCTAAGGTGTTGTCACTATCATAGCTGGATTTCACGGACAGGGATCGACACAGCATTTATTTATATAAATTTATACATTATAGCTTATAATTTAGTATATATTCCATCTGAATATCTGCCAACAGTTTTATAAACCCCATGTCCTCGATTACTTCTATAAAATCATTCAAATTCTCGGGTAATCCTTACAGTACATTGCTGTATTGCTTCTTAGCATGACTGACACATAAGACAATTTTCTCTTTCTATAGAAAACCGTTGCCCGCATTGTGCCTTTTTATTCGTAAGCTATTGGGAAATCTTCGAATAACCTCCACCAATTCTTTATACATATTTGTTAAATGGCCTCTTCGAGCTTTACAGTCCTTTTATATGAGCTATTCTTATTCAGATATGCCCTTACTGTACTCGATTCGTGTGCACGCACGAAACAACAGGTAGCGCATGTAACCTCTAAACTCATTTATTACAATCCTTACGAAAATGCTAAGGGCTTTAAAAATAATTATAACTGCTAACTTTTTAGTCACGCAATCGCCGTTTTCTTAGGGATCCTTCACTTCAAATAGTCTTTATTCTCCAAGTTTAAAAATGACTGTACTTCTTCAATTAAAAAGGTCGAATTTTTTTTTGGATCCGATGCATTCACTAGCCGTTTTTTGTTGCATATTATATCCTTTCCCATCCGAGAGTATGACAAAACTGCACAAGTCTTCATGAGATGTATGAAAGAAGAGACGAGAAGATTGAATGAAATCGTTAAGAACAATGTACCAATAGATCCTTTGGAACCTCTAGACGAAGTGTTGTTCTATATGGTGGACGATTGCGGTATATGGAATAAACCTCAGGGGTATGATAGAGTAAGAGATCATAATTATTATATGGGAAATTCCGTTTTGCTGCACACCCTAAACGCAGCATCGAATACAGAATGCACAGCTTATCCCTGTGGTGTTTTACAATTTAAGCGGGTATGACTCTCACTGTCGTCCCTAACAACAAAGAAAGGATTATTTTATTCACCAAGAAGGTGAGACTGTACGGTGAGAGCCCTGGGGTAGAGAATTTAAAAGACGAAGATGATGCAGGAGTTAAGTCTTGTATCCAGTTGGGATTCATAGATTCGTCACGGTTCATGGCATCCAGTTTCGATACATTGGTCAAGAATTTACAGTGGGAACAGTTCGTTGAGCTCCACAATTGCTTCCCCGATAATAAGAAATTTAAACTGGTTTTGCAGAAAGGCGTATTTCCGTACGATTATGTAACTGATGTCTCAATTTTGGACGAAGGGTCTTTGCCCCCAAAAGACTCTTTTCACAAGAAATTAACTTATAACGATGTTTCGTTTGTAGAGTACGGGCGCGTCCAGAAGATATGACAGAACTTCAATCTTCAAACTTTTGGGGAATGCAGGAATTTGTATCTGAAGACGGACGTGCTGTTGTTGGCAGACGTTTTCGCGAATTTTACAAATGTATGCATAAAGATATATGACTTGTTCTTAATCTTCTTTGGGAATTAAACCACCCATAGTTTTTAAAATCATCTTTATTTTGACAACGATCTATGACCTAAGATCGTTGATCCTAGGTCATGGATCGAAACGTAAATAAAGATGATTTTAAAAACTATGAGTGGTTTAATTCTCAAAGAAGATTAAGAAAAATGCTAAACAAACCACAACAAACATACAGGGAGTATATATATGACCTGGACCCGTGTCAGTACCTGACAGCTCCAAGTTTAAGCTAGAATGCCATGTTCAATTACGCCAGCGTCAAACTGGAGCTACTGACCGATGTCGATATACACAACTATTTGAAGACTGGGATTAGAGGTGGACTGATCCAATGCAGTGGCAGATATGCCCGCACCAACAACAAGTACAGGCATGATTATAATCCTACCGCCCCGTTAAGATATTTGTCTTACCTCGACGTCAACAACTTGTACAAGTGGACGATGTGTCAGTATCTCCTTATAGGGGGGTTTAAATGACTGACTGCTGACAAAATCGCTCATCTCAAGAACGAGATTTTGAACGTTCCGGTTACCTGCGATAAGCAGTACATACTCGCACTAAATCTCATCTGTCTTGAAGAATTACACCAAAAGCATAATGATTTATCCTTTTCCCCCGAAATGAAGACTTCACCATACCTCAAGTCCCGGATCCGGTAGGTTTTTTTCTTTCGGTATCTACTCCTAGCGCTAAAAGATAAGAACAAATACAAGATTCATTTCCGTAACTACCAGCAACGAACTTGTGTTAACGGACATGCACCGGGTATTCAAGTTTGACCAGCCTCCCTGGTTAAGACCCTAATATAGTTTAAACACCGACTTAAGAACTCGCGCGGAAAATTTTTTCGGGAAAGATTTTTATTAACTAATGAGCATTCGATATTCGGTAAAACCATTGCGAACGTCGACAAGCGCGCAAACGTTAAAATCGTGACTCGGTGGGAGCTCGAAGGTCGTAGACTATGTGCAGGTAGTTTAATAACCTGCCCGAATTTTAGTGGTTGTACAGTACTAGGTGAAAACATCGTCACTGTACAAATGAATCGCGTTAAAGTCACTTACAATAATTCGATATATGCAGGTTTTTCAGTTTTGGATTTACCTAAGACTCTAATGTATGAATTCTATTACGATAAAATGAAACCTCTTTATGACTTTACACTTTTGCTTTCGTACACGGACACGGATTCTTTAATATATAGTATTTGAAACTGATGACTTTTATGTGATAGTTTTAGTACGGAAAACCTAATAATCAAAAAATAATTGCATTTAAATCGGATGATTACTTTAAACTACTACAGGTGTTGGTTTTGCAATATTCTTAATAAATGTTGACTGTGCAAAAGGAATAATTGGAAAACTATTGATTCGGTATATGTTTAAGTGGAGGTAGCCGCCAGGTTGCTTAACCCCCTTCACAAACCATTAAATATCGGTGAAATAGGGTATATTGTTAGAAAATAGTAGAAAGTAAAAGTGCAAAAGATATAAAATAAAAAAAGAGTAGTACAAGCCGTGCTGTCTTTAACAAGAAAAAGCAGCTTCTATTTTCGAAGACAAGAAGTCTAGAAACAAGGAAATAATTGCTGTAAGCATATGAGTTCAGCAGAGCACTGTAGGACTGTGAAACGTGAAGAGTAGGAGAAACGGACAGGAAGCCTTTAAAGTGTGGTGTTGTAGATGTATAATGAAATATCAACTACAGACAAAGTTAAGAACAAAAAGGTACTCGAAATGGCAGGGGAAGAAAAATGTGTGGAAAATTTTAAAAAATAGGAGAGGTAGGATGATACGTCATACTACAGCACGAGGTAATGGAGCGAGTTACGTATCCCCCAATCTATATACGTACAAAATAGGAATTATTATAAAATTATAAAGAAACTTAAGTTAGATGCAACATTGTATCTCAAGAATAAATAAGAAAAAATTATTGAAAGTTCACAAGCAAGTTGTGAGAACGGATGTGAATACATTGTATTCCAGACGTAAGTGATACTAGAGGTGCAGGTTACAGGCAGTTAAGAAACAGCAATTACTGAAAAATTTAAATTGTTACATTGTATAATGAATTAAAACTCTATAATTGGATATTTACGGCAACAAGATCGTACAGTTTAAAAGAAGCATTTTAAGCACTTATCAATATAATACCTACGGAGACGAGATAATTATATCAGACACTTAATTAATCAGCAAGATTGAAATAAAAATCGCAACTGGCACAAAAACGTACACACTATAACGCAAATATTACAAAAGATTATTAACAACATAAAAACCTTTCGGAAAATTAAAACTCGCGACAACTATAACATCCGTGAATTATAAAAGTACACGAATTCAAGGCTACAGCAATTGAATAGGTATTAGCAAGCACAAATTTGTCAATTTAATTATAACACCGTATAACTACGTATTAAATATAAGTAAAGCGATTCTTTAGATAACCCAATACAAACCAAACCGAATAATAAATCTCAATTACACAAAACATGATATTAATTAAAACCGAAAGCAACCCTTAACTACAATGAGTTCAGATATGAAGGTTTTCCTCCAAAGCATAGCCTAGTAGTATAACGGACACCAAGCGTTAATAGGAAATTTCATTACCGCGTGTGAAATATTTTTAAAAACTTTTTATAAACCAGGAAATAGCGAACGAAATGTTCTACCGGTACGCCTAATAATAAGTAAACTGATCGAAAGAGCACTAACGCTAATTGCCAGCCGAGACGATTTAAAATAATGGCAAGATTTTAAGCGCATATTGATAGCTTATTTCGGCGACCAAAGAAACATCAAATGTCATCCGCGATTTAATAAACCTAAGAATAGAAAGGAATTAATCCCCATATTGATTTGGAATGGAATGTCAAGACGTACGAAGTCTAATTCTAACAAAATTAAAAATCGAAGAACCCAACCAAAATATCCGCTTACTAAGGACAAAAATTTATGACGAAATAGCACTCGACACCTACATAAACGCATTTCCAGAACGATTATTAGATAAAATAAGAGTCCAACATCCCCAAAATTTAGAAGAAGCGATGTATATGATCATAGAAGAAGAAAACGTAATGTACTGTTAAAATAGAGTATATAACCCTAACGCAAATAAAAACTATTTAGCAATAAAAACCATACAAGCCGAGAAATCACCATCCACACAGTCAAAATTCACTCCATTTAACGCACAAACGAATCAACAACTAAAATTTTAATAACACAAATTTCAATAATCAATTTAAACAATTTCCGAGACCAACATTCAACTCAAATTTTACAAAACCTACATTTACACCAAGATTCAACTAAAACATAAACCAACAAAAACAAAAATTCGGCACAAACTTCACCAGAAACACACCAATGATAAATAACAATAACAACCCTAACAGTTATTATAAACCAACTCCTTTGGACACCTCATCTGGTAATGCCAGACAAAATACAAAAATAACGCAAATCCAACCAAGCCATAATCAAAACGAAACTTCACCTCCGAACAACTATTTCACCAAGAACTAGAAGAATTTAACAATGACAAGAATAATTACACTCCAATAGAGACGCTGAATCCAATCATTTAGAAATAATAATAGGAATTATTAGAAAATTATAAAGAAACTTAAGCTAGATGCAACATTGTATCGCAAGAATAAATAAGAAAAGGTTATTGAAAGTTCACAACAAGTTGTGAGGACGGATGTGAATTCATTGTATTTCAGACGTAAGTGATACCGCAGGTGCAGGTCACAGACAGTTACGAAACCGCAATTACTTAGAAATTAGGATTGTTACATTGTATAATGATTAGAATAAAGAAATAAGCAGGCATGAGCTCTGCAAATTTCTACAGACACGTGAGGAGCAGGGACAACATAAATACTCCGAGAGCTCCAGATCAGTCAGCCAGTCTTGAGTATTTCAGCTTTAACGTTGTAGATTGCTTAAGCTACTCGCCCTCATTTAAAATTCAATTATTATTTTATTTCGACTTAGAATATTGTAATCAAGTTTGTCAAAATTGTACACGTAATATCTGTTTAATAAATAAAGTTGTTTCAAGAAATTTTAGAAGAAGTTTTTAAAAAGACCGTTCGCAAAGCCCAAAATGTAACTTGCGGCATATGTTAGAAGCAGAGAAGAGAAAAAGAGAGAGGTAGAAGTAAACCTAGATTAAACTATTTCACATAGATAGTGAAAGATGTAGATTTTAGGAAATTCAGGAAAATGTGTAGATTAGCTCAGAATAGAAAATAATGGAGGTATGCGTCCTACCAGTACTAGGACTGACGACTTAATGATGATGATTGGTTTATATTTCTACATTATTGGTGCAATATATTCTATTTGTAAATGTAACCGGTTTACATTAATATCGTCGAGATTGGAGTTTACAGTGTTATCCATTTTGTTTTTAATATTTCATGTATTTAGTGTTAATCTGGATGTCTACTAATTTCATTATATTTAATTTTTAGTAGTAGTGTGTGGAGGATCATACAGTACTGATTATTTGCAAGTTTTAAATATTTTTTGATACGATTTTATTACTCCTTTGTGTAATAGTTATTTCTTTATTTTCTTATCATATTTTTTTTTTATTTTATTTTTTAAATTAAATTTAAATGTTTGTTTAATTAATTTTTAAATATTGAATTTAAATTGTCCTGTGATTATATTTCTTTCTTTATAATTATGTTAATATAATGGATTTTTTGATTGATAATTTTAACAACAGAAATAATTAATTTTTTTTTAAATTGTTTGGTTGATATTAAAATTTTCTTTGCTTGTTACTTTTGCTACATATAATTTATGTGGGTTTTATTTATTTATTTATTTTAGTATGTTTTCAACTTTATTTTTGGATGAGGATATTGACCCGAGCGCATTGTAGCCGGTATATACATATATATATATATATATATATATATATATATATATATATATATATATATATATTGCTGTGTTTCCCTGTATTATTGTCGAGCCTCACGAATTGGGCGTCAAAGAATGCTGTGAAACCACCAAAATCCGGGAACTACGGTTTTCGAATCGAGCCCCACAGATTGGATGTCAAGAATGCTGTGAATCCTACAAAAAGCTATTCATTACCTTAACTGTGTTGGTCCATTGACTTTCTTCTGTTAATCGCCTCGGCTGCTCCTCTAGATAGCTTTCATCCTCATACATAAAAAAAACAAACACATTCCTACCACAAACATCAACGTCAACTCTATTTACATCAATATTCACAATACATTAAAATTTCAAAATTAATATTCAGCATAAATTTTAATATCAGAAAATTTCAAGATTAAATCTGTTATCATTTTAATGTGCATCCAGAATTAAAGTCTTTGTAGGATGCCTACTAATTACTATAACAATATATACAGACCGGAGTCTGAGTACAAAGGGAGCATCTACCACCCCTTTACGTTAATTAACCAGGATCGTCTAATTGAGCACAAAGACATACCCAAATTTTCATCATAATCCAGAACATCAATACTAAATACCCCTTTCTACTTAAACAAGCAAATTTCACCTTAAAATTAAAATTTTATTGCTAGTACAATTTCACTACTGTCCATTTTGAGTAAATCAATCATAAAGTTATTCAACACACACAAAAATATCAAAGTTCAAACAAAATAGTATAATTTACCTGAAGGTTACTTGCACTCGTAGCTTCAATGTACATCGTCCCTTTTGTTAATCACACCATTCCAACTGATCTGATTCTCAACGCTTTTAAAATCTTCTCCATCACCATTCATCTAAAGTTGTTTCAGGGCTTTTCCGGAACTCCTCTGTGTATATCTGATCCTTGTTTCGTGGATCCAGACACGTTTATGCACCATTTAAGTATTACTACCCCCGAAAAATAACAAAGAAATTCATACTTCTTTCACCAATATACGCCAAAACTGCCTACTTTTGTGTATTCATTTGTCGTTGTAAATTTTACTAATAGGTACAGTGATACTAAACTTTATTACCTTGTATCTTCTTTTCTAAGTGCACTAACGTACATTCATTGTAGCACGTAAAGAACAAGCTGTTTTAAATCACATAATATTCGAGCAAACTGTTTAAATTATTTAATATTAAAACCGGAAAACTAAAAAGCACTGTTTAACGCGTTCAATTAAGTCGAAGATCTAAGAGAGCTTGTTCATATTCACCTCCGTATAT
Organism: Platerodrilus igneus; assembly: GCA_036346225.1. Taxonomy (NCBI): domain Eukaryota; kingdom Metazoa; phylum Arthropoda; class Insecta; order Coleoptera; family Lycidae; genus Platerodrilus; species Platerodrilus igneus. The sequence continues at coordinate 18,827,238 of JARFIW010000858.1, forward strand.
ATAGCGGTTAGCCTGTCTGTCGGTCTGTTCCCCAAAACGGCCAGTTTCTAGAATTTCGTCTGCTATGTTCCCATTCCGTAGCCTGGCATGCGATTTTTACGAATTTTGTACTCGCCCCAGTTAAATCTCAGAAAATTTCCACACGGCACGCAACGTCTGAGAATACCTAATTAAATTTTATACAGAAATGTTATTTCTACCTCTCAATTTTGCCTTTTACTTTCAACCAATCGCATGACGCATGACGTTGCTCTACTCACGCCTTTTTACTATATGTGTCTCGGTCTTGCGCCTATTATCTGTCTCTATCTACCCTGTTCTTATTAGTGCAAATTGATATTCCTTATTATCGATTATTTCAGTCCATGTGGACTATCTGGGTTAAATAACCCCGTATCGCACCTTCTCGTGAATATTAAGCCACGGTTTCTCCAAGATTCTTTGTAACCATTAATTATCTGCAACATTTTCGCCGTACGTGACTTTTAAACTACGCAGGTGTTCAAACATAATATTAATTCTCAGAGCTTTATTTTATTGGGTTTTTACAAGTTTTTATAGATATTATATGTTACTAACGGTTCAATTAACTTCAATTAAAATTAATACCCTTTAAATTTTAGTGAATCCTAACTAAATATTAATTATTATCTGTACGCTTTGTCTACTACTTGTTACCCAGAACTTAAATCAATTAATGTAAATTTTGCACGTAATTTGTCTTTGTTTCTTTACTAGGAATACTTAAATTATACGTAGAGCTTTTTAATACTGCTTCTTTTGATATAAAGCGTCTTGTACATGATTTAAATCTCTTATTTTTAATGAAACGAATGAATTTTTATGCTTCACGCTTTTACTTAATAACGCGAGTTATGTATCTTTTCCCAAAGCTTCTACACGGTGATTAAAATTATTTGATGTGATTATTTAATTTTCTACCCTGGTCTAAATATGAGTAATATATATATATATATATATATATATATATATATATATTGCTGTGATATTCTCCTGTGAATGCGGGAACTGGGTCCTTTCAACAAAAAAATTCTAGTCCCACCGATTGGGCGTCATAAACTGCTGTGATCCTCTTTTCGCCTCGGCTGCTCACCTAATTTTGTAAACCTCCTCATTCATAAAATTAAACAACACATTCCTACCACAAACATCAACGTTAACTCTATTTACATCAATATTCAGAATACATTAAATTTTCAAATTAAATTTCAGCATAAAATTCAGTTTTAAAAAGAATTTCAAGATTAATTTTATTATCATTTTAATGTGCATCCATAATTAAAGTCCTTGTTGGATGCCTACTAATTAATATAACAATATAAGCAGACCGGAGTCTGAGTATAAAGGAGCATCTACCACCCTTTACGTTAATTAACCAGGTTCGTCTAATTGAGCTCAAAGACATACCCAAATTTTCATCATATTACCGAACATCAAAACTGAATACTCCTTTCTACTTCAACAAGCAAATTTCATCTTAAAATTAAAATTTTATGGTTAGTACAATTTCACTAATGTCCATTTAAAGTAAATCAATTATAAAGTTATTCAACACACACAAAATGTCAAACAAAATAGTATAATTTACCTGAAGGTTACTGTCCTCGTAGCTTCAATGTACATCGTCCCTTTAGTTAATCACACCATTCCAACAGGATTATATTTACGGCTTCTAATTCTCAACGCTTTTAAAATTTTCTCCATCACCATTTATTTAAAGTTGTTTCTGGGCTTTTCCGGAACTCATCTGTGTATATCTGACCCTTGTTTCGTGGATCGAGGCACGTATTTGAACCATTTACTTATTAACACCCCCGAAAAATAGCAAAGAAATTCATGCGTCTTTCACCAATATACGCCAAAACTGCCTACTTTTGTGTATACATTTGTCGTTGTAAATTTTGCTAATTGGTACAGTGATACTAAATTTTATTACCTTGTATCTAAGTGCACTGAAGTACATTCATGTTAGCACGTAAATAACAAACTATTTTGAATCACTAAAATATACGAGCAAAATTTTAAATTATTTTATCAAACTAAAATGTACTGTTTAACATCTTGAATCAAGTCGCGGATGTAAGAGCTTTTAACGCATCAAATAGTCAAAAGTCTAAGAGGCCGAAATTCATATTACCACCGGTATATATAGCAAAAAGCCTGTCTGTCGGTCTGTTCCCCAAAACGGGTAATTCTAAAGAATTTCTCATTCTCTGTTCCCAGTCCGTCGCTCGCGCGTCGGTTTTACGAATTTTCACTCGCCCCATTTAAATCTCAGAAATTCACACGGCACGCAAACATGTCCGAGAAAAACTAATTAATTTTGTACAGAAATTGTTGTTTCTACCTCTGATATTTGCATCCTATTTTCAACCAATTGTGACCCTCGTGACGTTGCTTAGATCACGCCTTTTACTATATGTGTCTTTGCTTGACGCATTTCTCTTTCCTTTTCTAACCTGTTCGTATTGGTGCAAATTGATATTTTTATTATCGATTATATTTTAGTCCATGTGGACTATCTGGGTTAAATAACCCCGTATCGCACATTCTCGTGAATATTAAGCCCCGGTTTCTCCAAGATTCTTTGAAACCATTTGTTATCTACACAATTTTCGCCGTACGTGATATTTAAACTACGCAGGTGTTCAAAATAATATTAATTCTCAGAGCTTTTTAAATAAACCCTGTTTTGTATTTCGTGCTAAAGCATCTGACCGTTTCCAATATCCTTAGAATCGACATGTTTATCTAAACAAATTAAACTGAAATTGCCTTTTAAAATACGCAGGTGTGTTCAAACATCCTACTTCTAACTAACACTTCTAGGATTTGCATTTTATTGGGTTTTTACAAGTTTCTATAGATAGTATCTGTTACTAACGATTCAATTAACTTCAATTAAAATTGACTTCTATCCTTTCATTTTTAGCGAATACAAGTTAAATATTAATTATTATGTATACACTCTGTTTAATACCGGTTACTTGAAATAGGGTTAATTAATATAAATTTTGCACGTAATTTCCATTTGTTTCTTTATTAGGAATAATTAAATTACACGTAGAGCTTTTTAATACTGTTTCTTTTGATATAAAGCGTCTTATAAATAATTTAAATTTCTTAATTTTAATAAAACGAATGAATTTTTATGCTTCACGCTGTTATTTAATAACGCGTATTATCTAATAAGATTCCTTATACACGGTGATTAAAATTATTTGATGTGATTATTTAATTTTCTACCCTGGTCTAAATATGAGTAATATATATATATATATATATATATATATATATATATATATTTCTGTGATTCCCTATCGTATTAAGAATCGAGCCTCACGAATTGGGCGTCAAGATTCTGTGAAACCTACAAAAAAGAACTCACCAGAGTAAAAAAAAACATTCGAGCCCCTCGAATTGGGCGCCAAGATTGCTGTGCTTTTCACCCTGGTGAATCTCTTCCGATAATCGCCTCTTTACTCTTTCCGCCTCAGCTGCTCACTAGTTAAAACCTTCATCCTCATTCTTAAAAAAAAAACAAACACATTCCTACCACAAACATCAATGTTAACTCTATTTACATCAATATTCATAATACATTAAGATTTCAAAATTAAATTTCAGCATAAATTTCAGTATCATAAAATTTCAAGTTCAAGTTTGTCATCATTTTACTTTGCATCCAGAATTAGAGTCCTCGTAGGATGCATACTAATTAAGTTAACAATATGTGCAGACCTGAGTCTGAATAAAATGGAGCATCTCCCACCCCTTTACGTTAATTTAACAGGTTAGTCTAATTGAGCTCAAAGACAGACCCAAATTTTCATCATAATCAAAACATAAACTGCTAAATACTCCTTTCTACTTAAACAAGAAAATTTTACCTTAAAATTAAAAATTTGTTGTTTATACAAATTTACTACTGTCCATTTCTATCAAACAAATTATAAAGATATTCAACACACACCAAAACATCAAAGATCGAACAACAAAGCATAAGTTACCTGAAGGTTACTGCACTCGTAGCTCCAATGTACATCGTCCTTGCTAATCCCACCATTCCAGCTGGTTTATGTTTGCGTCCTCGGATTTCTAGCCGCTTATAAAATTTTTCTACACCCCAATCGTTTAAATTGTTTTAGGGCTTCTCAGGAACTCACCTATGTATATCCAAATCTTGTTTTTTGGATCCAATCACGTTTACGATTAACACCCCCGAAAAATAGCACTGAAATTCATAATTCTTTACGCTATTCCCAAAACTGCCTACTTTTATTTATTTATTTATCCTTACTAATTTGGATAATTGGTACAGTAATACTCGCAAATATAACTAGACTTTATTACCTTGTATCTTCTCTAAGTGCACTAATAACTTTTCTTGTAGAACGTAATCACCGCGTATTCTACTTAAAGTATTGAATAATCAAAAAAATAACAAGCAGAACTGTTTAAAGTAATGAATAAAATCCAAAATCTAAGAGAACGAATCACCTATAAGCGCGGGTTTATATAATGGCCCGCTTGCAAGTCGAATTTGTCCCGCAACGGACAATTTTTAGAATTTCGCATTCTATTTACCCTTTCGACGGCTCGGCACAGCGATTCTACTAAATTTGCACACGTCCAAGTTGAAAATCTAAGAAATTTCCACACGGCTCGCAACACATCTGAGAACAACTAATTTATTTTACACACCAACTGATATGCTTTCCCCTTTCATGTTTGCATCTTATTTCAACCAATCGTAGCCCTAGTGAAGCTTTACAAATCCCGCCTTTTATTATCAGTGTCTCTGTTTTATGCGTTTTATCTACCCCTTTCTACCTTGGTCTGAGTGGTACAAATCGATATTCTTTACTATCTGCTATTTAAATCCACGTGGATTCTTACGTGAGTAAAATAACCCCTCATCTAGCCTTTCCTGCTAAAACATCCGACCGTTTTCAATATACGTAGAAGCCGCATGTTTATTTATTCAAATTTATTAGAACGTTGACATTTAAAAGTTTCTAGGTGTGTGCTCCTAATGAACGTCTTAATATAATTCTCCGAGCTTTATTTCATGGTATTTTAACCAACCTTGGATTTTCACAGGCTTTTATGCTTATTATATATTACTAATGGCTCAATTAACTCCAATTAAATTAATAATAAATGGCATTGACAATGTAAAATGGAAAAAAATGTTCGAAATACTCAAAAAGCTTGGAATGAGTTATAGGGATAGACAGATAGTACATAGCTTATACAAAGAGCAAACAGGAGTAATAGAAATAGAGCAGGAACGTAGAGAAGTAAACATCAGAAAAGGGGTGAGACAGGGATGTGCCCTATCCCCACTAATTTTTAACTTGTACATTGAAGAGGCAATGAATACTGTCAAATGCAGGAAGACATTTGGAATTAATATGCATGGACAAAAAATTGATATGCTTAGATTTGCAGATGATATAGCGGTATTAGCATCTAGCAGGGAAGAGTTAGAAGCTGCTCTCAATGAAACGGAAATAGTTCTAACAGAGAGATACGGTATGAAAATTAACAAAAGTAAAACTAAAGTACTAGTATGCAAAGGAGGGAAAAATAAATCAAAAATAAGAATACAAATATGCAACACGAACTTACAAGAGGTTAAAGATTTCTGCTACCTAGGAAGCCAAATAACGCAAGATGGGAAAAGCACAAAAGATATAAAACAAAGATTAGCACAAGGTCGTGCTACATTTAACAAGAAAAAGCAACTACTGTGCTCAAAGACCACAAACATAGAAACAAGGAAAAGATTGCTCAAAACATATGTGTGGAGCACAGCACTGTATGGCTGTGAAGCCTGGACAGTGGGAGAAGTGGACAAGAAAAAGGTAGAACCCTTTGAAATATGGTGCTACAGACGTATGATGAAGATACCATGGACAGACAAAGTTAAGAACGAAGAGGTACTAAAAATGGTAGGGGAAGAAAGAAATATGTGGAAAACAATAAAAAATAGGAGAGATAGGATGATAGGCCACATACTACGGCACGAGGGACTAGTGCGGAATATACTAGAAGCAGAGATAGGAAAAAAGAGAAGAAGAGGTAGACCTAGGTTAGACTACTGCACACAGATAGTGAAAGATGTAGGCTGTAGGAGTTTCAGGGAAATGTGTAGGCTAGCTCAGAAGAGAAATCAATGAAGGTACGCATCCAACCAGTCCCAAGATGGATAAATTAATGACGAAGAAAGTAACTGCACTTAAACATGATATTTATTATAAGCAACTACAAGCATTGGATGGGCAATATTCTCGAATTATGGTAATTGCGTGAAAGCATTTACTGGAAACCTATTATTTCGGCAAATGTCTAAGTGTTGGGGGATCTTGGCAGCCACAGATTGCTTAACCCCCTTCAATAAATCTCAGTGAAATAGGGCATAATATTAGAAAACAATATAAGGGGAACCGAGCTGTATTGCTGTGTGAGAATTTCAGGGAACTATGTAGGTTAGGTTTAGAAAAGAAATTAGTGCAGGTACATGTCCAACCAGTTTTAAGACGGGAAACCCAATGACGAAAAAATAAGCGCAGATAAATCTGATGATTATTATAAACAACTAGTTGTTTGTTGTGAAATATCTGCAACTAATGTTGACTGTGCGAAAAGATTTATTGGAAAAAATATTAAATCAGTAAATGTTCAAGTGCTGGCGGAACTTGGCAGCCACAGGCTGCTTACCCCCCTTCGCAACCACTGAATGTCGGAAAAATAGGGTATATAATTGTAAAACAATAGAAGGTGACCGAACTGCATCTAACAAGAAAGAACGGCGCCTATGATGAAAGACAACAAACATAGAACAAAAAGTTGTTGAAAGCGTATGTGTGGAGCACAGCACAGACAGTATGCCTACGAAATACGAGCAGTCTGAAAAGCAGACAGAAGAAGAGTAGCGGCCTTTGAAATGCCGTGCTTCAGATGTTTGAGGATGGACAGACAAAGGTAATAACAAATAGGTTATAGAAACAGTAAGGGAACAAGGATATCATTGGGAAAAAAATATGAGAAATAGAAGGGCAGAATACGTTCTAAGGCATTTTTGGGGAATAGCATGGGATATATGACAAGCAGAGATAGGAAAAAGAGGTGGATGTAGACCTAGATCAGATAGCGATAGATGCAAACTGTGCAAATTTCGGGGAAATCTGTAGGTTAGTTCAGAATAGGAAACAATGATGGTACGCGTCTATCCAGTTTCAGGACTGAAGACCCAATGATGATGGCACTGACTTCTACCCTTTACTTTTTACCGAATACTAATTAAATATTAATTATTATTTGTACACTTTGTTTAATACCCGTTACTTAAAAATTGAATTAATTAATATAAGTTTCGCACGTAATTTCTATTTGTTTCTTTATACAGGGTGATTAAAATTATTTGATGTCGTTAATTAATTTTCTACCGTGGTCTAAATTTGAGTAATATATATATATATATATATATATATATATATATATATAATGTTCAAGAATTAATGGGCTGCTTGGTGATATTTTAGTAAGAGGTTGTTTAAAATTCTTGGGTATATAGTCAAAAATGATTAAAATATATAACTAATTTGAAATATTTTTATTTCAACTTGACGTTTCGGCACATACTTTGTGCCTTTTTCAAAAGCTATAAAAAAATGGAAATAGCAGAAAATATATAAATATATAGATGTAACTTACTTCAAGCATTAAAACAAGTCATTGGAATTAAATTGAAAAAATGATTGACAGTTAAACTTAAATACAAAAATTATACAGTACTGATATTAAAGAGGTAACGTTGGTAACGAGAATTCGTAGAAATGCGGTTATAAAAATTGCAGCAGTATGTTACAGCATGGACAGTAATTATAAAAATACAGAAAGATATTGAATTATTGTAGGTGAGGTTGACGTTGTTTGAATTGAATCATGTTATACAATGCAGAGTACATCTTATGAATATTGTCTACATCTAGTCTATTATTAATTGGATTTCGTTCTTTATTAATATGATACGATTCTGAAAACAGCCTAATTTTGTAATCCGGTTCATTATCCAAAATGACAGCATCTTCACTGAGAGGTTTGTGCTTGGTGGTAAATACGTGGGTAGCTAAAACACATTTATTGGAATCCTTACCACAATCACTTTTGTGCTGGGTTAAACGATTTCGCAACCACTGACAAGTCTGCCCAATGTAACAGCTGTGGCAACTGCATTCAATTTTGTAAATGATTTTACTATGGAGTGGTTTTAAGGTTTGATCCTTTAGTTTAGTGAAAAGTTTTTTAATGGAGGTGGTATATTTATAAGTAATGGATAGGTTGGGTTGTTTTAGCAACCTTATTAGTAGTGGAGTCAAAGTTTGGATGAAAGGAAGCTTTTTGTAAATAAACTTATTATGTTTGTGGCTATTGTTAGGTAACATGTTATTATAAATTAGTTTATGTAACAAAGAAATGGGATATCCATTGTTTATTAAAGTGTTAAAAAGTATTTTTTGTTTTTAGCGAGAAATTGTGGATTAGAGATCAATTCAATGCGAGAGCGTAGCGTTTTGACCGTGTTAATTTAAGTTTGAGGGGGTGGTTTGAGAAGAAATTTAAATATCTGCCTGAATTAGTAGGTTTGGTATAACAATCAAAAATTAATGAATTGCCATGTTCTCTAATGACTAAAACGTCCAGAAAAGGTAATTTGCCATTAACTTTAACTTCAATACTAAATTTGAGGTGTTCATTGAAGTTGTTAAATATTGAAATAGTGTCATCAATGAACTCAGGAGGAACGGAGGAAAGACATCTGAAAGGGTAGTAGAGGTATAACTGAATCAAGCAAATTATCCATTACCATTTGAGCTATAATCGGGGATAGTGGGGAACCCATCGGGGACCCAAATATTTGTAAGTAGTATTTGTCTTGATAGATAAAATAGGTGTTGTTAAAGATGAGATTAATGGAGGCGACAAAATAAGTTTCCGAGATCTTACAGTGAGGCTCGATTGAAGCCCATTTATTTTTAATGATGGATATAACTAGAGGTAGAGGAATATTGTTGAAGAAAGATTTGACATCTAGAGAAACAAGTATATGATTTACGGGTAAACGAAATTTTTTTAATTTTTTTACAAAAGTAAAGCTATCTTTAACATTGTGACCTTCTAAAGGGAAAGCAAGTTGTAAAATGGAACTAAAAAAATTTGCCAATGAGTAAGTGGGAGTATTGATAGAGGAGATAATGGGTCTGAGAGAAAGAACGGGTTTGTGGATCTTGGATAATCCATAATATTTTCCTGGAATAGAATTGTTGATGGTTAATTGTTTCTTTTCAGTATCATTGACCATACCTTTTTTGTGTAAGGTTTTTTTTTTTGGGTGGTAAAGGTGGGATCTCTTTTGAGAGGTTTGTAAGTGGATATGTCAGATAGGAGAGATAGAGATTTCTCCAAATATTTCTTTTTGTTCATAATAACTGTGACAGCCCCTTTATCTGCTGTTGTGATGATAATTTCAGGGTAATCAGATAAGAATTTTTTAACTGTGTAAAATTGATAGTTGAGTAGATTATAATGGTAATTATTGTTTGGGTTGTTCGCGAAGTTCATAATGATATTTGTAATCCGGCCACGTAGAATGTCTTTTTGTTTTTGAGTTTGTTCTATGGTGTCAACTATAGATTCGACTCCTCCTAATAATTTACATAGATGAATGTCTTTAGTTTGTGGTTGTAAATTAAATTTTGGTCCTAACGATAGAAAGTCTTTCACTGAGTCAGGCACTGGCACTTCACTGATGTTTACAATCCATTTTGAGTTGTCTTTAAAAAGTTTGAATTTTTGAGATTGATCAGCTAGTAATTTGTGAAACTTTTTAATATGAACAATTTTAATTTTATAATGTAGGTAATTATATTTCGATGATTGTATTTGATCAAAAGATCTTAAAATATCAGGAGAGAGGAACACTTTAAGGTAATTATTAATATAATGAATACGTCTATTATAAAATGCCAACATGCCATGGCATTCTTCTATCTCAATGTTTATAAAAAAATCGAGCTCATTTGTTTATGTGCTGATGAATCCTCTTATGATTATGGGGGTTGCTATTGTTAATATAATTGAAAAAACTAGTATGAATTGTTTTGATATGGTTGGGTAAGATTTTGCTACGTCTGCAGCGTTCTAAAAAGTATACCCTATTATTTAACTTGGCTAAAGTTCGAGTAATGTTGGCCCATTTTTTAAGTTGTGCTGCTACATCCATTACATAAGTAGTTCTAATGTGTGAGTAAAAACCCATTGTGATCTGCTATAAGATCGTTCTTTTTTCTTTTCGTTTGCAACAATGTTCAAGAATTAATGGACTGCTTGGTGATATTTTATTAAAAGGTTGTTTAATTTTCTTGGGTACATAGTCCAAAATGATTAAAATATATAACTAATTTGAAATATTTTTATTTCAACTTGACGTTTCGGCACATACTTTGTGCCTTTTTCAAAAGCTATAAAAAAATGGAAATAGCAGAAAATATATAAATATATAGATGTAACTTACTTCAAGCATTAAAACAAGTCATTGGAATTAAATTGAAAAAATGATTGACAGTTAAACTTAAATACAAAAGTTATACAGTACTGATATTAAAGAGGTAACGTTGGTAACGAGGATTCGTAGAAATGCGGTTATAAAAATTGCAGCAGTATGATACAGCATGGACAGTAATTGTAAAAATACAGAAAGATATTGAATTATTGTAGGTGATGTTGATGTTGTTTGAATTGAATCATGTTATACAATGCAGAGTACATCTTATGAATATTGTCTACATCTAGTCTATTATTAATTGGATTTTGTTCTTTATTAATATGATAGGATTCTAAAAATAGCCTAATTTTGTAATCCGGTTCATTATCCAAAATGACAGCATCTTCAAAGAGAGGTTTGTGCTTGGTGGTAAATATGTGGGTAGCTAAAGCACATTTAATGGAATCCTTACCACACTCACTTTTGGAGTTGACACCATAGAAAAAACTCAAAAACAAAAAGACATTCTACGTGGCCGGATTACTAACATCATTATGAACTTCGCGAACAACCCACACAATAATCACCATTACAATCTACTCAACTATCAATTTTACACAGTTAAAAAATTCTTATCTGATCACCCTGAAAGTATCTATCTATTATGAACAAAAAGAAATATTTGGAAAAATCTCTATCTCTCCTATCTGACATATCCACTTACAAACCTCTCAAAAGAGATCCCACCATTACCACCCAAAAAAAGTTAATGATCGCATAAAAAAGTTACACAAAAAAGGTATGGTCAATGATACAGAAAAGAAACAATTAACCATCAACAATTCTATTCCAGGAAAATATTATGGATTACCCAAGATCCACAAACCCGTTCTTTCTCTCAGACCCATTATCTCCTCTATCAATACTCCCTCTTACTCATTGGCAAATTTTCTTAGTTGCATTCTACAACTTGCTTTCCCTTTAGAAGGTTACAATGTTAAAGATAGCTTTACTTTTGTAAAAAAATTAAAAAAATTTCGTTTACCCGTAAATCATATACTTGTTTCTCTAGATGTCAAATCTTTCTTCACCAATATTCCTCTACCTCTAGTTATATCCATCATTAAAAATAAATGGGCTTCAATCGAGCCTCACTGTAAGATCTCGGAAACTTATTTTGTCGCCTCCATTAATCTCATCTTTAACAACACCTATTTTATCTATCAAGACAAATACTACTTACAAATATTTGGGTCCCCGATGGGTTCCCCACTATCCCCGATTATAGCTCAAATGGTAATGGATAATTTGCTTGATTCAGTTATACCTCTACTACCCTTTCAGATGTCTTTCCTCCGTTCCTCCTGAGTTCATTGATGACACTATTTCAATATTTAACAACTTCAATGAACACCTCAAATTTAGTATTGAAGTTAAAGTTAATGGCAAATTACCTTTTCTGGACGTTTTAGTCATTAGAGAACATGGCAATTCATTAATTTTTGATTGTTATACCAAACCTACTAATTCAGGCAGATATTTAAATTTCTTCTCAAACCACCCCCTCAAACTTAAATTAACACGGTCAAAACGCTACGCTCTCGCATTGAATTGATCTCTAATCCACAATTTCTCGCTAAAAACAAAAAATACTTTTTAACACTTTAATAAACAATGGATATCCCATTTCTTTGTTACATAAACTAATTTATAATAACATGTTACCTAACAATAGCCACAAACATAATAAGTTTATTTACAAAAAGCTTCCTTTCATCCAAACTTTGACTCCACTACTAATAAGGTTGCTAAAACAACCCAACCTATCCGTTACTTATGAATATACCACCTCCATTAAAAATCTTTTCACTAAACTAGAGGATCAAACCTTAAAACCACTCCATAGTAAAATCATTTACAAAATTGAATGCAGCTGCCACAGCTGTTACATTGGGCAGACTTGTCAGTGGTTGCAAAATCGTTTAACCCAACACAAAAGTGATTGTGGTAAGGATTCCAATAAATGTGCTTTAGCTAGCCAAGTATTTACCACCAAGCACAAACCTCTCTTTGAAGATGCTGTCATTTTGGATAATGAACCGGATTACAAAATTAGGATATTTCTAGAATCGTACCATATTAATAAAGAACGAAATCCAATTAATAGTAGACTAGATGTAGACAATATTCATAAGATGTACTCTGAATTGTATAACATGAGTCAATTCAAATATCAACATCACCTACATTAATTCAATATCTTTCTGTATTTTTATAATTACTGTCCATGCTGTAACATACTGCTGCAATTTTTATAACCGCATTTCTACGAATTCTCGTTACCAACGTTACCTCTTTAATATCAGTACTGTATAACTTTTGTATTTAAGTTTAACTGTCAATCATTTTTTCATTTTAATTCCAATGACTTGTTTTAATGCTTGAAGTAAGTTACACCTATATATTTATATATTTTCTGCTATTTCCATTCCTTTATAGCTTTTGAAAAAAGCACAAAGTATGTGCCGAAACGTCAAGTTGAAATAAAAGTATTTCAAATTAGTTATATATTTTAATCATTTTGTACTATATAAGAATATTAAACAACATTTTACTAATATATATATATATATATATATATATATATATATATATATATTAAAAATATGTAAATTTAATGAGTCTTAAAATAATATCAAAGAATGAAATTTATTGGCAAGTGACTCAATATTAGCCACAAGGGCATCCTGTCGACGCGTTTCGCCCTAATTGGGGCTCATCAGGACAGGAGTAGCAAAGATGTAATATTTAACACGAACACATTATGGGAAGTACAGCATCACCTAGCCCACAATTTGTGCCTTCGTGATGTTTCACCCGACTTTGCAGGTTTTATCAACAGTCGGCACAGAGGAGATCCGGTTCAACTATTTTAAAATATTTTAAGACTCATTAAATTTACATATTTTTAATAATTATAATCTTTGGCTATGGAAAAAGGCAGTTGAACCGGATCTCCTCCGTGCCGACTGTTGATAAAACCTGCAAAGTCGGGTGAAACAGCACGAAGGCACAAATTGTGGGCTAGGTGATGCTGTACTTCCCATAATGTGTTCGTGTTAAATATTACATCTTTGCTACTCCTGTCCTGATGAGCCCCAATTAGGGCGAAACGCGTCGACAGGATGCCCTTGTGGCTAATATTGAGTCACTTGACAATAAATTTCATTCTTTGATATATACATATATATATATATATATATATATATATATATATTGTACTGCACCCTATGCTTCAATCCGGTCCTCTTCTTGCCGTCTGTCTTCCGCTGTCATGTGTTGTATTCTGGCGTTCCAGGGCTCTTACGCCACGTCCTTCGTCTAGCGGTGCCTGCATTCTATAATTAGGATTCTCTGCTCGTGGAGCATAATCTTCTCGTCTGTCGTGTCCCCTGAAATCTCTGTCATATCTATTATTCCCATTCGTACATAGCCAGTCTCTGTAACTCAAATCGCGCCTGTTGTTACCAAAATGTTCCAGCCTGAATTTTCCGTGTGGTAGTCCATACCCGTGCCATTCGTCTACGTGCCAATTCTGATTTTTATTCTTTGCGTCAGTTCTCAGGTAAGTGTCCCTATGTACGTTTACGTATGTCTTTCTGTGGATGTTGTTCTCGTAATTACGTGTCTTGGTGTCCTGTCGAAATTCGTGGGACCGGGCTAGGTCGTAGTTACGTAGTATGTCCAAGAAATCACGTATCGTCTTTCTATTTTGTATTGCTACCGCTCGTGTTATCTCGTTTTCAAAATGTCTAGCTAAAAACTGTATAATTTCGTCCTCGCGAAGCCTAGGTGTCAAGTGTTGTACCATGTTAAACTTGTCTATTACGTAGTGTTCCCGCGACCCACTGTGCGTAATGTACGTCCCCGATGTCAAGTCTAACCTTACACTCGTCTGTTGGCTGTTTCTTTAGTAGTGTTGTGTAAAAACAGTCTTAAATTCGTCATAAGTTCTGTACTGTCTTTTCGTAATACTGTTCCACTTTTCGGCGTTTCCTACAAGTGCCATGTTCACGAGTTGTAATTTAGTTCTTTCTGTCTCCCCGTCAGTAATCTCATCAAGTTTGTGTAAGAATAACATCGCTTGTTCGTCAGTACGTCCCGCAAATTTAGGTAATGTGTCTTTACTTAACTTAAACGCAGAACTATGATCACTACACACATTTCTAATTCTTTCCAAGCCCTCAATTTTATTATTCATATTATTTACATTCTCTGTTATGCCCCTAAATCTATCACTCACTTCAGTACTTAATTTTATTACAGTTCGATGTATATTTCTTTGAACATTCGCTTCCAATTCACGTCGTGCTATCTGTTAGTCATCCCTAATGACTTACCAGTTCCACCACGGTCTCTACTCTCCTCGTTTGCCGGATAGCGACTTCTTTCAAGTCCTTGTGTATATTCTTGGTTTCCTCACGGAATTTATCTTCATAACTATTCAATCTATCATCAATCTTTTCGTTCAAGTCCATTTTATACTCATTCATTTTCTGATCAATTAAACCTCTACAGCTTTCTTGAAAGGCTCTAAATTCTCCTCCGATCTCTTGTTGAAACTCAATTTGCTTTAGTTGCACGTTTCGTATGGCCGTTTTCAATTCTTGGTGGTTTCGTTGAGATTCCTGGTGATTTCGTTGTGACTCCTGGTGATTTCGTTGTAATTCTGCTCTTGTTTCTTTGTGTTTTCCTTGTATCAAAATCATCAGATCTTGCAAGGTCGGCTCCTTTGTCGTTTGCACCACCATCACCTGGGGTTCCGCCTGTGTCGACTGTGTATCTCCTTGTCGTGCATCCATCATGCCGTCATCTCCATATTGCTTTCCTGACCTAGTATGTGATCTGTCTTTGTCCGTCATGTTTAAATCTGAAAGTTTTTTTTTATTTAGTATTAAATTACTTTGTTAAATATTCGGCCCCACAATACTTTAATCTATCTCCTTACGATTATTTTAAGTTCCTTGTCTAATTCATGTGCTTGGCCCCACGGACTTTTAACGTTTTGTTCGCCACTAACTAGCCACCACTTATAAATGTAACTTTCTTCTACTCGGGTTTCACGTTGGGCGCCATTTGTACTGTCCGCCCCTACTTATTTTGTGAATTATATTTTTATTTATTTTTACGAAGCCACAAATTTTTTTAGTTTCTAAATATTGTCTGTCAACTTTGAGATTTCGCCTTCTATTTTTGTTAGCTTTGGTTCGCGTCCCCTTGCTATTTTTAAACCACGCTACCTCCAATGAGTACTCTTATTTTAGGGCTCTGACTTAGGCCTCCGCTTCTACCTTGGGTGTCGAGGGTTCAGTAGCACACCCAAGGATTGATTTTTGTAATTAAGCCACAAGATATCAAATCAAAATCGCTGAGCTTACTTAGTTTGATCCCAATGAACGAATTTCAACTAGACTTAGAAAATCTTGACAGATACCCTGTCACCTTTACTTTTGACTTACAATGTGTGGTTATTTATCCTTTAACCTTTTCTATTCCGTGAATACGGTACAACAAATAAATAAATATTAAATACGAGCAAGTTTGTTACAGGCGGAAAAGCTACTACGTATGTATTTTCCAGTAAAATTATAAAATGGGGGCGACCTGTAAAACAAAAATTAAAGGGGGGTCACCGGCACTAGCTAGCGGAAGGTCGTGGATCCATATAGAGGGTTAAAATTTGAAAAAAGGTTAAATTTGTTTATAATATACTACAAAAAGATTTGGCACTTACCTTTCATAAAATATTGTGGCTTAATGACAATTACCAAGGGCGCCAGACAAGTCGAGAATGTCCAAATGTTTGTACAAAACCTTGAGAGACTTGTCATCCCAAGGAGGACAATTGTTCCTTTTAATCAATTTCTCACTTTTTTCTACTTATAGAACTTCCACGATAAAAAAATAAAAAAAACTATCGACTTAATCAACGGCAAACAAAACTATTTAATTCACAAAGCAATAAACGTGAACCTCTTACATTCATTGATTTTAATTTCGAAATTTAAGTGAATAGGTGACTATAGAATTTATGAAAATTTTGAGTACATAAGTAGTTCCCAAACACTTGTATATGAACGAAAACTTATATTATAAATTTTTCACTAAATTAATCCTACAGTTTATGGCCAAAACGTCCTAACAAATAAACTAACTAAAAATTGGTCATACTACTTAACTATAACAAAACTTACTTACTAAAAATTGTCCATTGTTTGAGGGTTTGTCTTCCAACGTAGAACAGCTCTTAAATTGGGGGAGAGAATCTTGCTTGTTGCTCTTGTTTGTAATTTTTTTTTAATATTTGAATGGCACACGAACCCGGCAGGATCTTATTGACAATATCACTTAACTTGTGCGTCACACGCCTACAAGCTTTTTATTATTTACCTTGTATCACTATAAATCCGCGAACATATGGGCATAAGCCTCGCGAATTGGAAGTGTTATCACTCCTTTCCAATTTTTACTATCGTGATACGAAGTGAAATATTCTAGTTGTGATGCCGGAGAACGCTACCCGCGGACTACGTTTCTTTCTACTTCTTGACCACGGACAGCCCCATTGGAAAAAACTCTCTCCTTTGGCTAAAGCCTTAAATTATATAGATTAATTCCTACCCTAATCATTATGTACGTCATTTTCTGTTATCCAATGACTAAACAGAACCTCCCACAAAACAAGATTTTAGAAACCAAATCCAACCCCTTTTTAGATGAGAGTCACGAAAGCAATTATTTTCCCAAGGGTTTAAATATATTGTACCTTCTAAGAACTTCTTAATTATTGAAATGTGGACCATTCCTACGGCGTCAGTAGTCTGCCATTAACAAAGACCGGCTAACCTACTTGAGCCGAAATGGATTTTAAATACAATGGATGTCTCCAGACTATTTAAAATTACTTGTAATCTTTGAATAAATCAAATTGGAAATAGTTTTCGCTATTTATAATGTTTCTTTTTATATAACCCGCTGTCAATCAACGAAAGTATTAAAAAGATTAAGTTTTTCAAACAGAAAATTTTGCTTTCCTTTATTTACGCTAAAAGGTACTATTCCATTTTAATTTTATCATATTCGTCAGTCTGTAACCGACCTAAACTTTAAGAGGTTTATTGTATTTGATTTACAAGGGTAGAGCTTTAAATGATGACCTGCCGCTGGAATTTCTAATGGTTTAGTAGCCTGAAGCTATCTGTAAAGCTGGTCTTTTATTATAAAGAAGCCTAACTAAAATATGAAGTAATTTATTGTGGAATTTTTGTCTGTACTTTATGCAAGTTACTGAATTTTAATTAATTAATTAACTTGTTTATTAGTTAACATTACAAAATAATGTTACAAGTTATCCAAAATAGTGACTTACCTAAAATCTTCTCTCTGGGAAAGACTTTACAATAATTACTTAAGCTAAATTCGCCTTCCCGTGGATTTTTCCAACCTGCTCACATCTTTGCCTCTTCTCTCACCTGTGCCGCTCTAACCTTTTGCTTCACGCGCCAAGCTTCCCCGGTACACAAATAACTCCTTTACTTCTAAACCAAAATTTTTGTTTAAACAAATAAATATTTTCGGTGCTCAACCTTTTACACCGAATACAACATAAACCATAACATTTCCCAATGACTCAACTCGATATATATATATATATATATATATATATATATATATACTCGAACTTTTTCACTTGCCTCTTTGGGCTTACAAACACATATATTTTAACAGTGCTATTTCTCCTACTGGAGTATACCATTTTAACATATAATAATTCTTTTTTGACCCCGTACCGAAATATACGACTATCTTAGGCAAAGTTCGAAATAGGAATCCTTTTTTATAAAGTTATCTGCCATTTTGTACATAACGACCACTTTTATTAAGACAACCCTGTGCCTTCTATTTTTATACTGGTAAAACAATTTTTGTCCAATAACTACACAATCTTATATCCTCTAAATACACACTTGTTCGAGTTTATAACTACAATTAATAATACCAATAACAATACCTGCCAATAATAGATAACTATACCATATTACAGTATTGCCCGAAATAAACAGTACTGAAACTAAGTTGGCGGTGTTTTTATGCGTGCGCTGTCACACTCAAGTTAGCTAGTATAGACCTGTCAAGTAAACCTCAAACAAGTAATTAGTAGGGCCTAATTGTTAAAAATGGTGTTAAATACAGAGGAGAAAGTGTTTCTGGTAGAGCATTATTTTCGTTCATACGGAATCGGCCGACGTAATGGTGCAAGTTTGCTATACGTGTCTGATCAATTCACACAAAGGTTTAATAAACGTTCTCCAAGTAATGCTGTAATTTTGAAGGTTATTGAAAAGTTTAGAAATACAGGTAGTGTATTGTGCCAACGAAAAGGAAACTCAGGGCGTCCCAGGACAGTTAACAACAACAATAACCATGAACGTGTTTTTGAGCAAATCTTAGAAAATCCGAAAGTCAGCCAGGCAAGGACAGCGTTACAACTTGATTTAAAAGAACTTCCTTTCAAAGAATCCTGAAGGAGCTGGGTACATTTTCGTATGTGATTCAGGTACATTAACAACTACATCCTCGGGATTATCGCAGTAGAGTGGAATATTGCGCCAGAATTCTCGCGTTACAGTATGAAAATCCTGAATTTTTGAAAAATGTTTGGTTTTCAGACGAAGCACATTTTCACTTGTCAGGCTATGTGAATCGTCGCACAAATCGATTTCTGGGCTTTGCCAGACCCGATGAGGTTCAAGAGGTTCCTTTACATAGTGAAAAAGTGAGTGTCTGGTGTGCTGTTTCCGGACACGGAATCATTGGTCCGTACTTTATCGAAGAGAATGGTAGGCAAGTCACACTTAATCAACAGAGGTACAGACAAATTTTAACACGATTTATCCCTGATCTACGTCAATTCTGTCGTGCACGTAACTTGGCATTTCGAAACCAATTTTTCAGCAGGACGGGGCAACTTGCCATACTGCTGCCGCAATTCGTCAATTTCTTCAAGAACATTTTCCAAGCAAATTCATATCACGATTTACTGACTTCCCTTATCCTTCACATTCTCCAGACCTCACACCTCCAGACGCATACATTTGGGGCATGGCTAAAAATGCCGTTTTCAAACGGGCACTACAAACCATCGATGAATTAAAGGATGCCGTTAGAGTCTTCTTCGCAGCCCTGAGACAACCCTTATTCAATAACATGACCAGAAACTTAGAACATCGTTATGAAGTCTGTCTCGAACGAGGAGGTGCACATTTAGAACATATAATAAAGTGTCAATAATATGTATTTTTTAAATATACAAAACAATTACAATTTCAGTACTGTTTATTTCGGGCAATACTGTAATATATAACAATAACAAATAAAACGATTAAAATGCCAGCTACAGTAATCTTTATACGATTTAGCCACACCTAGCCAAAGATCGGTTTATAACAAAATTTCTAAAGTAGTTTCGACACTTGTCATACCGGGTTCACATTGGTTCTAAACAATTTTTCCTCAGGTCCAAAACATCCCCCTTTTGATTACATGCGTCTTTTACTCCCCTATACTATCCATCACAATATTTATTTAGGTATATAGTATTGCTTCTTTACCTATAGTGTTAGCTATTTTATATTTTTATTTTACATTTTATTCTTAACGATATAATAGTTTAGGCTATATTAATTCATTATTTTTGTATTAATATAGTATTTTTTGTTAAAATGCTTATGTTTTTGGTGCATTTGTAATTACTAAAGGCACATGTGAAAACCACTATTGCTGAGTCAATAATTTCGGCTCCAATTATGTTAAAATTAGGTGGATACCGGTTGATGTATGTAATAGCTATATCTTTAAATATTAGATTAGCAGTCAATTTTTGAATTATTCTAATTAATTTATTAAGGGGGTTTATATTGTTTCAATATGTATGCGTCGAAAAATATTAAAAATGTACTGGCTTATTTTTCTGTATCGCATATGTCCTTGGTTTAAGTAGGTATTACAACAATAAATTTGTATGGAATATACTAGGTGGCATTAGTTTTGTTATTAAATTTAGGAGGGGATAGAGATTGATTAGTTAAATAAAAACCTATAAGGCATTTTACCCTTGGATCACTTTTTAAATGCCCAACTTAGGTCTACTTAGGTAAAAGTTTTAGGACTGCTGTTTTGTCATATGTTTGTAAGAAACAACCTACATATGCAAGTTTTATCCTGAATCACATAACGCACATGAAATAATTTCACAATACGTGTACGAAATTTCCATCGTATTTGCAAGTTCGTAGTTGGTATAATTCTAGGATTTTCGTATTTTCAGAAAAATACTTCTAACGTGACAAAAAACTCGAATTGCCTAGATCCCAACACAGCGTTTTTTACCTAAGCAAGTAGTGGAACACACATAATCAAACAGGTGAAACACACACAACATCTAACCCCGGTTACGAGCCATGCAATGAAAAAGTACATTCAACTTAAAGTAGGATATCGTATTCTGCATAAACGCTGACGTGTAACAAACGCAAGATACGGCGTCAGGAACTAAATACAGTCGACCACATCAGCATTATGGAATATTATATTTTTTGTTGTGATCATTATCTAAATATGCGACTTTTAAAAAAAAATTTAAAGTTATTTCAGTATCAGCTAAAGTGCTTTGAGTTATTTTGTTTGGCAGCAAAAATGTTTATGTTTTTCTGGGCTTTTTTGTTTGTCTAATATTTCTTATCGAGTAGGTAGACGTAGTCTATTTTTATGTACAGGTTTTATTAATCTGTTTCTTAGGCTGTCGTTTTCTCAGCACGATCGATATTATAGTGGACCTTATTCTTTTAGGATTACTAGAATTCGAGAATTTATAATATAATTTATGCATCTTATTCTTCTAATTTTTACGGTATTGGTATGTGGTATATTTATTTATTTAGGTGGTTTGAAAAATAAAGTATGAATTTATAGAACCCGCAATATAAATTAACTTAAATAATTTCAATTTGTTGTATTTATACATTTTTTTTTGAGAATTGCTAGATATGCTCTGCAATGGATCTAACATCAAAAGGTGTTACAGAAGTTTATGGATACACAATTTTCATAAACTATCGTAACCATTAAATAATCATTAATCCAGTAACATCATACTTAATTGAATTAACTAGCTCTATTTACAGAGCTATTTTTAGACTAAAACCAGACGTTAAGTAAATAATATAATTTCAATTATCGCATGGAATAATGGTTACTAGATTAGAATATTTTTATTGGGGTCGAAGTGATTAAATCGGTTCAATAAACGCATTCATAGTACTATTTACGCATTCATAATCATTAAACAAAGCTATCATTAGATCCTGTGGGAGCTAATGTTAACTTTGAAGTGCTGTCTATAGATCAAAGTCAAAGTTTTGTGAAAGGAACTACGCTAAATTGTTAAACCACTTTAACAACACAAAGGTAGTGAAACAAATTCATTGAACTCACGACAAAACTTTGTTCTTAAAGTTGAACGTCGATGTATAATTTGCGCAGTTAGCAATTAAATTAGCGGCTTCATTGATGGATTCTAAGGAATCTGAACATATTCTTCTGCTATCGTTTCAGGTCGAATTAGCCAACAGCGTGGCTGATGCACGTCGAAAAGCATAAACTGTTTTATGGAGATTTAAAAAGATGCCTATGATTAGTGATAATATAATGAGGGCTATATTTTCAATAACAACAGTACTTTATTTTCAAACTAATTGATTAGACGAGTCTTTTCAACAATTCGTAGTTACAATGAAATTTGCTAAAAGCTCTTCCAACAATTTATTTTCAAAACTAAACGTTAACAGTGCAAGCATTATCTTCTTACTATACACTATAATTAATTATTCTAGCTGTTAAACTATATTATCACTACTATAATTTATATCAACATTATTTTATATAGACAGTCTGTTTGGGATATGCCTGCATTGCACATTTTCTATACGAGTTTACTGCGCGTGTATTTGTTGTAGTGTAACTCGAAAGACCAACTTAATAATAAGATTGAAAAGAATACATTTATTATAACTGAGTATAATTGAAAATTTAAGTAAAATACGTTAGAATCAATGGGTATGAGCTGTCACGAGCTGACCCTTTAGACATCTTAAACGCAAATGAATTCTGGAAACGAAGCACGCAACAAAATATCAGCGCTTCCGCCACAAACGAAAAGTAACTTCACATCGTAGTAATTCTATAAATCCCCAACACAGTTATTAATATTACATCTTTCAAAGCCTTAAACTGGTACTGATATGGTAACCACACCTTCAATCGGAACTCATATCAAAATTTCAATTAAAATTGAACTTCAGCATTCACGACGGCGATTTCAGGCAGATCAATCGGCTCTGTGATATCATGGAAAACGTGTTTGACGGGTGGATTTTCTCTGTAACTACAAATGCGTTAAAAGAAGTAGACCTTTCCACCGAAGAGCGTTCTTCTTCACGGGGCATAATGAATCTGTATCTTGATAGTGTTGAAAGAGAGAATGAGGGTGTTGGTGTGAGGAGAGGGTGAGTCTATTCTTACTGAATGGGAAAATATTTCGACCCATATGAGCTGAAATGTAAACATGTAGTAGTTTTGTAGTTTATAAAGAAAACTTTAAAGAGTTACTCCTTCTTAGAAACCAAAGACAGAATTTTGCTTAAGTCTGATAAACACGAATGTCTTATGCTCTAAGTGAGTGACCACTTTTAGGTTAAACGCGAGTTTTGTATACCCCAATTTATGTATGTATAACAAAATAGAAGTTATTAGGAAATATTAGAAATTGTTAAAGAAACTATTAAGTCAAGTGCAACAATGTAATTCAAGGATAATTAAATAAAGGTTATTAACAGTTTATGAGAATGGATGCAATACAGTGAATTCCAGACAATAGTGACACTGCAGGTGGCAGGTCACAGACAGTTAAAAAACCACGATTACCTAGAAAGTAAGATTGATACGTTGTATAATAAATAGAATTAGGAAATAAGCAGCCATGAGCTCTGCAAGTTCCCACAGAATTGTGATGGGCAGGGACAACATAAATACCCAGAAAGTCCCAAGACCAGTCAGTCAGTCTACAGTACTTCAGTTTTAACATTGCAGTTTGCTTAGGCTACTCACAATATTATCTCAAATTATTATTTAATTTCGACTTAGAGTATTTTAAACCAGTTTGTCAAAATTCAATTGTAATGTCTGTTTAAGTAAATACATGTTGTTACGAAGAATTGGAAGAAGTTTTTAAAAGACAGCTCCCAAGGCTCGAAACGTAACTAGCGCAGTTGTACGGACGTCAAGTTACTAGGAAACCCAAATTCAAAGAACTGGTAGTATGGAATTTTAATTCCCAATTTGACAGAACCCAAACAGAGTTGGACCAGGTACAAGCATCGACCAAACTCAACCAGACCAACGTGGACGACTTACAAAAATCGACAGAGTCCATGAAAGCGACGAAGAAATTAATGTAAGTTTATTTTCTTCAAAACCAATTTATTTTGACAACTTATTTGATATTAGCTAGTAAAAATTTTTTTTTATTATCTTATGTATGTACAGCTTTTAACCATTATTACAGCAGTTTTATGCCATTTAATAAAAATAATTTACTTGTTTATTAAGGGAAATTATTTTCAAATTTTTAGAAATTATTTTTAAAGCAAAAGAGAATTTGTTTTGAAACAAGAAAATTTTTAGAACTAACTAGTACAAACAATTATTACAAATTATTAAAATAATACAGAACGTAACTGGCGCACGAATTATTAAAATTAATACGAAATAAAACAAATTCAATTCAGCAAGTCTTAAACATAATAATAAAACGTAATTAACTCTACCATTATCACCGAAAGCTTAGTGTACAAAACACAATTCTTATAAACAATTAATAACAGAACCAATTTACTCCAAATTTAAACTTCATCAAATTCTATAATTAAAACACCTCAGTTTTAGAAACGAATTATTCAAAACTCGACCTTTAGTGCAAGATATTGACTAAAGTGCGTAATTGTAGGAACAACTTTAAAATTATTATTAAAATTAACTCATTATTAATTAAAAGAAACGTGCAAATTTATAGCGCGATTAACACTGGAAATTCACATCGTTAAATATAAACCATTCAGTACGAATAACTAATTATAGCATAACATTTACTGAAAAAGCTCACTCAAAAACGCGCATCGCAAACTTTATAAAGTATTGAATATTTCTCAATACGGAGATATCTAATTATACAAAAGCATTTACACAATAAATTCATCACGAAACTGAAATAAAATCATTAGTACACAAAAGGAACTTTGTAAATAAATTATAAAGGCAACATTAAACCACGCAATTGATTGAGAACTTGCAACTATATAATTAAAACATTCAAGG
The DNA here is from genome assembly GCA_036346225.1 of Platerodrilus igneus. Classification (NCBI taxonomy): domain Eukaryota; kingdom Metazoa; phylum Arthropoda; class Insecta; order Coleoptera; family Lycidae; genus Platerodrilus; species Platerodrilus igneus. Next base: position 18,852,301 of record JARFIW010000858.1, read on the forward strand.
TATCGAGACAGTACTGTTGACAGAAAACTTATCGATTATAACAACCACGGAAACGGATATAGCAACTACCTATAAAAGAAATTAAATCAGCAAAACTAAAATAAAATCATAACTGGCACAACAAAACATAGAAAGTAACGTAATTACTGTAAGAGATTAGTAATCCTATGAAAAACCTTTTCGAGAGTAAAACTCACGACAAATTAGCATCCGCAAAGTATAAAAATACACAAATGTAAGACTACAGCAATTAACCGATATATTACCTAGCACAAATTCCTCAGTTAATTATACCGTATAACTACGATTCTTTAAATAACTCAAAGCAATCCAAACTGAAAAATTAACAAATCGAACTAAAAGTAACAATACAAACCGCAAAATAAATCTTAATTTTTATAAAAAAATAGAAATTAATTAAAACCTAAAATAAATATTAAATTAAAGCAAAAGCAACCCTTAACAATCATTAGTTGAGATATGAAAATTTATCTTGAGAGTGTACCTCAGTTTAACGGAGATCAAGCTCTGATAGGGAACTTTATCACATTACATGTGATTTTCCAATGCTCCACCCGAAGGTACTACATTGGCCAGGAAGCGAGTTTTTTTTACCTGGAAAATTTTGAATTTTGTCGAATCCTTGCTGTTTCAAGCAAGGTAGGGATCTTTAACGTGCGTGACAACACTCACACACGGGACCTTCATTTTACCTCTCATCCGAACAAGGGTGTATTTTTGAGAAAAATGCTCGCCTAACATTTTTCAAGCGGACCGTGTCGGGATTTGAACCCGGGACCTTGGGGAACTTTATCACAGCATGCAAAATATTTTTGAAAACCTTTTACAAACCCGGCGATAACGAAAGATATATATTACATTTACGTTTGGAATAAGCAAACTGACCGGAAGGGTACTAACACTAATAGCCAGCCGAGATGACTTAGAACAATGGGAGGACTTTAAACGCATACTAATCGCATATATTGGCGATCAACGTAACATAAAATTCTTAATACGCGATCTAATAAACCTTGGATTAGAAAATAACCAATCCCCGTACCAATTCGGAATGAAATACCAAGATGTAAAAGTCTAATCTTAACAAAATTAAAAATCGAAGAAACCTACCAAAATATCCAACTTTTAAAAACAAAAATGTACGACGAAATGGCACTGGACGCCTATATAAACGCATTACTAGAACGACTATCAGATAAAATGATTCCAAAATTTAGAAGAAATGAACATGATAATAGAAAAAGAAAAACATTATGTACTATCGAAACATACTATATAACCCTAACGCGAATAAAAGTTATTTTCCAATAAAAACCATACAAGCAGCGAGACAAACAATCACACAACCAAAATTCACACCATTTAACGCATAAACAAATCAACCGCAAATTAATAACTCAAATTTTAATAACGCCAATTTTAATGATCAATTCAAACAATTTCCAAAACCAATCTTCAACTCACATTTTACAAAACCCGCATTTCCATTAAGATTAAATCAAAATATGAGCCAACAAAGACTAGCATTTAACGCAAACCCTATTAGTAATACACCGATGCTGAATAATAATAACCCTAATAATTACTACAAACCAACACCTATGGCTACCTCATCTGGTAACACCACACAAAATACAAGAATGTGACAAATCCAAAGAAACCCTCATCAAAAACGAAACTTTACCTCCGAAATATTATTTAACCAAGAAATAGAAGAACCTAATGACAAATCAAACCAATTAGAAACTTATGAACGCGACAAACCATGCGAAAACTACGACGAGGATGACGAAGAAAATGCGTGCTCAAATTTTCAGATAGACCGATTTATAAATGACCAAACGTAATAAATTTAAATAATATTAATCAACAAGTACTACCATATATAGAAGTACCCCACGCAGAATTTAAATTACTAATTGATACCAAATTCTCAAAAACACTAATCAGCCCTCGAACAGTAAAGAAACATTATTTAGATTTTGTAGAAAGAGAATCGTTTAAAATTAAAACAGCTCATCAAACGACGTTACACTAATTCATAGCTAACATACCCTTACCGAAAACCTTCAATGTAAAACTGAAACACATATTTTGTATTTTTGAATTCAGCGACAAATATGACGGACTAATAGGAATGGAGCGTCTAAGAAAACTAGGAGCCAACAGATATAATAAAAACCGGTTATTAGGAACAAAACACCCACGAATCCCCAATAAATTTCAAAATACGCAAACCGAGCAGAAATATACGATAGAACCCCGAATAGAGAAAAAGAATCCCAGTAAATTCATAAATAACGTAGGCAGTAGTACAAATAAAAGATAATTATGCCACTACGACAAATTTAAACTCAAATAACTACCACGTAGAGCTATCTTTAACAAATCCAATTAACGTAGAAAAATTTAATTTCAATGAAATGGAAATAGATAAAAATTTAGAAAACGATTAAAACCCTATAGAACACGACAAAATGTTAAGAGAAAATTTAAGTAACCTCCGTTTCATACCGACATCAACAAAAAGAGACAAGAGCGATTAAAAACTTATGCCTTGAATACCGCGACATATTCCATTGTGGAGGAATACCCCAAACATTCACTAATACAGTTAAACAAAACAGAACTAACAGGCAACAAACCAATTTTTACAATAGCGTACAGACTACCTCAGGCAAGCCAAGAAGAAGCCGATAGGCAAGTAGCAGACTTATTATAGAACAAGATATCATACAACACTCCAACTCACCGTGGAGCAGCCCCGTATTAATAGTACCCAATAAATTAGATGCCTCTGGCAAGAGAAAATATCGAACGCTAATCAACTACAGAAAGCTAAACGAAAAAAACGGTAGGTGACAAATATCCACTACCCAATATCACCAAAATTTTAGACAAATTAGGTAGTGTCAATATTTTTCAACCATAGACCTCGCCTAGGGTATCATCAAGTAGAAATGGACGAAAACTGCATTTAGCACACCTAGAGGACATTGCAAATATAAACGCATGTCATTTGGACTAAAGAACGCACCCGCCAATTTTTAGCAAGTCATGGACAATATATTACGAGGAATACACAACGAAAAAAGTTTTGTATACCTAGACCACATCATAGTTTATTCAACATCACTAATAGAACACATAGAAAGACTAAGAGAAGTATTTGAAAGACAAAGATAGGCACATTTTAAGGTACAACTAGAAAAAAGCAAAATTTTGCAGAAAAAAGTATCATTTTTAGGACATACAATAACATCCCAAGAAGTTATGCCAAACTCCGATAAAACAAACGCAGTACTAAACTACCCCTTACCTAAAACGAACAAAGAAATTAAAGGATTTTTAGGACTTAGTGGTTATTAGCGCAAATTCATTAAAGATTACGCTCAGATAACCAAGCCCCTGACAAATTGTTTAAAAAAAAGGAAACAAAATTAAACACACCCCAGAATTCATTAAAGTTGTAGACAAAATTAAAAGTATACTAACGAATCGCCCCGTATTAGAATACCCAGACTTTTCAAAACCATTCATACTGACAACAGACGCATCAAATGTAACATTAGGCGCAGTATTGAGCCAAGGAAAAGTAGGTAGTGATAAACCAATCAGCTATGCATCCAGAACCCTAAATGAGACCGAACAGAAACATAGTACCCCAGAGAAGGAATTATTACCCATAATTTGGGCAACAAAATATTTTAGAACAAACCTATACGGACGAAAATTCTATATATAGACCGACCACAGACCTTTAGTATGGCTATGCAAACTCAAAGAAACAAATTCAAAATTACAACGATGGAGAATCAGCTAGAAGAATACGACTACGAAATTATATACAAAAAAGGAATTTATAATAATAACGTAGACGCCCTAAGTAGAATACAGCTCAACGCACTAGAAACAGAATCAATTATAGGAAACGTAGACGAGAAGATCCAGAAGAGATCGACACAATACATTCGACACAGAACGAAGAACCAAAAACCGCAATTAATATTTTAAACGAAGCAATCGATATAAAACACAATCAATTTATAATTACTGAAATTTTAACTAACCCCAATCCCGTAAAATATACAAGAGTAGACAACAAGAAAATATACCGAATTCAAATAACTAAATAATAATTAAAATTTTAAAAGAATACACCCCCGAGAAAAAACGATTTTACCTTTATTTTAACACCGTTCATTTATATAAACGATATTCAAAATTATACCTTAAAATTAAATAACTCTGGCCATGAACTTATCAGATGCACAAGAAAATTAATATTATTGGACGACCCTGACGAAATAAATGATGTAATTAGAAATCAACACGAAGGAAAAACTAACCATCGCGGAAGTAATGAAACAATAAATCAACTCATAAGACGATACTATTTTGAAGATATGAATGAGTTAACCACGGACTACATTAACCAATGTGAATTATGCGACAAAGCAAAATACGACAGAACACCCCGAGAAATACCCTTAATGTTAACCCAAACACCCTATAAACCGTTCCAAAAATTACATGCCGATACTCTAGTAGTAGATACACAAAACTATTTAACCATTGGAGACGTATTCACAAAAATAGGCCAAGCAATACTCATCACTTCAAAAAACAGCATTGACGTAACACAAGAATTTTTACAGTACGTCTTTACAGTTTATGGAACACCCGAAACAATAACGTTAGATAACGGCAGTGAATTTAAAAACATGCAAACTACCATTAGGCATGCAAGATTTAATTAGATTCAATACAATATTTACTCAAATAATATCAACCCTTACTTTAATTCAACAATTTTTAGCAACTTTAGAAAACAGTAACATTTGCAAAATTGAACACCCTATATTCTAGTATCATTGAACCAACCGATTTATTAAAAGAATTATTAAGAATCAGATCATTTATAACTAACAGTAAACTACCCTTTGATGTAACAGAATCAAACCTTCTAATATTTGAAAAAATACCCATAGTTAAAGGCTATATTAAGAATAAGGAAATAATATTTTTAATAGAAATCCCAATAGTGGAGAGTAACAACTATAATTATTATCATTTATTTGCTTTTCCAATAAAGATTACTAGCACATATCAAGTTATCATACCCAAAACCAAATTCCTATCCTTAAATGAACTAAGATATGGTTATACAAATGAAAAATATATCGAAGTAACACCAAACCAATATTTATGCCAATCGTTGACGACAACAACCATTCAAGAAGACAGCCCTTGCGAAGTACAACTATTAAAATTTTCAAATCATTACAATAATTAAACAATACCTACAAATGTCACCATAGAAAAAAGTTTTATCTATGAAATGTCATCTAACGTCCGACAGTTTCCTGCATTACAAATTACACGTACCATCTCGCGGGCGAAGCATGAACCGAATCAGTGCTAGAATGGCGGACGTAAATGTTACGCATCTAGTGTGTGGATTTATCTATGGGTATTGACGCATACACCAAGTAATTACATGATCAATGATATATTTAGTTTAGTTCTTTCTTTAAGGTTGTCAAATTTTTGTAGTTCGTTTTTTATAATACTAAGCGTTTGGGGGCATTTGTGAAGAGATTTACTACATCAAAACTTACCAATGTGTGTGTATTTTCAATTTTTATGTTTGATAATTTTTCTAAAAAATGTTGTTTTTTTTTATGAAAGAGTCCGTTTTGCCTGCTAATGGATTTATAATTTCTAGGAGAAATTTTACTAAATTATGGCATGGTGAATCTATGGAATTATCGATGAATCTCGAAGGAATGTCTTTTTTATGAATTTTTGGTAGACCGTAACAGTGGGGTGGTTTGCTGTATTGAGCGAACAATTTGCTTCGTTCATTGTTTCGGAACTCACTTTTAAATTTATATACAATTTTGTCCATTTCGAATGGACCTGCACCTTGCCGAAGTTCTAAATTACTAGAACAGGTGAAATGGCTTGCGTGTTCTAATGAGCTAAAGAGCCAAACTACAGGTCCAACCAAAGTAGTAGGGTCGTTAGTGAGGAACCAGACTAAGACAGGTCCCCGAAAGAGGGCAGCGGATCTTTCGGTACTTAGATTGGCAGAGACCATAGGGGTCGGTATGGCAGTCTAAGACACACTACCGCGATGTGGAAGGCAACGGGAAACCACCACATTATCTCCCAAGTACACAGCGTACTTAAATTGTAACAAACATGATGGCATTCTCTGGGGTAAAAGATTCCGGAGTTAAAATAGTCCCCCATTCGGATCTCCGGGAGGGGACTACTTCGGAGGATGCTATCGGAAAGTTAAAATTAAGAGTAGGGAACATTCTGCGAGTCGGAGCGTGGAATGTTAGAAGTATGAAGCAAATAGGTAAGCTAGAGAACCTAAAAATCGAAATGAATAGGTTATCACTAGACATAGTAGGGATCAGCGAAGTTCGGTGGCCAGAGGCGGGGGATTTTTGGAGTGGAGACTTCAGGGTAATTCATACAGGAGCAGAGGACGGAAATTTGGGTATGGGGATAGTTATGCGGAAAAAGATAGGATACTGTGTAGAAAATTACTTACAAAAGAACGAAAGAGTACTCATGGTTAGATTAGAATCTAAACCGGTAAACACAGTAATAATACAAGTATACATGCCCACCTCTAACTACAGTGACGAAGAGGTAGAAGCCATCTACAAAGATATAGAAGACATATTAAGATACGTAAAAGGACATGAAAATTTAATAATTACGGGGGATTTTAATGCCGTGGTAGGTGAGGGTAGGGAAGGAGCGGTAGTAGGTTTATTTGGTTTAGGCACGAGAAACGACAGGGGAAATAGGCTGGTAGAATTTTGCGACAAGAACAATTTAATCATCACAAACACATTATTTCAACATTATGCTAGAAGACGATATACGTGGAAGATGCCAGGAGATATAGGAAGATATCAAATAGATTACATTCTTGTTAGACAACGGTTTAGGAATCAAGTAAAAGACTGTAGAAGCTACCCAGAAGCAGATATAGATACTGACCACAACATCGTAATTATGAAGGCCGCACTTAAATTTAAAAATCTGAAAAAAAGGAACGGAAAAAGGCACTTGGACTTAAAGAAACTAAAAGATAAAGATATTCAAGTAAGATTCGAAAAAAAGTCAAATGAATTGCTGAATGATATCGGGAAAATATCTGAAACTAAGGAAGTAGAAACAGAATGGAAAAACATTAAATCCAGCCTTGTAGATCTGGAAAAAGCATTTGACAATGTAAATTGGAAAAAAATGTTTGAAATACTCAAAAAGATTGGAATGAGTTATAAGGATAGACGAATAGTACATAGCTTATACAAAGAGCAAACAGCAGTAATAGAATTAGAGCAAGAACATAGAGAAGTAAACATTAGGAAAGGGGTGAGACAGGGATGTGCCCTATCCCCATTGATTTTTAACTTATACATAGAAGAGGCAATGAATACTGTCAAATGCAGGAAGACATTTGGAATTACTATGCAGGGACAAAAAATTGATATGCTTGGATTTGCAGATGATATAGCGGTATTAGCGTCTAGCAAGGAAGAGTTAGAAGCTGCTCTTAATAAAATGGAAACAGAGAGATACGGTATGAAAATTAACAAAACTAAAACTAAAGTTCTAGTTTGCAAATGTGGGGAAAACAAATCAAAAACAAGAATACAAGTATTTAACACGAACTTACAAGAGGTTAAGGATTTCTGCTACCTAGGAAGCCAAATAACGCAAGATGGGAAAAGCACAAAAGATATAAAACAAAGATTAGCACAAGGTCGTGCTACATTTAACAAGAAAAAGCAACTACTGTGCTCAAAGACTACAAACATAGAAACAAGAAAAAGATTGCTTAAAACATATGTGTGGAGCACAGCACTGTACGGCTGTGAAGCCTGGACAGTAGGAGAAGCGGACAAGAAAAAGGTAGAAGCCTTTGAATGTGGTGTTACAGGCGTATGATGAAAATATCATGGACAGACAAAGTTAAGAACGAAGAGGTACTAAAAATGGTAGGGAAAGAAAGAAATATGTGGAAAACGGTAAAAATAGGAGAGATAGGATGATAGGCCACATACTACGGCATGAGGGAATAGTGCGGAATATATTAGAAGCAGAGATAGGAAAAAAGAGAAGAAGAGGCAGACCTAGATTAGACTACTGCACACAGATAGTAAAAGATGTAGGCTGTAGAGGTTGCAGGGAGATGTGCAGGCTAGCCCAGAATAGAAATCAATAGAGGTACGCATCCAACCAATCCCAAGATGGATAAACTAATGACGAAAAGATAACTGTGCTTAAACATGATGATTATTAAAAGTAACTACAAGAATTGGTTGGGCAATATTCTCGAATAATGTTAAGTGCGTGAAAGGATTTACAGGAAAACCATTATTTCGGCAAATGTCTAAATGTTGGGGGATCTTGGTAGCCACAGGTTGCTTAACCTCCTTCACTGAATCTCGGTAAAATAGGGTATAAAATTAGAAAACAATAGAAAGGGAACGAGCTGAATACACATACTCCCTGAAAAGAAGAAAAGAAGAAAAAGAAGAAAACCACCAAAAATGCAAAATCAAAGAAGCTGCTTATATAACCCTACATAAAAATAACTGAGTTGCAAACGAATCCGTGACTTTCAGTAAACAATGGATTCTATTACTAAAAGAAATAACAAAAGAAATAACAAATGAAAATTAAATGCCCACAATATCTAGGTAGCATTGCAAGTTTTTCCTGTGTTTTCCTTGCAATATTAACATGAAATACAGCCTACATACATGATTTCTATTTATACATAAAATAACTAATTACATAAAAATAAGCATATTAACAATCCTTGTAAAACAGCATTGGTATCTGACAAGTATAAATCCATAATAAGGTTACCTCAAAACCATATACAATCTCCGTTGAACAGTATTGGTATCTGATAAGTGTAAACCCGCCATAGGGTCGCCTCAGATCCATATACAATCTTCATAGAACAACATTGGTATCTGACAAGTGTAAATCCGCCATAGAGTCGCCTCAGAACCATGTCAAAATCTACCAAAGAGGTAACTTAAATCATAATGAATTTCCCCCCTAAAAATAAATATAAAAAAACGACTAGTTAAGCCTTTCAATAATGCAATCGCACACTTCTTTAATAACCATCCTCTCAATTGTATAAATAGAAACATGTTAAAAAAATGTTTTCCAATTCCAAGTTATTGAATTTATATAAAATTCACCAATAAAAATTAATCAGCTGATTTCACGTTAAGCGTATTGACTACCTAAAGAAAGCCGATCCCAGGTCGCAACACAAATTGAAGGCAATCATTCTGTTAAACTTTAAAAATTTTTGCTCAAACCAAATATTTCAAACATCAATAAATCAAAGTCACCTTCAATTTATGTCATAAATGTCAAACTTGAAGTTTTTATTATTATTTCACAACGATCCTAGGTCATAGATCGAAACGTAAATAAAGTTGATTTTAAAAAACTATGAGTGGTTTAATTCCCAAAGAAGATTAACCTGAATACACATGCTGTGTGAGAATTTCAGGGAACTATGTAGGCTAGCTCAGAATATAAATAAGTGCAGGTACGTGTCCAACCAGTTTTGAGATGGAAAACCTAATGACGAAAAAATAAGCGCAGATAAATCTGATGATTAGTATAAACAACTAGTTGTTGGTTACGAAATACCTGCAACTAATGTTGACTGTGCGAAAAGATAAATTGGAAAATATATTAAATCGCCAAATGGTTAAGTGTTGGGGGAACTTGGCAGCCACAGGCTTCTTACCTCCCTTCACGACCATTGAAGGTTGGAGAAATAGGGCATATAACTGTAAAACAATAGAAAGTGGTCGAACTGCATCTAACAAGAAAGAACATCGCCTATGAGGAAAGACAACAAACATAGAATACGAAGAAAATTGTGGAAAGCAAATGTGTGGAGCACAGCACAGTATGCCTATGAAATACGGGAAGTCTGAAACGCAGACAGAAAAACGGTAGCAGCCTTTTGAAATGATGTGCTTCAGATGTATGAGGACGATAGCATGGACAGACAAAGATAATAACAAATAAGTTACAGAAATAGTAGGGGAACAAGAATATCTGGGGAAAAAGAGAAATAGTAAGGCGGAATACGTTTTAAGGCATTTTTGGGGAATAGTATGTAAAATATTACAAGCAGAGATAAAAAAAAGAGGTAGATGTAGACCTAGATCAGACAGTTATAGATGCAAACTGTGCATATTTCAGGGAAATCTGTAGGTTAGTTCAGAATAGGGAACAATGATGGTACGCGTCTAACCAGTTCTAGGACTGAAGACCTAATGATGATGATAGAATTTTGTAAATTTGGTAATTGATTTTGTTGGGTCCGTTTCTAAACTAGTGTAATTTTTAGTGTTCAACAGTTCGTTGACTTTTGCGTTGTAATCGTTTTTTATACATTACTACTGTTGCATTGCCTTTGTCAACAGATAGAATTATAATTGAATTATCGTTTTTTAGATGGCGAATTGCGTTTATTTCGCTACTACTTACATTCGATTTTATTTCGTGATTCTTTCTATTTCGATTTTGCATCGTACTCTAAATTCGATTGCTTGATCTTCTTCGAGTTGATTCGATGTTTTCTCAATACAGTTGATTATTTTAACCGTGTTACTGCAACGTTCAGGTCTTTTGATAAAATTATTTTTTCTGTGTCATTAATAGTTCTATTCGATAAATTTGTAAGGGTGTTTAGCGTGGTGTTGCTCTTTTTTAAGATTTTAATTTACGTGTTACTGTTCTCTATAAATAGATTATTAAATTTTTTTATGTGAATTTAAAACGCTTAATACTAAAAAGACAAATTTCAAAAAGATGACAACCTTAAAGAAAGAACAATATACTAAGTATATCATCGATCATGAAATTAGTAGGCGTGTGCGTCAATAGCACATATTTTTTCAAATAAGTGGCCAATTCTACAAACCGAGCTTCGGAATGGCGATGGGTAGTCCACTATCGCCAATTTTTAGTAATATATTTATGGAGGAATTCGAAAAAGATGAAATATTCATACAAGAATTGAAACCACTAATCTGGTGGAGATACCTAGATGATGTCTATGCTATTTGGCCTCATAATACAAAACTAATTAAAAACTTTGTCGATTCAATGGATAAAATAGAACCAACTATTAAATTCACATATGAATTAGAGCAACATGGAAAACTTCCGTTTTTAGATATTCTAATTAGCAAAAACGATACAACAATTAATACGCCGGTATACAGAAAACCAACACGCACAAACAGATACTTAAACTTCGTTTCAATCACCCAAACTATGTCAAATGAGGAACTATCACAACCATGTATGATAGAGCAAAATTAATATCATTAAACGAAAAATTTTTAAAGAACGATAAAGACCTAATCAGATATACACTAATAAAAAACAAACATCCTATAAGAATAATAAAGAAAAAAGTGAATAAAATCTCAAAAAATAAAAAAGAAGAAGAAAACAGAAACAATGATATAGATTAAAAAGTACTCTCAATACCATACATAAAACGATTCTCCGCAAGAGTTCAAACAATAGGAAATAAATTCAAAATCAAAATAGTATTCAGAACTTACAATACGCTGAAAACACAATTAACAATAAACAAAAACAAAAACCCAATACAAAGTTTAAAAACTGCATCTACAAAATACCGTTCGAATGTAACAAGTTTCAGACCATTTGAAGTTTGATTAAAAAAATATAAATCATATATAAAAAATGGAAAATTTGAAAAATCCATGCGTTGCCAACATGCATGAGACTCCAGTTATAAAATAAAATGGGAGGACGCAAAAATTATGTTAAAGAAGAAAACCACTAAAATCTAAGAAGCTGCTTATATAACCCTACATAAAAATAACTGCGTAGCAAACGAATTCGTGACTTTCAGTAAACAATGGATTGAATTACTAAAAGATATAACAAATGAAAATCAAATGCTCCTGATATCTTTAACGCGCGTGACAACACTCGCACACAAGACCTCCATTTTACCTCTCATCCGATCGAGGGCGTATTTTTGTGAAAAATGCTTGCCTAACATTTTTCAAGCGGACTGTGTCGGGATTTGAACCCGGGATCTTGGGCGTAGTAGTCATATACATACCACTACGCCACGGAGCCGCCCACTGCAGCCTATCCTTACATGTGATTTTCCAATGCTTCACCCGAAGGTACTACATTGGCCAAGAAGCGAGTTTTTTTACCTGGAAAATTTGGAAATTTGCCGAACCCTTGCTGTTCCAAGCAAGGTAGGGATCTTTAATGTGCGTGACAACACACACGGGACCTCCATCTCATCTCTCATCCGAACGAGAGTGTATTTTTGTGAAAAATGCTCGCTTAAGATTTTCAAGCGGCCCGTGTCGGAATTCGAACCCCCACTGCAGCCTATTCGCACAAAACACCACCTTAAAATAGATAAGACGATGTGGTGCTAACTTGTCAGATAACAAAATTAACACTGATTGAGCCACCGAGAGACTACCTACGTAAACCTATGCCCTATGACTGCTAGAAAGAGGAAAGATCCGTAATTCGCAATGGTCAGAATAGAGCGTTGCACTATTTTTACTTAATAATTCTTGAAGAGTATTTTCTTTGTTTTGGCCGTGGGTTGGGCGCCCCTTGATATTGGCGCCGTTTGGCATGTGTCTAGCTGTGGCTTATGGGTAATATGATCCTGCTTCCTAGGTACAATTTGCTCAAATTTAGACTTAGCGTTTGACAGATTTAGTTTACTTTTAATATAATTCGTCCCAAAGTAAGCGCATTTCATTCATACACGATATAATTCATCTCTCTGTAATTTTCTTTAATCCGTGGCCAGAACTGCAGCTAACTAGGATAATGACATTATTCGTGCACACATCGATTGCAAATACGAGGATATTTTTAATTTTGAAACCTTTTTTATGGGAGATAATTTAATTCACTCATCATAATACCAATGATGCATGTAACAAGATATTAATAAAATACGCTCGTTAAAACTGTGATAACATAATGGCAAAGTTCTGGTAACCTCAAACACCTGTACTCCAATTGTTTATGCATGTAAGCGGCCTACAATTAATATCTTTTAGTAACGCCACATTGTTGTTATTATATTTTTTAAAATGGGTATTTTTCTTTTTATTATATGCTTTCTAAATGTGTGGGTACAACGCCATAATATTTTATGAAACTCTTAGTCCAATATTTAAACGTATTTTTGGTTAACTCGGCTTTGCTCGTGACCCACTCGATTTAAATTAAAAATTTAAAGAAAAGTGGATTACTCAGGTACATATGCCTTCTTTTAATTAAAATTCAACACAATAAATCGTTCAAAATTAACATAAAAATCAGAAATTGCACATATTGTAGAATGTTAAATTTTGAACACACTTGAACTGGTTGAACGAGCAGGTGAAGAATTAAGAATGTATTCGTTCAACGACGTCCAATTGAAGTGTTCGTATGTTGATAGATAATAACGCAATGGACCTTGTACTAAACTTGTATTTATTGATTTTAGATCTGTGTTTCTATGAATTTCGTCGCCAATTATTTGTTAATTGATAATACTAATCATACGTTTCCGGTGGTTAACATTCAATAAACTGTACTATACCGATCAGTACTCCAGCAAGCTGACCGTAGTGTTGTTATAATACATTTTGATAATATTTTCTAAAAATGTCGGTTATTGATTGGATTAAGGACTTTGTAGATAAGCTGGTAAGTGTTATAAGACTGTTTCTTTATAATTTTTATAGCATTTTATTTGAAAATTTTTTAAAAACTAGTCGAATTTTCTGCAGGTTACACGATAATAGACTTGTATAAATATTCCCAATTGCTACTTTGTCAAAAATTCCAAACGTCTTTTAAATTTATTAAAAATTGGTTTACAACTGTAATGACCTTGTAGCTGATAGACTTATCAAACCACATTCAAAATAAAATAATCCTGGTTTTTAAAGTGTTAAACAATCTGTATTAAATTTAGAAGAATGGTAAAAAACAGCTTATAATTTAGTTGTGTTAATTGAAGGGTGGTGACACCGACTTAAAACTAAGATCAAAATGTTTAAAATTTTTAAATGTAGTACACATCACGTTCGATAATCAGAATAAAATACTCGAAATCTTCCCCATACTTAATTTTATTTTGTTCAAGAATTTTGTTTTTAAATCATGAAAAATGACAAAAATTCAAATAGTTTCAGTAATTCAAGCTGGTACCATCTTCACGTCGTAAACAATTAATTTTTAGTTATAAGCTAGAAGAAATGCACTTGCTAGTATGATTCAAAAACGAGAATTCCAATTTTCTAAAAATGGAATCGTTTCTTAAATCCAACTAAAACTTTTTATAAAAATTAATTTTTTTTATTTGATTCGGCTTAGAAGACGGTCAGAATGCAATTGGATGTAGTACGCATGCATGTTTCTTTTTAAAATAAATTTAAATAGAGATATAGTCTGTGCAATTCCAGCCATATTTCGCATGATGTTGAGAATCACATAACATATTTGTGATCATGATCAAAAGCAATACCATCCATTTTCTTAAAAATTTCAAATCTAATTTCTACTTCAATTTATCTTGTGCACTTGCACTTGCTGCTGTTGGTAGTGGATACCCAATTCTACCTACACTGCCATCAGTTACACAAAAAATTTCTCCTAAAAGAGTACACAATTTATATTTCCAAGTGTACCAGTTGCACTTTCCTTCAAGTAAACCAATATTTATCCTAGTTGCTTCCATAATCTGCACCTGTATTTTCACAATAAGAAAATTCAATATTGGTCAGTTCAACAAACAACTTATATAATTTTTATTTATTCCTTTCCCCTTACTAGTGATCACGAGACTAAGGTCATGGACCATTGTAGACTTCTATTTAGGAAGTTAAATTAAAGAAACGAAAGAAAAAGTTAAATTCATCAAACAACTTCACTTCTAAATTTTGACAACAATTGCCTACTACATGCCCATACGAACAAATTTTAAGATGTATGAGAAATCAAAGGTTTCAACAGAACCAAGGTACTCACATAATAGTTTACAAGTTACAACTTCACCACTAGTAGTTCGGTTAACCCAAAGGACCCAAGTTTTACAAAAGTGGTTAGGAATATTATAGCAGAAGAACCTCATATTTTTATCGTAGGTCGTGTAGCAATCCACAATATCTTTTGTTTCAAGAACTATATAGGTTTTTTTGTGTAAAAATGTTTTGCAATTTTTATAAGCAGATTATTGTAATGGTCCTAAGGTTCTGCCAATGATTTAACCATTGCGTATTTGAACAAAATTGTAGAAATTTTTTTTGCGATGAATCATGCATCTGTTTCTACTTCATTCTTTTCCATCTTGAAATGAATTTATGACAAAATGTATACATCCTGGGCATACGTGTCAGAAATAGGCATACATTGCCTTCAATTTATTAGTAGAAGAAACAATTGATGTAAATAAACACGTCTATTAAACTTAAAACACTATACAGATTGTTTTAATTAGTAAAAACTAAACTGAATTATGACAGCGTGCAAAACAAACTTGACAGTTTATAAAAACTCTCTAACCTCCTATACTTTTTAAAAAATATGCAAAGTGATTAAGTATTTTTCACATTTGTCAAAATAGTGACTTGTCAAATAAAACACAACTCATAAAGTTTATTTGGCAGGCTTTTTCGTCTCTCTTCCCCTCTTCGTAAAAATTGTTTCTTCAACAACATCGATGTTTTCCTGGACTACATCTTTTTCTGAATTTTCCTTGCTGTGCTTCCTTAAGTTTCTTCTTCGGGTATTTTCGAAAAAAAATGTTTGCTTTCCCATAATGTAGTTTCTAAAATACATTTGAGTTGTATCGGTCTTATCATCATTCCAGATGCTATTTTTATTTTGACCACTTTAATTTTTCTATCTTCCGCTAGTACTTATTGCATAACGACGAGCGGCCAATCAAGGCGTTTACTATTATCACCTGCGATTATTACCACATCACCAAGTTTTAGTTTATCTCTCGTTTTATGTCTCCTGCAATGTTGCTGCAACTGTCCTAGGTACTCATTCCGAATTCGCCACCTTAATGCTAAACTAACTCTTTGTAGCAAAACGACTTTTGTATTGCTTGAGCAGGAACCGTGCTATTCTTGATGTTTTGTAAAAAAAAAAACAAGCTAGTGTTATATGTATCATGTCCTCATTCAGCGTCATCATTAGGTCTTCAGCTCGATTCTTCTTTTACTGTTTTCTAATTATATGGTCTATTTCACTGAGATTCAGTGGTATGTGAAAGGGGTAGTAAGCGTAAGACTACGGATCCCAAGGTCCCGGGTTCAAATCCCGACACGGCCGACTGCTTAAAAAATGACAGGTGAGCATTTTTCACAAAAATTACGCTCTCGTTCGGATGAGAGGTTAAATGGAGGTCCCGTGTGTGAGTGTTGTCACGCACGTTAAAGATCCCTACCTTGCCTGAAACGGCAAGGGTTCGACAAAATTCTAAATTTCCAGGCAACAAAAAACTCGCCTCTTGGCCAATGTAGTACCTACAGGTGGAGCATTGGAAATGTAAATGAACGGTATGTGAAAGGGGTTAAGCAGCCCGTGTCTGCCAAGGATCCCCCCAACACTTAGCTATTTGCTGTATTAATAATTTTCCAGTAAATCCTTTCGCACAGTTAACATGAGTTAAGAATATTGCAAGACCAATACCTGTAGTTGTTTATAATAATCATAATGTTTAAGTACAGTTATTTTTTTCGTCATTAATTTTTCCATTTTGGGGCTGGTTGGACGCATACCTCCATTGATTTCTATTCTGAGCTAACCTACACATTTCCCTGAAATTCCCATAGCCTACATCTGCCACTATTTGTGTGCAATAGTTCAATCTAGGTCTACCTGTACCTCTTTTTTTCCTTTCTCTTTCTCTACTTCTAATATATTCCATACAATTCTCTCAAGCCTTGGAACGTGTCCTATCATCCTATCTCTCCTATGTTTTTACAGTTTTCCACAGATATCTGTCTTCCCCACACTATTTCTACAACCTCTTGTTCTTAACTTTGTCTGTCTTTGATATCTTCACCCAATGTAGTGCCTTCGGGTGGAGCATTGGGGGCATGGCCGCAAGTGTAGCGGCCGTTACTTAAATTATACTGTCCATGATATCTTCATCATACATCTGTAGCATCACATTTTAAAAGCTTTTTATCTTTTTCCTGTCTGCTTATCTTACTATCCACATTTCACAGCCTTGAGGTGCTGTGCTCCACACATATGCTTTTGACAATTTTTTTCCTTGTTTTTATGTTTGTTATTCTCGATCATAGCAACCGTTTTTTCTTGATAAATGCAGCACGGTTTGTGCTAATTTTATTTTGCACTTTTACCCTTCTATTGTTTTCTGAAAATATACCCCATTTCACCTATATTCAATGGTATGCGAAGGGAGTTAAACAACCTAACGGCTATTAAGATCCCCACCACTTGGACATTTGCGGAATCAATAGCTTCAATTACTCTTTTTGCACAATCAACATTTGTTGAGAATATTGCAAAACCAACAACTGTAGTTGTTTACGATAATCATCGGGTTTGAATACAATTACATTTTTTGATCATTAGGATTTTTGTTCCGGAACTGGTGTAACAGTTTAAATTTTTCTGTTATCAATTTTCTGGTTAGGCAATGTATTCTACTTATTCTGATAGATAGACAACCAAACATACAGACCTCGTAGGTATGTGTTTGGTTGAAAACAACATTTTAGAAACCATCCGTGCTTAGGAGGGATATCATCTACTTCATCAGATACGCGAATTTTGTCTTCCTTTTTGATTTAAGCACTGCACGAAAATAGATCTTTCTAATTGTGAACTTGAGCTTAGTCTGAAAAGCATCAGGTATTTAAGTGCTCATAATTTAAGTCTATTCACTTTGTTATAATGTGCAAAGCCGAAAGTGGGTAAGTTTACTTCGCTTGTATTAATTTGAAATTGTTAAATCTAATGAGGGTTTTTCACTTAGCATTTAGCTACGGATCCATGAAAGTGTCATTTAGTTACGGGTTCATGTGACATTAAATTATTGCTAAAAGCACGCAATACTAAATTATTCCCGGAAGCACGTGGAAATAATTTTGATCCTGGCTTATTCACTCTGGAATCAGAAATACTTATTTTTTTAATAAAAATCGCACATGGTCAATTCTAACCACTGAGTTGGGAACAACTCAAACATTATTTGTTGCCATTTTAAACGCACCCTGCAATGCCGCCATCATTTCTGAAGAGTATTATTAGCAGTTGTAAGTATAACAAATCTACAGTTTAATAGGTTATTTCACCTGGAATCCACAAAAATGCGTTTTGGTGATGGAATCGTAAATTATGGAAAGCCGTTAATCGTGCACGCTGTCCAATTGTGCTTTTGAACCTTTTATCTGCACAGGTGTTGTCCTTGGTCGATCAATAATAGGAAGTTCTGGTTGAGGCCCACTAGGTAACATCGCAATCAACTTATTTATCAGGTGACAACAACTATCTACATACCAAACACGCAAACAGGTATTACCAATTTTATTCCTTTTATAATAGCAAAATTTTAATTTGCTGAATAGTTAAAACTGTACTGTAACATTTTTAAAGCAGCACATGAAATTTCATTAACCTAAATTCTTTTGCTTAAATTAGTTACTAATCTAGAGACTTCAATTTTGTGCAAATCTGAAACAATTAAATCGAGCTCGATTTAAATACTTGACGACTTCATTCAGTATTAAAATGTTTTACAATTTGTTTATGCCGTTTGCATTGCAGCAATTTTTTTATTTTATTTTTTTTTGAAGTGGCAACATTTCCATTCTGTAAATATTGTAAAAACATTTATTAAAAAGTTTGGTTGTACATATCATTGATTTAAACAATTATTTATAATATATTTTTTTTACTCACTAAAATAGTGGCAATGTGCTACTGTTTATTGAACTTGGATTAAATCAAGTGTATGGTTTTACTAGTAGGAATAACAATTGAAAGAACCCATTGCAGGGCCTGAGATAAGAGTGCAGTTTATGTATATTTTAGCAAGAAAATTTTAATCTCATTATTTTGTTTAGAAAGGTAAATAATTAGAAAGGTTACACTGTTTGGACATATACCCCCATTGATTTCTATTCTGAGCTACCTACACATTTGTGTGCAACAGTCTAATCTAGGTCTACCTCTGTCTCTATTTTTTCCTTTTTCTACTTCTACTACTATCCCTGCATGCTTTAGAATGTGTCCTATTATCCTATTTCTTCTACTTTTTTAACAGTTTTAAACATATTTCTTTCTGCTCCTGCAATTTCTAGAATCTTTTTGTTCTTAGCTTTGTCTGTCTATGAGACCATGAGCACCACATTTCAAGAGTTTTTATCTTTTTTTTGTCTGCTTCTCCTGTGGATCACGTTTCACAACCATATAGTGCAATGCACCATACATATGCTTTCAGCAATCTTTTCCTTGTTTTTATGTTTGTTGTCTTTGAACATAGTATATGCTTTTTGTTGTTGTTTGTAGCACTGCTTTGTGCTAACCTTTGTTTTATATCTTTTGAGCTTTTCCCATTCCCTATAGTGGGGGATAAAGAATACTACTATAGTAAGCCTGCTTATCGTAAAAGGCGATTAAAAGGCGCAGCAAGGGGCAGCAGCCTTGCTGGCTAAAAGATATTGGAGGAGGGTCGGTTGGTCTCGGGCGATCCTCAATAATTTACAAGCTTGTTGGGGGTTGGCCGTGACGGATACGGCTTTTTGCTAAAATCTTTAAAAACTGCGTTGTGGAAAGATATGGGAGCCTACCACAATATTTCCCAGGTGTGCGTGGCCTAAAACACGAAATATATATGATGGAGAGCTCACAAGTAAAATTCTTGTCCGGAGGTAAAATACTCCCTCATTCGGATCTCCGGGAGGGGGTACTTGGGGCTCGTCATTGTAAGAATATAAAGCAACAGTTCGATTTAGTGATAGGGACTTGGAATTACTCAGAGTAGATAAGTTAACGAATTTATTAGTCGAAATGAGAAAGAAAAAGCTGGACATTTTAGGTATTAGTGAGGTGAGATGGCCAGATAGTAATGACTTTTGGAAAGATAATTATAGAATAATTACAACTTCTTCAACTAATGGACAGGCAGGCGTAGGAATAGTGTTAGGTAAAAGATTAGGGCATAAAGTTAAAGAGTACTTACAATTTAGTGATAGAATAATTATGGTTAGATTGAGTACAAAACCCACAGACACTGTTGTAGTACAGGTTTACATGCCAACAACTCAGTACGAGGATGAGGAAGTAGAAAAGGTATACGAGGATATAAATAGTATAGTGAGAAAAGTAAAAGGAGATGAGAATTTAATAGTTATGGGCGATTTTAATGCGTCAGTGGGAGAAGGTAGTGAGGGAAAAATGGTAGGAAAATTTGGGTATGGCAGACGAAATGATAGAGGAGAAAGATTAGTTGAGTTTTGCCAGGAACATAGATTAGTAACTGTAAACACCCTATTCGAACAACATGTTAGGAGAAGATATACCTGGAAAACCCCAGGTGATAGGGCTAGGTACCAAATAGATTATATTTTAGTTAAACAAAGATTTAGAAACCAAGTTAAAAACTGTCGTAGTTATCCAGGGGCAGACATAGATAGCGATCATAACTTAGTTAAAATGAAGTGTAAACTAAAATTTAAAAAATTGAGAAAGGTTAAAAGAGAGGGATGAGATCTAGGTAAGCTTAATGATAGTAGAGTAAAAGAGGAATATAAACAAGTATTAGATAATAAGAGCAAAGAGATAGCTGTAGGAGGAAGCGTAGAAAATAGATGGAAAGAAATAAAACTGACTGTACATGATACAGCAACACAGACTATAGGTAAGAAAAAAATAGAAACGAGAAAACCCTGGGTAACAAAGGAGATATTAGATTTAATAGAGAATAGAAGAAAGCTTAAACCTTTCAGAGAAGTGGATAGTGAAAATAAGCAAAAATATAATACAGTTAGAAATAAGATAGTACATGAGTGTAGAAAAGCTAGAAATAAATGGATGGAGGAGAATTGTAAGGGAATACAAGATGATTTGAGAGTAGGTAAGACAGACAGGGCTTACAGAGCAGTTAAAAAGTTTTTTGGGGAAGATAGGAAAAAATATAATGGTATTAGAGACGAGAATAATGAGCTTCTATTAAATAAAGTTGAGGTAGCTGATAGATGGAAAAGATATTTAGAAGATTTATATAAGGAAGACGATATGGATGAGTTAGAGAACGGCCAAGAAGAGGATGTAGAAATAGGGTTCTCAATATTAAGAGAGGAATTTGATAGAGCTGTTCGGAATCTTAAATTAAATAAAGCGCCAGGGATAGACGATATTCCCGCAGAATTAATAAAATATGCAAGTCAGAAAACTTTAGACAGATTATATGAACTAATAAATGTAATATATGACACAGGTGAGGTTCCAATAGATTTCGAAAAAAATATTATTATCCCAATCCCAAAAAAGTCAGGAGCTGATAGGTGTGAGAATTTTAGAACAGTTAGTTTAACTTCTCATGCTTCCAAAATACTAGCAATAATAATTAAAAATAGAGTAGAAGCTTTGACTGAGAATTATTTAGGCGAAGACCAATATGGCTTTCGTAAAGACAGAGGGACTAGAGAACCGATACTAATGATTAGGGTAATTATCGAAAAAGGTTACAAAAAATAAAAGACTCATTTCGCGTTTGTAGATTTAGAAAAAGCATTTGATAGGGTTAATTGGATTGTTATGTTCAGGGTTTTGCAAAAAATAGGAATCTCTCATAGGGATAGAAAAATTATTTACAGTCTATATAAAA
This sequence comes from Platerodrilus igneus, assembly GCA_036346225.1. Taxonomy (NCBI): domain Eukaryota; kingdom Metazoa; phylum Arthropoda; class Insecta; order Coleoptera; family Lycidae; genus Platerodrilus; species Platerodrilus igneus. The sequence continues at coordinate 18,874,298 of JARFIW010000858.1, forward strand.
ACCAAAGCGTAGTAATTAGATTTGATGAAATAGAAAAGCAAGCTAAGATTAGAAATGGTGTTAGACAGGGTTGTATACTGTATCCCTTTATTTTTAATGTTTATATTGAGGAAGCTTTAAACTTAGCCAGAGAGAGAAAAGAGATAGGTATTAGTGTACAGGGACAGAAAATAGACATGTTACGTTTTGCAGATGATATAGCCATTATAGCAGAGTCTAGAAAAGAGTTAGGAGAGTTTTAAATATTTTAGATGTGATACTACGGAGTAACTATAGTATGAGAATTAACTCAGTAAAGACAAAGATAATGACAAGTGAGTTACAGCCTAGTTCTAAACCAAAATTAAAAATAGGTAATACCGAGTTAGAGGAGGTAGATGAATTTTGCTATTTAGGTAGTATAATTACAAAGGATGGACGTAGCAGAAGGGATATAGTAGCTAGAATAGCTCAAGCTAGAAAATGTTTTTAAAAAGAAAGACTTACTAATAGCTAATAGTATTAGTTTAGATAATAGAAAAAGTTTCTTAAAGTCGTACGTATGGAGCGTTCTACTATACGGTAGTGAGGCTTGGACAATTAAAGAAGTAGATAAGAAAAGATAGAAGCTTTTGAAACTTGGTGTTATAGGAGAATGTTAAAGATTAGTTGGACAGATAGAGTAACAAACGAGGAAGTTTATAGAAGGGTAGGTGAGGATCCCTGTATGTGAAAACAATTGAAGGTCAGGAGAGATAGAATGATAGGGCACCAGTTAAGACATGAGGGACTATTTAGTAAAGTCTTAGATTATAGACTACCAAATAAAAATAGAGTAGGAAGGCCTAGACAAAGCTATATTAGTCAAATTATTAGAGATTTAGGTTGTGAAGGGTATGTAGACCTTTTTAGATAGCTCAGAATAAAAAAAAATTTAGAGCTGCGTCAAACCGACTTTAAGTAAGTTCGAAAACAAAACAAAAAAAAATAAAAATCAGTTAACTAAATGTCACCAGGACATAACTCACAATTAGTTAACGGTCTGGCATGTTGGTAGCGATTCGTTGCTTAAGCCTTACCATAACATATAATTTAATAAAGGTCACCATGGCATAACTCACAATTAGGTAGCGGTCTGGCATGTGGGTAGCGTTTCGTTGCTTAAGCCTTACCATAACATATATTTTAACACTTTTCCTTTTGAAGGTTATATTTCATTTCCTTATAAATGGTAAACATGTAAACATGTTAGAGTTCTTTAACAACCATCATGTTGCTAATATCTATGTAAAGTCAGATGGATAGGAAAAAGATAAAAGGATATAGGAAGACCTAGACCAAACTATATTAGTCAAATTATTAGAAATTTAGGTTGTGAAGGGTATGTAGAACTTTTTAGATTAGCACAGATTAGAAAAGAAGTTAGAGCTGCGTCAAACCGACCTTAAGTAAGGTCGAAAACAATATGATGATGAGAGATATAAGGGAATTGTTTTAGAATTTTTAATTTATTGGGTTGATATATTACACATTAATAGTTCCTAATTTATCCAATATCTGGGGTGGGGTGCTTATCTCTAAACTATCGCCCTTAATGACCTTTAACTTTTTTTGTAGCTTTTATTTTCAACAAAACACGTGGATTTTAATATTCAATTAATTTTATATCCACCATATCACTTCAAGAATAAAAGTTACCTCTATTTAACCATCATCGTCATTTTGTCGAATTGACATAGCTCTAACTTCTTTTCTATTCTGTGGTAATCTAAAAAGTTCTACATACCCTTCACAACCTAAATTTCTAATAATTTGACTAATATAGCTTTATCTAGGTCTTTTTCTATCTTTTTCCTATCTACCTGGCTCTGCATAGATATTAGCTACCTAATGGTTGTTAAAGAGCTCCAACATGTTTATAAGAAAATGAACTATTATTGGGTTATCTCTCCAAAAAAGTAAAGTGTTAAATTATCCGTTATGGCAAGGCTTAAGCAACGAATCGATGCCAACATGCCTGACCGCTAACTAATTGTGAGTTATGTCATGGTGACCTTTAGGTACCTGATTTTTATTTATTTATTTTATTTTGTTTTGTTTTAGAACCTACTTAAGGTCGGTTTGACGCAGCCCTAAATTCTTTTCTATTCTGAGCTCGTCTAAAAGGTCTACATACTCTTCACAACCTAAATCTCTAATAATTTGACTAATATAGCTTTGTCTAGGTCTTCCTACTCTATTTTTATTTGGTAGTCTATAATCTAAGACCTTACTAAATAGTTCCTAATGTCTTAACTGGTACCCTATAATTCTGTCTCTCCTGACCTTTAATTGTTTCTACATGCAAGGTTACTCACCTATCCTTCTATAAACTTCCTCATTTGTTAGTCTATCTGTTCAACTGATCTTTAACATTCTCCCATAACACAAAGTTTCAAAAGCTTCTATCTTTCTCTTATTTATCTTTTTAATTGTTCAAGTCTCATTACCGTACAATAGAATGCTCCATACGTACGACCTTAAAAAACTTTTTCTATTATCTAAACTAATACCATTAGCTATTAGTGTCTTTTTTTTTAAAAACATTTTTTTAGCTTGAGCTATTCTAGCTACTATATCCTTTTTGCTACGTTCGTCCTTTGTAATTATTCTACCTAAGTTGCAAAATTCATCTACCTCCTCTAACTCGGTATTACCTATTTTTAATTTTGGTTTAGAACTGGGCTGTAACTCACTTGTCATTATCTTTGTCTTTCCTGAGTTAATTCTCATACTATAGTTACTCTGCAGTATTTCGTCTAAACTATTTAAAAACTCTCCTAACTCTTTTCTAGACTAATAATAATAATGACTATATCATTTGCAAAACGTAACATTTCTATTTTCTGTCATTGTACACTAATACCTATTTCTTTTCTCTTTCTAGCCAGGTTTAAAGCTTCCTCAATATAAACATTAAAAATCAAGGGAGATAGTATACAGCCCTGTCTAACACCATTTCTAATCTTAGCTTCCTTTTCTATTTCATCAATTACTACGCTTTAGTTTTTATATAAACTGTAAATAATTTTTCTATCCCTATGAGAGGTTCCTGTTTTTCGCAAAACCCTGAACATAACAATCCAATTAACCCTATCAAATGTTTTTTCTAAATCTACAAACGCGAAATGAGTCTTTTAATTTTTTTGTAACCTTTTTTCGATAATTACCCTAATTACTAGTATCTGTTCTCTAGTCCCTTTGTCTTTACGAAAACCATATTAGTCTTCGCCTAAATAATTCTCAGTCAAAGCTTCTACTCTATTTTTAATTGTTATTGTTAGTATTTTGGAAGCATGAGAAGTTAAACTAACCGTCTTCTTAATCTTCTTTGGGTATTAAACCACTCATAGTTTTTAAAATTATCTTTATTAACGTTTCGATCCATAACCTAGGATCGTTTTCAAAATAATAAAAATTTCAAGTTTGACATTTATGACATAAATTGAAGGTGACTTTGATTTATTGATGTTTGAAATATTTGGTTTGAGTACACTAAGCAAAAATTTTTAAAATTTAAATGAATAATTGCCTTCAATTTGTGTTACGGCCTGGGACCGACTTTTTTAGGTAGCCAATACGCTTAACGTGAAATCAGCTGATTAATTTTTATTGTAAAAATTCAATAACTTGGGAATTGGAAAACATTTTTTAACATGTTTCTATTTATACAATTTAGAGGATGGTTATTAAAGAAGTGTGCAATTGCATTATTAAAAGGCTTAAGTAGTCGTTTTTTTATATTTATTTTGAAGGGGAAATCATTATGATTTAGGCTACCTCTTTGGTAGATTTTAACATGGTTCTGAGGTAACCTTATGGTGGGTTTACACTTGTCAGATACCAATGTTGTTCTATGAAGGTTGTATATGGATCTGAGGCGACCCTATGGCGGGTTTACACTTGTCAGATACCAATACTGTTCAACGGAGATTGTATATGGTTGTGAGGTAACCTTATTGCGGGTTTACACTTGTCAGATACCAATGCTGTTTTACAGGGGTTGTTAATATGCTTCATCATCATCTTCATTTCAAACTTGAAATTTTTATTATTTTGAAAACGATCCTAGGTTATGGATCGAAACGTTAATAAAGATAATTTTAAAAAATATGAGTGGTTTAATGCCCAATGAAGATTAAGAAGAATACTAAACAAACCACAACAAACATACAGGGAGTATTAAACTAACCGTTCTAAAATTCTCACACCTATCAGCTCCTGACTTTTTTGGGATTGGGATAATAATATTTTTTTTGCGAATCAAATGGGGCCTCACCTGTGTCATATATTACTTTTATAATCGGTCTAAAGTTTTCTGACCTGCATATTTTATTAATTTTGCGGATATATCGTCTTTCCCTGGCGCTTTATTTTTAAGATTCCGAACAGCTCTATCAAATTCCTCTCTTAATATTGAGAACTCTATTTCTACATCCTCTTTTTGGTCGTTCTCTAACTCATCCATATCGTGTTTTTTAACCAGTAATAAAATAACAAAATTCTATAATTAGGACTAAAACTATTTAATGTTAAAAATTGTAGAAGCTTGGTTTAAAACGCTTATCTGGTGCTCAAAATGAGATCCGTTACTGGTTAAGCAATAATATTATCTATAATCTGTTCCATGAGAGAATAAAATAGAGGGCAAGCCGTACTGAGAGTCATTTACAGCACTAAAAAATCAGGAGTGAGAAATTCAAAATAGTTACTTAACCTTATTTATTCGACATTCCACATAACCAAACAGGAATAAGCACTAGATATAAAAAAATTTTAATAGTAGCTATACATGAAACATATTCTTTTAACAATACAATAGTACGCAAGATAGGTTTTGGACCTCTGGAAGGTTCTTTTTAGTAGGGTTCTTATTTCCAAAAAAATACTCCTATCAAATGTAATTTATTTTTACAGTAATTAGAATGATGATTTGACAACTTGGACGTTATGTTCATTACGTTTAATTAACAAATATTCAGAATTACTAATTACTAATGAGTAGCTGAACAACCAACAATGCTAAAGTTATAAAGTTCAAAGACTGACTACTCATCATGGGCTCCTCAGGGTATTTATGCTATCCCTGCCTTTGAATCGTCTTGTGGGAAGTGCAGATCTCGTGTCTCCTACTTCTTGATAAAATACATTGTATTGCTTGTTAGTAATCTTAATTCCAACAATTGCTTTCTTATAATCTATTGTGACCTACATTTGCAGTATCATGTTTCATCTGGAATACAAAGTAGTCGCTTTCTTTCTCACGTCTGATTATGAACTTTTATTAACCTTTTATAATGTGTCCTTCAATTATACAATGGAACATCTATTCCTTAAAATTTAATAATTGCATTTGAATATACATGTGTGTATTAATTTAAGGGAAAAGTATCTCCTCTCGACTTAGATGAAAATTAAGGGCTTCTTACGTTTTTTTCCTGGCAGCCACGTTGGGCGCCAAATTCATGCTACGTTGACTCGTAGCCGTGCGTAACACAAAGATATTCACGAAATGACCGGGCTCAATCGGAGATTGGGGGGGGGTTGTAGAAAGCAAACTGACATATGGTGTATGCGGCGGTAAGGAGTTAGTGACAATACCTGCAAGAAAATTAGTTAAGCAAACCTAAAAAAAAAAGAAAATAAGCATAGCAGCAATGAAAAGTCTAAGTTATTCAGTACTTTGTAGAATGTAAATAAAACTGTTTAGATAAACTATATAATATAATCACGATAAAAGCATTACAAAAATTTTTATCACAAAGTGAGGTAATATTGGGGAGTAGCAGAAACGTTTCCTCACACACCAATTAAACATAAATCCGACAAAATGTTAACAAAAGATAAATAGATAAGACACAATTGATATGAGTAATCCAGTAGTATTGATTTTGTTTTTCTTTCTTTTTTTTTCTTAGTAGCATACACTTCTATTGTAAAAGGTATCAGAACGACAAAGATATTGCAAAACAACGGATAGATATTTAAAGTCATATCCAGTAGGAAATAGTTCAACTTACATAAAGTCCTTCAGTAACGCTTCCTTGCCATTGAAGTGTGGATTCACGATGTCCTGCACTAACGAAGCACTTCACCCTTGACTGTGGAGGTGTTGATGGAATTTCTTACACTTTACACTAATCACACCTACGTATTTCACTGGTGTTAGCAGCAGACATTATCAAGCTAATGGAACTATGTAGCATTGATAGATTTCTTGTTAATTCTATTTCCTGAGACAATAATATCGAAATATTTTGTAACACAAATCGAAAAAAAAATGGTAATAAAAATTTAGAATCACGGGCTTTCAAGGCACGATGTAATGCATTAAAACTAACAGTAACGTGAGGTGTTTTATTTGCTACCTATGATAACAAAGAAAAATCTAAAGCTTTAAAAAAAAGGACCACGAAAACTAGATCGCACACACAGTTTAAATATCAAAAGACAAAGCACCAACAAAAAAACACAATGAGTAAAGCAACGCGTATCACTAAGTCAATCTTCCGTAAAACGCACGACAAGTTCTACTACTTTTATTTCCAACAGAAAAGCAACAAAAAAACAATTAGTAAGGCACGCGTAAGCAATAAAACCGTCCGTCAAATGTCCTTAAAACAAACGTGCGTCGACTAAACACGTTCGCCTTTAAAACCATACTACTTCAATCGGAATTAGTACTCCCTACGGTTAATATACAACTTTTATTTCACAAGAAAAACAACTAAAATCGTGTCGTGTTTGTTCATGAACAACTCGAAAATTTCTTACTGCAGTAATTCTCACTATTTTCAAAGCAACAAGGAAAACGTATTTTTAAAGTAATTAATGTATAGGAACAAAGAACCAAACGACAACTGCTAGTCTGTAGATATAAAATCGTTGTTATTACAACCGCTTATCGCCAATCAACTCGACTCGTATATCCACATAAGGAACAAAAATGTATATCTACTAATTAATTAGGAGCTGTTTATCATTTTCGATAAGTTGGAAAGAAATTTACGAATAATCCTATTTAAAATTCGTTTTTTGCAATTTATTGATTAATGAAAATCAATCTTCAAATTATCTACTTTTAAAGTAATACCCACGAGTTAAATTGCATACAATTCTGAATTATTCTGAAGTATTTCCTTTATACAAACAGCGATCCCAAAGAAACGATGTATTTTTAAGTACGCTAACAGAAAGGGAGCGTAAGATGTTAAGCTATAAAAATGCCCGTTACAGGCTGTACTTAATTTTTAAAACTCACTGTCCCTAAAGTTTTATTTGTAGTTCCTTTATTCTTATATCTACGGTACATTTTATACAATAAATATAAAGTTAATAGAATTATTACAATGATTAATAAAATTGTCTAAACACTGATATTATCGTAATGTAATTTTGGTATTCTTAACTCGCCTAAATATTCTTTATAATTGTCCATTAATTTCACGGCGTGATTGAGATCGTCTAGGTCTAGATGTTCTAGTTACTTCGGTTTATTGATAATTTCGTGGTTTGCGGAATATTGAACTGTAGTTCGAGTAGATTTGCAAATCTCTTCGTCACTATTGGATTTTGGTATACTCGAATAATTTCACTTTTTAGTTTTAAATAGCAATCTTTTTTTATGGAGATTACTTTGCTTCCGATTAGGGCTAAATTGTTTTCGTTCAAGTTGCACTTGGCGGTTGCTATTACTTCTTGAGGAAATACAGTAATCCATTTGTCACCCGTGACCTATTGAATTTTTATGTCCGTAATTTGTACTGGTTTTGGTTCACAATCCTCATAGTGATTAGAGAATCTTAATAATTGTACTTCACAAGAGCAATCTGTTTGCGTTTTTCATTGGTGAATTACCTATGTTTATTTAAGGAAAGGAACTTGATTTGAGTATAATAACTTGGTATTGGCTAGCAACCTTCATAGGGAAGGCAAGCAAACGATAGTAATTGTAATTGTTAATTTCTACAATGCGGATTTCTATTAAAAACGTAATTTCATGATTCTTTACATAACCTTTTACTATGGCTACAAGTATGATAGATTCTGTTACTTCAAAGGGTAGTTCACTATGAGTTATAAGTGATTGGATTTCTAATAATTCATTTAATAAATCCATCGGTTCGATAATGCTAGCAAGTAACGCATTTAATTTAGCAAATGTTACAGTACTTTCTAATGTAACTAAAATTTGTTGAATTACATTAAGGGTCGATATCATTTGATTAAATATCGTGTTAAATCTTATTAAATCTCGCATTCCTAACATTGTGATCTGCATGTTACTTACAAGAGTTAGTATTCTGTTTGTTATACTGTCTTGGTTTCTTACTGATTTTCTTAGTGTATCGTCAAATTATATTATGGTTGATGGAGTTAAAAATATTTGATTTCTAACAATAGTTTTTATGTCATTCTGATTATCAATTAATTGTTGTATTGCGCTGTCGTATCGTTTGGCATCTTGATTGTCTAAGTTACCTGTGATAGCTTTTATAATATTACCTAATCCATTAATAATTTCTCGCTTCTGTCTCGTGGTTTGATCTATTGATATTTATGGATTGAATTTGTAGTTTGCGTTCTTTAGGATATTTTCCGTTGTACTTTTGTAATTAATCATTTCTATCGCATACTCTTTTCGGAATTTGGCTGTGTCCATTGATTTTTCAGTCTGTCGTAGTTGTCTCTAATTATATAAAATTCTTGTTTTAATTCACTTAAATCAAATTTCGGTGCAAAAAAGTAATAGTCTACTGTGTTTTGCATACTTCCCAATTTTACTGGTAGTATACCGTGGTTGTTTTTTTATATCTTCCACTATTATGTTGTTGTCGTCCGTTTTCCCTGGGTGGCGGTTGACGGCAAGGGAGATGTTTATCCATCTGAAATTATAGGGTGTCTTAAGTTCTTTGTGTTTTTATTTATTTATTTATTTATTTGTTCCCACGTTTCAGTAGTCTGCTACCTGAAATTTAAGCAGTCCTGGCTTCCCCACAGAAAGTAACCATCATGTGTTATGTGTGTATGTGTGTGTGTGTGTGGGGAGGGGGGGGATTGTTGTGTGTATGTGTGTTGAGTGTGATGTTGGCCCGTGTTACGTTACGTTCCCCCTCTGGAACCAGGACCATCGGCAGCCGGATATCCCAGTCGTCAAGCAAGAACGCACAACGGACATTGCCTTGTCAGGGACCATCGGCAGCCGGAAATCCAGACGTTGAAAAGGCAATGGAAGCGTGTGTTTAGGTGTGTGTGTGTGTTTGTGTGTGTGTGAGAGAGAGAAGGAGAGAGAGTTGTGTGTATGTGTGTTTGTGTGATGTTGGTATCCGTGTTACGTTCCCTCTTTAGGACCAGCACCATCGGAAGCCGGATATCCCAATCGTCACAAAGGAACGCTCGAAGGATGTTGCCTTATTAGTCTGGACCATCGGCAGCCAGAAATCCAGATGATGAAAATACAATGTAAGTGTGTGAATGGTGTTTTGTGTTTGCACAGTGCATAAGAGGTGTTTTGTGTGTTTATATATATATATATATATATATGTGTGTGTGTGTGTGTGTGTGTGTGTGTGTGTGTGTGTGTGTGTGTGTGTGTGGTGTGTGTTTATGTGTGTGTGAAGTGTGTTTGAAATGTTAATTTGTGTTTTTGTTTGCCCAGGTTACTAAAAGGTTGGATTGAATTAGTATGATTTTGTACATGTTTGAACTTATACTATTACATAAATAAAAAATTAGGTTCTTTCAGAGGAAAGGATTCGTTTGCTGTATTGTTTGCCTAAGGTATGTGTAAGTTCTTAAAATTTAGCGTTAGTTAAAAAAAAAAGAAATTCCCTATTATAGTACTTAAAATTAACTTGTACTACTACTTAAAGTTAACTTATACTACTACTGTTGGTTATTATTTGTTAGAGACAGGGTTGCTAATATGTAGAAGCATGCAAATTCTACATATTAGGGGGTTGGATCGTTTCAAAGTCGGGTTGATGGTTTGATCTTGTTGCTTCTGGTCGTCAAGAGCAGAGCTCTTGCAATTCCAGGAAATCGGCCGTCGGTCTCCGGGACAGAGCCTCGGTTCGAGGAGAAATGGTACTTTTATGTCTCTGTCCGGGTAGTTTTGTTTGTGTCTTTTATCCGTCAAGATAACGTTGGTGGATGAGTACCGTGGTTTTCTGTGTGAGTGCATTTAAGTGTGGAGAAATGTTTTTGTTCCAAATCATCTGGTGTAGGGTCTTGTTTAATAATGTTTGTCTATGTGCGTAGAGGTACGGTTGTAAGTCATTACACTCGAATACTATATGTTCCGGTGTTCCTATTTCTCCGCACGTGCATATGTTGTTGTCAACTAAGTTCATGCGTTCTCTGTATGTTGGATAGGGTCCGTGGCCAGTTAGGTAATAAATAAATCCCCGACTTGGCACCAGGTATTTGGCTTTTAGGCGGTCTTTAATATTTGGGATAATTGCGTATACCCTTCTACCAGTTGTGCTTTGATTCCATCTTGTCTGCCATTCTGCAAGTATGTAGTTCTTTATTTCCGTCTTTGTCGTGGGCACTTGGTTTGTGTTTAAGATGCGTTGTAGTTGTTGGTTGTCATTGTGTGTAAGACTGTACATTGCAGCTCACTGTTTCACTACTAGGTCCAAGGGCATAGTTCCCACCAGTACATGAAGTGCATTAGTGCGGTAGTCCCATAAGTGCTCGTCAGTCGCAGTAAAACACTTCGTTGTGTAGTGTTAATTTTTTGTCTAGGTTTGATTGTGTTAAGACGATGTCCCCACGCGCTTGTGGCGTATGATACCATAGCACCGAGCACACTGTTGAGATATAGCCTTACGCAATTAAGTGGTATCTTATAAGTCCTTTGGGCCAGCGTTACAATGTTCTGCATTGCAGAAGTTGCACTTGCACAAACGGTGTTTATATGTGCAGAATAATTCTGTTTTTCGTCTAATGTCAAGCCCAGATATTTTGTGTTTTGTGTTCTACTTATATTTCCACCGTCTGGTTTGATGGTGGGGTCCCTTGCTAGGGTTCCTTCATCACAAGGTATGTAGTTTTTTGTGGTGTTATAGTCATTTTGTTGGGTTTGCACCAACTTTGTGTATAGGTAAGGGCGATGTTAGCTTTACGTTCGATTTCCCTTCTGGAATTGCCTTCAACCACCAGCAATCGTCGACAACACAACAGTATCCAGCTTTTCCAGGAGTTCATCCATTACAATCTTTAAGTGTATGTATTTTGTGGTTTTTCCGTTATCTACTACGGCTACATTTCTGTCTGAGATCTTTTTTATTTTAAACGGACCTAAATTTCTGAGGGCCGTTTTGTGTCTCTTGCTTTTAAAATTCCTTTCATACACGGTTTGTCTTACTGAAAATCTATTTATATTGGTCTTCTCATTGCGGATTTTTGTGATACGTTCTTTATCGTTATCTAATTTATTTTTGACCGTATTATAAGTAATTTTTAATTTTTCCTAGTGCTCTTTGGTGTACTGTTGATATTCTTCCTTATTATAGTGTATATCCTAAGAGTTGCGGGAATCTGAGTATCCTAATGTTAATTCAAGGGCTGTAAAGTTAGTTGAAGAATGAATTGTGTTGTAAGCAGTTAGGGCGTATGACATTAAATTAGTAATGTGTTCTTTCTTATAGGTTAATCTTAATAGTCTAATTTGTTCTAATAGTGTCAAATATAATCTTTCGATTGATCCATTTGTTTCCGGGTAATTTTCTTTTATAAAATGAATATTTACTTGATAGAGTTCTAGGGTATTTTGTATGGTTTCATTACTAAATTCGCTTACACTTTCTAAAGTTATTGATTTGGGTGTACCATAAAATGTAAAGTATCGTAGAAATCCTTGGGTTACATCAATATTATTTTTTAAAGTAATGGGAATCGCTTGGTCTACCTTAGTGAATGCATCTACGATTGATAAAAAGTTTTGAGCTTCTACTACAAGTGTCTGAATGCAATTTTTGAAAGGACTTGTCGTGTGTTTTAGTTAACATTAAGGATATTTTTCGTGACGATCTGTCGTACTTTGCTTTGTCACATAATTCACGTTGATTAATAAAATCTTTGGTTAATTCCTTCATGTCTTTAAGGTAATATTTCCTTATGAGTTGTTTCAAAGTTTCGTTTATTCCACGATGGTTTGTTCTACCTTCGTGTTGGTTTCAAATTACATCATTTATTTCGTCTGGGTCATCTAAAGTTATTAATTTTTGTGTGCATCTGATAGTTTTGGGTCCTGAATAATTAAATAATTTAATATATAATTCGGAAAAATGTTTGTACAAATGTTCTGTGGCGAAATAAAAGTACAAATGTTTTTTTCCGAGGTATACTCTTTTAGAATTTTAATTTTGCTACCCGTTGGCATCTTTCGTTATTTGGATTTGATATGTTATTTTTCGGTTGCCTGTTTTTGGGGTTGGTTAAAACTTCTGTAACTATAAATTGGTTTGGTTTTGTATCGATTGCTCCGTTTAAAATTTTAAGTGCCGTTTTTGGTTTTTCGTTTGGTGTTGAATGGATGTTTCGTCAACGTTACCTACAACTGACTCTGTCTTTATTGCGTTGAGTTGTATTCTGCTCAATGCGTTAGCATTATTGTTATATATTCCTTTTTTGTATATGATCTCATAGTCATATTTTTCTAATCTAATCTTCTCCTCTTCGTTATTAATATCATCTTTAAAACGAATGTTAATTAAAATTTTCTTTAGCATTCTATCGTGTTCTATAGGGTTAGAATTGCTTTCTGAGTCTTCGTCGGTTTCCATCTTGCTAAAGTTCACTCCTTCCACGTCTATTGGATTTGTTAACGATTCTTCTATGGGGCAGTCATTTGAGTTCAAAATTGTCGTAGTGGCATAATTGTCTTTTATTTGTACTGACGCGGTGGGTGTTTCTACTCCTGGTTGAAAGAACATGTGATTTATAATTCCTATACCGTTTTTTGAATTAACTAAGACTTTTATTTGTTTTCCGTTCTGGGTTCGATTGTGTATTTTTAGTCGGTTTGAATGTTACTGTTTTGCCATTTAATTAGAATTTGTCCGTGTTTCGTTCTTAATAATCGGTTTTTTATATCAATATTTGCTCCTAATTTTCTTGAAAGATCCATTCCTATTAATCCGTCGTACTTGTTGTTAAATTCGAAGATGCAAAATCTATGTTTCATTCTTACATTAAAAGTTTTTGGTAAAGGTATGTTTGCAATAAATTGGTGCAATGTCGTTTTGAGTGCTGTTTTGATTTTAAAAGGTTTCCTTTATACAAAATCTAAATAATGTTTATGTACAGTTTTAGGGCTAATTAAAGTTATTAAAGATCCTGTGTCGATTAATAGTTTGAGTTCTGAGCGAGGTATTTGTATGTAGGGTGAGATTTGTTGAAATCTTATTTTATCCGATAAACGTTCGGGTAATGCGTTGATGTAGGTGTCTAATGCCATTTCGTCGTACATCTTTGTCTTTAATAATCGTATGTTTTGGTCGGGTTCTTGGAGTTCTAGTTTAGTTAATAGGAAACTTCGTACGTCCTGACATCGCATACTAAATTGATATGGGGATTGATTAGTCTCCATCCATAGGTTTATCAAATCTATGATGACATTTTATATTACGCTGGTCTTCAAAATAAACTATCAATATCCGTTTGATTCTATGAGATCATCGCGACTTGCAATAAGGGTCAAAGTTCTACCTGTTAACTTGCTTAGTAATAAGCGTAAAAGTCAGACATTGCGTTCCACGTCACTTTGTTTATAAAAAATTTTAAAAATGTCTCGCAAGCAGTAACGAAAATACCTGATAACGCTTGATTACCGTCGTACATTGGAATTGAGTCTAGATATAATTTTATGTGTTCAGTGTTCTTCTTTATAGAGTAATTCTAAATTACTTTCAGTCGAGTTTGTATTAAGTTATTTAAAAAATCAGTTATCGTTACGTATATTGTATGTAATTATAATAACCTTGGTTATAATTACATCGGTTTCAGACTTTGTTGAATGATTGTTTCATTAAATAATTGTTGCAATAATATATGTACAATTAAGACACCTTTGTAAAAGATTAAAAATGTGATGAGAATCATGTTTTTAAAGATTTTCATGAATAATTTATTTCAGTAATAATTACTGTAATAAAATGATACAAAGAACTGTGTATAATTATATACCTTTTAAATTTCAGACTTATGCTGAGTGAATTTTTTCGATAATAATAATAAATTGTGATAATAATTGTACTTATAAAATGCGTATATAAAATTCTCTTGTTTCTTACTAGCGAATATCAATATGCAATTGAAAATAGTTAGGAAAATGAACTTTTGGTACTTACAATAGTTTGACTGCCAGTTCCATTCGTCTTCCCTCTTTATTAGACTCGGTTGATTTTGTAACTCGTCTAATTGGTTGGCTTTTGTTCTAGTTAAAAAACTAAAATTCACGACCACCAGTTCCTCCATTTTTGAATCGCTAGTGCTCTTCTGGAATCCTACAATCGCTGCGCCAGATAGGTTTTGGGCCGTTGGCTGTTTCTTTTTTAAAAAGTCTTTATTTCCAAAAAGTATTCCTACCAAGTGTATTTTATTTTTACAGTAATTACAATGATGATTTGACAACTTAGTACGCTTGTGATTTCAAAGAGGACTTTAAAAAGACTCCATTTTTATTTTTGATAAGTGCAATTAAAAAAATTATAGAAGGCAGTATGCAAAAAGGGTTTAGCTTTTAGAAGTAAAAATTTAAACTATCATTCTAGAAAAATTAATAATGATTAAGGTTCAGGAAAATAAATTATTTCATTTTAGAAAGCATTAATTAGTAATCATAATTCACTGACATTAAAAATTTGCTGTATCCTGGTCAGATTAGATATGCTTTATTAAAACTTAAAAATGAAAGAACAAGTTAAATTAAATTAATACTTATATGTAAAGTCTATCGTAGTACTACTCAAGACTAATTAAGATCTTGTTAGTATATAGCTAGTCATTCTTCAAATGTTAGTTTAATTATCAGTAAGAAAAATGATTGCAAAAATCTTTACGATATAGAAAACAATACTACCGAATTAAATTTATAATGACGTGCTTTTGTTGAGAAATTAATTGTTAATAGATATCTCTGTTAATTGGTAACTAAGAGAATAGAAAATTATTTTCATCACGTCTATGATTATTATTTGGAATGAGACGAGACTTGGTTCTTATTGCCTATAAAATTTTATTACGATAATTAGCAGAACGCACAAACTGTGCTAGTATTGGTTTCGTTTAATCACAGGAGTAGCAGTGCATCTTATCAGCTCTAACGTGCAGGAGGGTAAGTATTTCGTAAGGGTGGCATTCATGCAAAATTTCCGAATTCTCCTTACACAAATGGGCTGATGTTAGTCATGATCTACCCAGAACAAAGTACTCTACTAGCCGTTTTGCCTTTAGAGGTTTTCTTACTCATAAACCGTGTTCCATCTATACTTATCTCGGGCTTTTTATCTCAACAGGAAATCCTTGTTTAATTACCCTTGTGCCTGATAACTGGCAAAGTAGGTGTACAATATAACCCTAATCCCAAGTTATAATTACAAGTTAAGAAACATACAATATTTACACACCTTTAGTGAAACAAGTATGGTATTAAAAGGAAAATTTACAAAACGTCACATCAAACTTTACGTTATCGTCTCGTTATAACATAATGGAAACAAGAGCGTCATCCTCCATATTACACAACATAAAACTATACATTTAAGCCAATATAGATGTAAAATCTTAGCATCTAAATCATATATTCATAGGAATAACTAGAAACTACGAAAGAAGATATCTACGTCACAGGCGCCTAGCGCAATTCACAACACACCTTTAAATTCTTTTAAAGCTTTACTAATGGATACGAGAAAGATAGCAATATGATTTCTTTGTGCTTTTAAGTAACAACATACGTGAGCAGGTTTATTTAAGATAATGACAGAGAGAGTTATGTGGACGTATGTTTGCATCCTAATATTAAAATGGACATTTGATATATATTTATTTTAATGTACTTGCATTTATATTAATTAAATTTATTAAACTCTTAAAGTATTAAGGCGACAATTTTAAAGTAGTAAAAGCAACTACTTGTGTGAAAATAAAATATTTTTCACACCTGATATTAATTTGGTATTCATGAACTAGATGCTACATTGGCCTAAAATTTTCCACTTAATACAGACGATTACAAGTCATAACGCAGATATCTTCTTTCGTGGTTTCTACTATACTTACATAATGTCTCTAAGCCAAAATATATACTAGAAGAACATTATACATAAAATTTGCAGTATTTTACCTGGTCGGTGAAGTGCACTTCCAGAAGTAAAATAAACGTAACAGTAAATTTAAGTAACCTATCTTATACTGAAATGAATAAAGTGTGGAACTTAATCTAGATTATTAATTTAGTAACAACGCTGTGGGTATTAGCATTTCGTATTATTTTAAAACAAGTAAAACATTGTTTTACCGCGAGATTTGACTTGAAAAGTAATTACGGAATCACTTGAGCACTGAGAGGTGAGAGTACACGCAGTTAGCCATTTATTGTAACCACGAATAAAAAACTGAAGCATTTACGTGGTTATCAAGCAACAACAGCAGTAGCTTTCATAGCAGCACCAAAAAAGAGAAACAAAACAGTGTAACTGTACCTTAAGGGGTATAGTTTTTCGCCCCTGGTACTATCCTAGTGGATCGAAAAGTGCATTTGCACTTGCAGACGGACTGTATATTTAGATGAAACAATTGCACTAGACTACAACATTATGACTAACTCATTTGGTAACTACTGAGGTAAAGGAGATCATCTTAGTATTGCGACTTGCAGTGTCTCCTTTCTGTAAAAAGACGTTGCATAGAATAGTCTCTTTCAAAAGCTTAACCTCGTTAAAAACGTAGTTTCAAGAATTTATTTATCAAAGTGATGTAGGTGTTTGTTTATCAAAAATATTTCCGAAAATCAAATATAAAGAATTCTTAGAACAACACCTGCAAAAGTATATTTCAGCTGCAAAGTACTCACTGCAAATAAAGAGATAACAAAAAGGCTACCAAGAATTAGTAACATCATCATCACCATCATAAGGTCTTCAGTCCTTGAACTGGTTAGACGCGTAGCCTCATTGTTTCCTATTCTGAACTAACCTAGACATTTCTCTGAAATTTGCACAGTCTGCATCTATCACTATCTGATCTAGGTCTACATTTACGCCCTATTTCCTATCTCTGCTTGTAAGATATCCCATACTATTCCCCAAAAATGCCTTAGAACGTATTCCCCTACTATTTCTATAACCTACTTGTTATTAACTTTGTTTGTCCATGCTACCACCTTCATACATCTGAAACACAGCATCCCGAAAAGCTGCTACCGTTTTTCTGTCTGCTTTTCCTACTGCCCGTATTTCATAGGCATACTGTGCTGTGCTCCACATATATGCTTCCAACAATTTTCTTCTTGTTTCTATGTTTGTTGTCTTTGATCATTGGCACTGTTCTTTCTTGTTAGATGCAATTCGGTCCCCTTCTATTGTTTTACAATTATATACCCTATTTCTCCAACATTCAGTGGTTGTGGGGGGAGATAAGCAGCATGTGGCTGCCAAATTACCCCAACACTTAAACATTTGCGGATTTAATGTTTTTTCGAATGTATCTTTTCGTACAGTCAACACTAGTTGCAGATATTTCAGAACCAACCCCTGTGGTTGTTTATAATAATCATCAGATTTATCTGCGCTTATTTTTTCGTCATTAGGTTTTTTGTCTCAAAACTGGTTGGGTACGTACCTCCACTTATTTTTTTTCTGTGCTAGCCTACACAGTTTGCTGAAATTCCCACAGAACCTATATACAGCTCGGATCCCCTTCTATTGTTTTCTAATTATATGCCATATTTCACCGACGTTCAGTGGTATGTAAAAAGGAGGCGGCTTCGTGGCCTACTTGGTATGCGTGTGACTACTACGATCAAGATCCCGGGTTCGAATATCGACACTGTCTGCTTTAAAATTTTAGGTGAACATATTTCACAAAAATACGCCCTTGTTTGGACGAGAGTAAATAGAGGTCCCGTGTGTGTGTTGTCAGGTACGTTAAAGATCCATACCTTGCTTGGAACAGCAAGGGTTCGGCAAAATTATCCAGGTAAAAAAAACTCGCTTCCTGGCCAATGTAGTACCTTCAGGTGGAGCATTAGAAAATCACATGTAGGGTATGTGAAGGGTGTTATGCAGCCTGTGGCTGTCAAGATCCCCCAACACTAAGACATTTGCCGAATTAATAATCTTCCAATAAATACTTTCATACAATTAACATTAGTTGAGAATATTGCAAAACCAATACCTGCAGTTGTTTATAATGATCATCATGTTTAAGTAAGGATATTTTTTTCATCGTTAGTATTTCCATCTTGGGACTGGTTGGAAGCGTACCTCCATCAATTTCTATTCCGAGCAAGCCTACACATTTTCCTGAAATTCCCACATCCTACATATTTCACTATCTGTGTGCAGTAGTCTAACGTAGCTCTACCACTACTTTTCTTTTTTCCTACCTCTGCCTCTAATATATTCCGCACTATTCCCTAATGCCGTAGTATATGGCCTATCATCCGATCTCTCCTACTTTTTACCGTTTTTCACATATTTCTTTCTTCCCCTACCATTTTTAGTACCTCTTTGTTCTTAAATTTGTCTGTCCATGATATCTTCATCATACGTCTGTAGCACCATATTTAAAAGGCTTTTACCTCTTTCTTGTCCGCTTTTCCTACTGTCCAGGCTTCACAGACGTACTGTGCTGTGCTCCACACATATGTTTTAAGCAATCTTTTCCTTGTTTCTATGTTTGGTGTCTTTTTCTTGTTAAATGTAGCACGGCCTTGCGCTAGTCTTTGTTTTCTATGTTTTGTGCTTTTCCCATCCTGCGTTGTTTGGCTTCCTAGGTAGCAAAAATCCTTAACCTCTTGTAAGTTCTTGTTACCTATTTGTATTCTTGTTTTTGATTTATTTTCCCCTCTTTTGCACACTAATACTTTAGTTTTAGTTTTGTTAATTTTCATACCGTATCTCTCTGTTAGAACCGTTTTCATTTCATTAAGAGCAGCTTCCAACTATTCCTTGCTAGATGCTAATACCGCTATATCATCTGCAATTCTAAGCATGTTAATTTTGTTGTCCCTGCATAGTAATACCAAATGTCTTCCTGCATTTGACAGTATTCATTGCCTTTTCAATGTACAAGTTAAAAATTAATGGGGATAGGGCACATCCCTGGCTCACCCTTTTCCTGACGTTTTCTTTTTTACGTTCCTGCTCTAATTCTATTACTGCTGTTTGCTCTTTGTATAAGCTATGTACTATTCGGCTATCCCAATAACTCATTCCAATCTTTTTGAGTATTTTGAGCATTTTTTTTTCATTTTACATTATCTAATGCTTTTTCCAGATCTACAAAACCTATATACACGCTTTGTCCTTTTTCTATTGCTTTCTCCATTATCATTCTCAAAGCTACAATAACCTCCCCAGTTCCCCTGTTTCACCTAAAGCCAAATTTATCTACTTCTAGTATTTCTTCAGCTCGTTTTTCCATTCGTCTTTGTACAATTCTAGTTAATATTTTTGACACGTGTGCTGTCAAACTTATTGTTAGGAAATTTTCACATCTATCCGCGCTTTTCTTTCTTGGTATAGCTACTTTGATGTTACGTTTGATATCTTTGGGTATTTCGCCTTTCTCGCACATACAGCTTACAATTTGGAAGAGACGTTCTGTTACTGCTTGTCCAACGGCTTTTAGAGTTTTTGCTTGCATCTTATCTGTACCCGGCGCCTTACCATTTTTCAAACCCTTTAATGTTAATTCAAACTTATCTGTAAGTATAGGATATCCTAAGTCATCATTTTCAATGTCTGATTCCTGTTCAAATGTTGTTAGTTCCTCTCCTGCATATAAATTTCCTATATATTCTTGCCATCTACCCACTTTCTCTACTTTTTCTATAATTACGTTTCCTCCCGCGTCCTACATATTTTTGCTCTACGGTTTTATATCCCTAAAATTGATTTTTTCATCTTAATTTGTACCTCTTTGCACTTTTCATCAATCCATTGTTCTTTAACTTTACTGCATTTGCGAATAATTTCTTATTTTATGGCTTTGTATCTCTGTTTTCCTGTTGCGTATGATTTATTTTTGTAATTTCGTCTTTCTTCTATTAACTTCGGGGTATCCTGTGTTATCCATGGTTCCTTATTTTCTTTTTATGTATACCCCCGAATATCTCTGGCCGCCATATCTAGGCATGATTTAATGTTATTCCATTCTGTTTCTACTTTCATAGTATTAAATATTTTCCAGACATTTTTCAGCAATTCATTTGACCTTTTTTTTCGAATCTTTCTTGAATATCTTTATCGTTTAGTTTCCAAAGTCAAGGTACCTTTTCCCGTATCCTTTTTTCAAATTTTTAAATTTAAGTGCGGCCTTCATAATTACGATGTTGTGGTCAGTGTCTTTATCTGCTTCTGGGTAGTTTCTACAGTCTTTTACTTGTCCTTTTACGTATCTTAAAATGTCTTCGATTTTTTTGTAGATTGCTTCTACCTCTTCGTCACTGTAGCTAGAGGTGGGCATGTGTACTTGTATTATTACTGTGTTTACCAGTTTAGATTCTAATCTAACCATGAGTACTCTTTCGTTCTTTTGTAAGTAATTTTCTACACAGTATCCTATCTTTTTTTTGCATAACTATTCCTACATCCAAATTTTCTTCCTTTGCTCCTGTATGAATTACCCTGAAGTTTCCACTCTAAAAATCCCCCGTCTCTGGCCACCGAACTTCGCTGATCCCTACTATGTCTAGTGCTAACCTATTCATTTCCACTTTTAGGTTCTCTAGCTTATGTACTTGCTTCATACTTCTAACATTTCACGCTCCGACTGGCAAAATGTTCCCCACTCTAATTCTGGACTTTCCGATCGTATCCTCGGAAGTAGTCCTCTCCCGGAGATCCGAATGGGGGACTATTTTAGCTCGGGAATCTTTTACCACAGAGAATGCCATCATGTTTATTACAATTTAAGTACGCTGTGTACTTGGGAGGTAAGGTGGTGGTTTTCCGTTGCCTTCCACATCGCGGTAGAGTGTCTTAGACTGTTATACCGACCCTTATCGTCTCTGTCAATCTAAGTAGCTTAAGAGCCGCTGCCCTCTTTCGGGAACCTGTCTTAGTCTGGTTCCTCACTAGCGACTCTACTACTTTGGTTGGACCTGTAGTTTGGCTCTTTAGCTCATTAGAATACGCAAGTCATTTCACCTGTTCTAGTAATCTAGAACTTCGGCAAGGTGCAGTTCCATTCGAAATGTGCACCAAAACTAATAAACAAAAAAAAAGTATAACAATTAGACGTTCAACAAACCATTGCTAAAAATAACTATGATGAAAGATGTGTAGGTTTCAGCACAAAATTTTTCAAAAAGTACATGGCAACAAGATAAAATTGTAGAGAAAATCAGGGATAATACATTTAAAATTGTCAAAGAAGATGAAAAATGCATAATTGGAAATGAAATTTACATAAAAGTCAGAAACACTAGTAATCATGACATGCACTTTTCACCTACCTATACAGCAGATTATGTCATTAGTCCTAATGAAGTGAATAGCGACAGTGTCGCAGTGTATGCTGAAGAAACTTGTAAAAGTGAAGTACGCTACAAACGTGAAATAAAATTACCTCGAAAATTATAGGACTACTTATAGCAAGAGATTATTTAGTTAAAAACAAATAACCATAATTGTTTATTTGATTTAATTGGGGAGCTGTTAGGTATCTTCTGTGAGTTAGGTTGCCTAACATCCTCACTAGCCTTATTGTATATAAGGCATGATATTTTATTTTTAATAAAGACAGTCTATGTCTGGCTTGATTGAGTACACAACAAGCATAATTAACACTATTCTAATCTACTTCTTTTATTTTTGTCATCTACTACTAATTATTTTTTATATCTGAGTTAACGTAGACACCTGTACGCGACTTGTCTTAAAGTATTGTTTTTAGTTAAGCAAAAGATACTTTTAATTCAATAATGGTAAATAAATACAAAGTAAAATAAATAATAACAGTGTTTCAATTTATCAATAGCACATTGATAAGGGGACTAAATTAGTACTATTTAGACTTTGAATTTTTGTAATTAAATTTTGTACATTTAATAAATTTAATCACATATAATTAATCAATAACGGCTAGAATTAAGAAATATGTTTGAAGTAAGAAAATATTATAGTTTTTTGTTAAGGTCTGAGACTTTGTTATTTTAAATTCTTGAGAAGAGGGGCGGGGGAAGCGGAGATAAAAGGGGTTTGAGTAATTAAAATATGTACAACAACAAATTCAAAGTAAAAAATACCCGTTCCGAGATTAGTATTAGCTTGGCCACAATAAAGGCTTTATTGTATTCCTTGTGGATTTGTCCTTGGTTTTCCATTAATTGATTAGTGTGTGGATTGTTCCATTGGAAACCTGCTTGGTGAGTAGGTTTCTAACGAGCGATGTCGGAACAATCGCCATCATTACCTGGTGGTGAATGTGTTGGTGTATTTTGCATGTCGGTCTTGATGTTCTTTGCGCCTCTTGATGTAACTGCATGAACCTCCAGGTTTTGACTGCGTGTTGGTGATTGTTTTCTTGTTGTGTTTTGTGATTCGAATTTGGTCTAGCCCTTCGGTATAATTCCAATTTATTATGTAGGATTTTCTAAGTTCAGCTTAGCCCTTTGATTGTACCATTCTGGATTTAGTCAACTAGAACTGCTCGTGGTCTCTTCTTCGTTTGGTATAGGCTTCCGGTCAACAGTGCTATTGCTCTAAGCAATAAGCCCGAATCGTCTAATTTTTGGTATTTCTTAATGACGAGCATCTTATAGTGTTCGTGGAACGTGTCTGTTTCAAGATCCTGACTAATGTTTTTGTTCCAGACGAACCATGAAGCTCCTGTGATGGGGCGAAAGATCGTGTTTTGAATCGCTTGTGTCCGGTATCTGTTGGTGATGTTCAGGTATGAAATTCAGGCTGTTGAAGTGTAGTTTATATTTGATCCGATGTAGGTCGTGTTGATTCCCAGTCTGAGGTCTAATGGGAGCTTGTTGTGGTTTGTTAATACTTTGATTCGACTTGCTGTTTGTTTCGTTTCTTTAAGTGTTAGTTGAAGTTCAATTGTTGGTCCGTGTAGACTGGTATTTGATGGTGGATTTCGACGGGATGTTGTAGCCTCTCAGTTTGCGCGAATCATGGAAACGTGTGCGATGTCTAGAGAAGAGAATAGGTTCAGATTTGTCCTGATTTATTGCAATCCTCCACTTGTCAAACGATTCGGTTAGAACCTCTAGTTCTCTTTGTAGTTTTTTCGTGGCGAACGGTGGGTAGCTGCCTTTGGGCAAAAAGAGTGTGTCGTCTGTGTAGAGGATGCGTTGTGATTTGGTGTCGTTAGGAGGCGTTGCATAAAACCTCGTTGTGGGATTCAAGCCGTTATTGTAATTGGTTCGAAGAGAGCTTCTTTTACTCTTACTTATGCTTTTATGTCCTATGAGTAGCTGTCCATTAGTAGAATATTGTCAATTGGTATAAGGTAGTTTAGTGCTAATTTGAATAACAGTTTGTTGTGCCACAACTTGTTGAATCTACTTTTTATATCATTAGCACCTATTGCTGCAGTCACTTTGGCCTTGTTGGTATTTTCGGCTATGTGGTCAACCGCTATGATTATTTGTGGGATTGTAAAATGTTCTTTATTGAATGCGAATTGTCCTTGCCTAACGAGAAAGTGAGCTTCGAAGTGGTTTAGCAGTAAATTTCGAATATTTTTTTCATGGGTTTATAACTATGTGCGTTCGTTCTAGGTTTACCAAGTGTGAGAATCACCACGACTGGTGTAAGTTTCCAAGCTTTGGCTAGTGATAGTGTCGGGTGATTACGTTGTAGATACCTATAAGATACACCAACGTGGTCTTGCTCGTGTTTCGATATTCTGTTTGGTCCTGAAGCCTTCCTTTTGTTGAGGTGATAGTCTTAATTACTTCCTTTCTAGCGAAGTGTGGTATTAGGTTGTGGAGTGCTTTTGAGCTGTGAAATGTTTAGTGTGTGGGTGATTGTTTAGGTTACCATGTTGGTGTGGTGCTGATTCGATGTAAAAAACTGTTGTAGGGTTTTTGCAAATTACTCGACTCTTTCTTTTGGGTCAAATATCAATCTTCCATTACCGTTCTTGAGCGGTGCTGCGTTGGGTCTATTTATCATTTTGAGGCTCTTGTTTAGTTTGTATAGGTTTCCCTGGGTGTTTATATATGTTTAATATGTGTGACCCATTCACTATGGCGGTGTTTTTCTACAAGTTGTTTAATCACTTTATATTGGGCTTTTAGCCTGACCTTGATAGCTGAATTTTTCGTTAGCTGGAATTGTTTGACGAGTCGTTCCTTTTCTATTATTGCTCTTTGTAGGTACGTGGGAATTTGTTTTTTGCTGCTCGCGATTGTTTTATTGATGTAAATGTTGTGTTCTTTTGCTTCTTAGAGATTTCTTTTTCTACGCCTTTCAAATCGGCTGTGGTTCGTGTGGGTGGTCTGTCTTTAGGCACTTTTCTTAGTGAGTGTTTGTTGAATTTTTTCCTGTTTATGTTTCTTGGTCTTGCTGTTTGTCGTTTTTTGGCGGACTCTCGTGGGTTCGTTGAGTACTACTATGTCGTATGGCAGCATGTGTGAAGAGTGATCATCCATCGGCGTTGTGTTCCATGATCTGTGCTTTGTATTAAGGTCGCCTAAAATCATGGTGGGTGTCGTTCCAGCAAGTAGCGCGTTCAAGTATTTTTGGTGAACGGTTCCTTAGGGCTTTTGTACGCAGAAAGTACGATTAGTAGATTGTTATTGGTTTCAATCTAAATGCTCGCAACATCTATTTTTTACTGACTGGTCGACTGGTTGTGTACAAGTACTGCAACTTCTCCGCAGATTATTTACTCCCGTTGGAGCTGTCCATCGGATTTGTAGATTTGGTATTCTCCTATTTGTGTTTGTTAGTTATCAATTTAGTTTCTACTATGTGGCGGATGTCTATGTCTTGTTCATTGACGAGATGCCGGAGTTCGGTTTTAATAGGGATTTATACCGTTTGCATTAGATGAGAGGATGTTAATATTTCTGCTTATTATTGTGTTGGTCATTAAAGTGTGCTAGTATGTCAGTCGTTGCTTCTGGGCAGAGGACGATGATTGATTCTCCTGCCATGTATGCACTTATTGTCCTTTGGACCATTGGAGTATATTGTCGATCATTTGCGTTGCTGGCAGAGCAGTAGGGTAAAATCAGGTCTTCTGGGCCCACATTTCCACCAGCATCCACATTTCCACACACATCTGGACCAAATTTACATGTAAAAACCCACTATAAAGTCTTATTTTAGATGAATCTCCTCCTGCTCTCTCCCTGTGGAACTCCTTGTGGAATTTTTTCCCAACCATTTTGATTACGTCACACCCGCATTCTTTCCACCCGCGAGATAAATCTTTCTCCACATTTCCACCCACGAGATAAACCTATCTTGTTTGGTATTAATTAACATTAGATTTTTCTCAGCTACCCGAATCTCTAGGAATTTTTTAGATTGCGCCATCCCCAAGGGAGCTACCCCAATTTTAAGATTTCTTACCTGTAGCGACTTTTGAGCGTTCTTATAAACTTTTTATACATGCAATACATCTTGTTAGTCTAGAATTTTATGTAGA
The DNA here is from genome assembly GCA_036346225.1 of Platerodrilus igneus. Classification (NCBI taxonomy): domain Eukaryota; kingdom Metazoa; phylum Arthropoda; class Insecta; order Coleoptera; family Lycidae; genus Platerodrilus; species Platerodrilus igneus. Next base: position 18,900,167 of record JARFIW010000858.1, read on the forward strand.
ATCCAAATCTGTAAACAGATTTAAAATAGTGCCACCCCTTACCATTTTACACACACCCTCTAAATTATAAATTTCCTGCAGCTTATACCTAAAAGAAAATCTAAAAACCATTCTTAAAACTTTTTATTACAATCAATTTTTACTAATACAGTTTAAATTTGTAAACCACATTTCTAAATACATATTCACAATTTTTTATTTTCAACCTAGAACTTGTCATATCGGGTCATACTTATTAATATTTATTTCTAAATAGAGCACTTTTTCCAAAGACCAACCGGACTCGCATGTTTCAAATTCCTCTGATTTTGTTCGCATGGTTTCGCTTAAGACCTCGTACATATTTTCCAGATTACTAGAAGACGTTATAACCACATTTTTTGTGTTAAAGGTTTCACATCGGACTTCTCTTCTCCCATTTTGATGTAAACGCCATAGAGTTCGCAGTAGACTTTTACTGCTGTATGTTGTATTCTTTTTATTAAGTAATCGAATAAATCGCTCTTTCTGCTTCCAAAGAAACTCGGCACTCCATCGTCGACGCTGGCGTTATTTATGCGATAGCTAGCCATACGGTTGTTAAACGCTGTGCTAATCATTTCTACGCCATCTTCGCCAGTAGCGGTAACTGTGGCATTTTATGTCTGTTGCTTCTCAAGTGTGCGGCATATGTATTCTTTTCCATCTCGAAATCGCATACTTTACACATAATTCGTGGTTGTTTTGTACAAGGCTCTTTAACAGCTGGCGGGCTGAACGTTTACGGCTTAATGACATGCCGTGCTGTTTTCCTTATGTCGCTGTAAGTTGCCCATTCTCGTAAAAGCGAAACCGCAAGTCCCACAGTTTAAGTACTTTGCTGCGGACGGATGTATAAGCAACCGGACGATGTTACACCACAACATTTGTTCTGATGCCGTTTGAGAGCATCCCTTCTGGTAAAGTAGACGTGACACGGCTCGCATTTAAAAACGTTTAGTACAAAACAAAATCCGCACTATAAGACTTGACTTGTAAGCGAACTAACTTATAACTAAAGAGTTTACTCTTGCGCACCTGCTTTATGTACCCTATAGAATGCAAACCGAAGGTTTCGAAGACACCGAACGAAGTCGAGGTTTCAGCGGGGAACTAAATGACGTCATAATCCTCGCTGCTCGTCCAATACATTTAGCGCCAATGCATGCACCTGGTTCGCTTCGTCGATGGTGCGAATGCCGTTAGTAAAAACATCGGAAACGTCTTCCATGTTATACGGATCGCGTGCATATTAAAAATCCAAAAGGGTGATAGCACACGCACACAAATTGTGTGCAAGTCGTGCTGTAGAAGATGCAGTGCTACTATAACCAAAAACACTTTAAACCATTACTAAGGAAATACCAACTTGTTGTCTACAGGATACTTACTAATAAAGTAATTTAATTTTAAATAACTTCTACGTCATATTTTAGGAAATGGTGGGCTTGAATATTTTCCAAATGAATCACCAAGCGAAAGTATATGTAGCAGTATTAAAATTACCCATTAATTTCCCATTTTACGACCATAGTTAATTATAGATTAAAATTTAATTTGCACGTTCGACTTCGTAAACTACAATTTTATACAACAATCCTGTTATACAGCATACCTTCCGCGTACTCATCTTGTATTCAGAAAAGTCATCTCTTTTACTGTTAGGACTGGCAAACCTTTTAACTTTTAAGCCATCCACTTTTCGTCTATATTAAATTTTGCTTCTGTGCTTTTCACTTCGCACGTGCCGCCGAAGATTCAGAACCGGTAAACCGTCCAAAAGAAATTGAGCGTTGAATCGATTCCTCGTAAAGTAGAAAAACTCGCAATCATCCATATACTTCACCCCTGTTCGAATTTACAACATTTTAGAAATGGGCTGAATTTTCCTCGGACTTTAAGTCGTGATCAATTACATCCGAGCACCGAAACTAACAATGCAACGAAATCGCTACCCTCCCGCGCTCGCATCTGGTCTAAACAGCGCCCTTTTACTGCGGGCCGCAAAAGCCCTCCACTTCTTAGGGCACATGCGACTTTGCGGATATTATTTGTTATGAGGCCTTTAATTGCTATTAAACACAATACATTAACACTTCGATATTTACGAACCCAACACGTTTTTAACCAACGACCTAGGCTTCCACTAACACGACGTTTTTCTTATTTGTTAAAAAAACTACGGAGCTTTGAACGAACTGTTTTTGTTACAGAATTGTAACATAACCGTTAAGCATTTTATTGCCCAAAATATTTTTCACCAAATAAAATCCTTTTGGTTCCACATTTCGACCATTCCCATAGTCCTACATGGAAACAATCTTTGAAATCTATTCTCATGGTCTTTCATCCACCCTTGGGAACCTATAGGTGTAAGACCCTCGGTTTTATACAAATTCGGACTAACTTACGACTACTATACGAGACTTCATTTCCACATGCAATACTGACCCATAGTCTTTCTCACTGTCTCATGTTGATATCATTCGTTTTAGACTTTAGTAATACAGGATTATACATTAAATTTTCTGAACCGCAACGACATTTATGACACCATACAAAGTTATGTCTTTCACAAACCAACGCACCATTTAAAATTACCAGACTGACTGCACTGTCCCGAGACAAAACGGTCCAAACCACTTAACTTCTCTTACCATTGAGCCGAAGGATTGCTAGAACTTAATGATGCTTACACATCAATTGACCATCTACTACCCCCATGCATCTTCTACCAGTTGTCCTTTTTCCTCCGAACATGTGCATAGCATCTTTATCGCAACGGACAAGTCCATCAACATGCAGCGTCTGTCACGACACTGCGTACACCAGTCCGAACTCTTTGAATTGATTCAGATGGCAACATACCACCCGCTCAAGATCCTGCTAAGATTTTATCTATCTACATCCACTTACAAGCACCAACAGTTTAAGTACACATTCATCACTTAATTTACTGGACAACATACGCCGAATCATCCCTCATCTTGCAGCATCACCAATATCACAGCATTACTTCAGCTTGTCCGATAACCACATTTGGATGACCGAGCACTTGATTCAGCATAATCATCTTCCAAATCAGCCGACATTTACCACGAGCTTCCACCGCCACTTCGCACGCCAATCGCACACACTGCAAGCAGACGCAACGTCACATACCATCTGACAACGCCCACAGCATCTTGCACACCATATGTCGCACACACCGCACACGCACAGCACACCGCACGCCGTCAACATCACATTCGTTTCATTCACAAGCAATGCTCTGTCACATCATCTCATCTCAACTGCAAACCTGTACATCTTCAAAAAGAAAACACCCGAGTTCGACCATCTCATTCCATCCACTTGCCACTCTTCTGAACATATTATAACACAGGTCTTTCCGATACTTTTACCTCGGCCAGCTTTCCAGAACACAGCTTACACGTCGGAACAACGGTTTCATCGACACCACAACTTTATGCAACATCTCAGCCCATGCCACAAGCATCACGACCAGTTCAGCCCAGACAGTCCGCTATCAACACAGCCCACACCATTACCATACGCTCCAATCAACTCACCCAGCTGATATCACCAGCACGCGCGTCACTGTCACACGAACACGTTCCTATGCCGAGGCGATACGAATATCGTCCGCACCGCGCACGTATCCAGCGACCCACACCGATTGACAGCCGCGCCCACCAGACACATCACGACCACCGACATGACCAGCCAACACACGCACACCATGACAGCGACAACATGCGCACCATGACCAGCGACCACACATGACGATACGACGCACGACCGATTAGACACATGATTCGCACGAGTTTTCATTACCCATTACACGCTACGATTTCCATTGCAGTGACCAGTTGAACGAAATTAACAGGTTAGCCAGCGGCGCGGCGATGACCCAACCTATTAATTTTTCCTTTATCTAACCTAGGTCCACACTTGGTTTTTAATGGAAAACTCATTAAAAGCAATTAGTGTTAATGGGTTTTTAATGAGAAAACTCATTAAAACAAGTCAGAAATACCACATTCAAGCACAATTTTTATGTTATCGCTCACTCCTCATCGTCTCTCCAGATGTAGCAACTCACGACATTATATAAACCTAATATCACCAGAAATAACTTTCCACCATAAAATTCACTTTGGCCTATCAACTTTCAGACTGCCACCACAATTCATGTCGCCTTTCAAATCCACATACATTACGCAACGTTCAAACGTCACACTGACAACGCCCAAACAGCGATCGCTTAGCACTGTCAACACCACGCCTTCAGCCATTGCACATCAAACAACTCCGCATCGGTCAACCACTATTCGTATTCTTTAGACATAGCCCTTCCATCTCATCTTATGCTAAAAGTCATCCCTTTTTCGAGGCGTAAAAACATCCATTCAGTACATCCGTTTTCGAATTCAATCTCATGCTTTCATTTCTATTAACATTACAGCGATTAACCATTTCGATTATTCAACGGACACCTAGACCGTTCTTTTGACCAACGATCCATGCTCAGATAACCCGACGTATTTTCACATGTTAAACAAAACTACCGGATCCCATGTCGTATACGCACACAATTTTTGGATGACGAAATTGAACCTTACATAACCGCAAGCTTTTATTAGTCCACGAAAACTACATTTTCTAAACCATTAATATCGCCTTTATAGGTTCCACATTTCGACCATTTCCAATATGGTGCCGACAGGAAACTTTAATTTCTATAAAATTCTATTTCCATGCTGCGATTCATGCCACCCTTTTGAGGTATAGCTCGTATAGGTTGTAAGACCCTCGTTTATAACACAATCGTGAGACCCCTAACTTTATCGATCTTTCTCGCCACATACAGTAGGACTTAACATTACCAACAATTCTAATACTGGACCCCATTAAATTCGCTTTAATTTTCTCACAATTTTTGTTGCACGGTTAATTGATTTATCGCGGGTAGTCACTCTTTAAATCAATATTTTGCAGGTTCAACAAATTAAATTTTCAGGACCCCAAATCTGAAACAGATTTTAAATAGGACCACCCAACAAATTGCGTTAAAACCAAACATTAATTGCCACTTATTAACACCATTTTAACAACCTTTTTGCTACCCAAGACATACCTTGAACCATCTCCCGAATCAACCGCCGTGTCCCGAATACCATGATACACGATACTGTCAACCAGGATGAACCGGAAGGATTTGAAGTTGAAGAACTTAAATTATGGAACTTAAAACAATATTACAAATATAAACAATCTTATACTTTACGCCCATGCGAGATTGTTAGCCATGCGAGCGATGACCCAACCTTATTAATTTTTCCATTTATCTAACCTAGGTCCAAACTTGTTTTTAATGGAAAACCATAAAGCAATTAGTGAGTATATGGGTTTAATGAGAAAACTCATTAAAGCATAGGTCATCGTCCCGTCATAGCTCATGCGTCCACATGTCACCTGGGTCATCTGGTCATTGGTCATTGGTCATGCTGGTCACTGGCATGGGTCATGGTCTATGGTCATCGCCGTGGCATGGTCACTGTCTGTGGAGTCATTTGGGGTAAGTCAAGCCTTTTAATAAAGAACAGTTAATTATTATAAATTTTATCGACATTATAATATCCGGATTATATTGATGGCAACCCTGTGGGGTCTAGGTCGGATAACTAACATTTTAAACCAGAGAAGTACTTTTGTTCGATTATGGATATTTTCGTAAATTTACCCCACTCTGTAGAATTAAATAAGCGAACACATTTTCGTATTCAATTTAGTATTTGACGGTAGCTAGAACGGTAAACATGAGCGTTCCAAGGTGATAAACGTTTCTCAACTTTGGGAATAAAGTGAAACCGACAAATGAGCGATTTGGATTATGCTGTTGGCAGAAAATATGTGCAACAATAATCTGGTGACAGATATTGGTAATATTTGTTATGTCGAAGGCGAAAAGATGCTGACTGGTGGACTACACACACCAATTACAGAACCATTTTGTGACAATATAATGTTGGTTAAAATTTGCGACCTTTCTGACACCGAACAAGCATCTGCAAACAAACTGATGTTTATCCTAAAAAGAAATTTGTGGTGCATTTAACAGCTATCTACGAAGAAAGTTCAACTGATTTGTTTCGCTAGGCATGGTGTTAAAGCTAAGCTTCCGTTTTAACTGGAAAGCAGTTAACAAGATAGGCCAGAGAGTAAAAGAAATTATCGGAAAAGAAGACCTCGAATGCATTAATAAAAATTCCAAAATCCTATATGTGTTCCATACAAAGTGGAACTAGCAGATGTTCGTTGGAAACTTTATTGGAGGAACTACCAGATATATTAGACGAAGTCGAAAAGATTATTTCTATCTTTTGACATGGATGTAACCCAAGATTTTGCAGGCATATTTAGCAAGATGGAGATGTGTAATTATTTAACTACAAAGCATAACTTTGCTATAAGGGAGAATACGAAGAAAAGTGTAATATTATAGTTGACAACGATAAAACTGGGATTGATTGTTTAACATGGCTAACAACCAATGCAAGAATTAAGATTTACAACAAATTTGTGTGCCAGATAACAAGTCCTGGTGTTAATAAACAACTTGGCAATCATATACTAGATTTTTACGTTGTCCAGATGTACGTTTAAGGGAAACATTTGCGTCTACTTTGGCCAAAGAACATGGTATTACGCGATTGAATCGACAATTCTTTCTAACCAATGTAAGTATAGCGGAACGGTGTATAAACCCTTAAAAGACTGTTTAACCTTATTGAAGATAAAGTTTTATTCCTAAAGGCGCCAATCATTCGGTCCATTCCAAAATGTGGACAACTTTTATCGCACTATCCACAAAATACCTGCTGTTTAGTGTATAATAACCTGCTACAGTCACTTTTTGGGGAATTGGCAATAGAAAACATTGACGCTGCAAATTGTGTTGCATACACCATTTGGAAAGGTATAGGTTGATTAAAGGTATGTAAGACCCTCGGTTAGTTTTAACTTTTACCTGTAAATTATTTGGAGATAGTAGAGGTAAGATGTCCAAGTAAAATAAATGTTACAAAGTCTAACAAACGTTAGTACATTTTTACACAATCTGCACACCATATTCTACAATTCCAAAATAACTTTTAAATTCGGATACGGATTGATAGATTTTCTAACATTCGTCCAGAGGTTGTACGACAACGAGTAAATATTGGTAGCAAACTGCATCCTTTACGCTAAACCAAATTGCCCCATTATGTATACCATACGCATAAATGGAATTAATTCTTCCTCGATTTTTCTAATAAGATGTTCTTTGTCTAACACATCTTTGTATTGATCGCGTATTGTCGCAGTGTTTTCCATGTAGTCCAATTTTCGCCTTTTTGCATCCATTTCCTCTAATTCCGGTTGTCTTTTCCTTCCACTTACAGCGTATGGTATACATAATGGGGCAATTTCCTTTAGCGTAAACGGATAGTTTACTACCAATATTTACGCGTTGTCGTACAACCTCTGGACGAATGTTAGGCGTATCTATCAATCCCAAGTCCGAAATTACTATTTCTTTTGGAATTGTAGAATATGGTGTGGCAGATTGTGTAAAATATGTACTACCTGCTTTAATGTAGCACTTGTATAAGATTTTTATTTTATCTTGGACATCTTCCTCTACTATCTCCAAATAATTTACAGGTAAAAGTTAAAACTAAAGCCAAGCACATACTTTATCAATTTTCCTTTTCTCTGGTTTTTGGACAACTAATTTGCAAGCCTGTCAATTTCTTTGTATTGCCATTCCCCAATACATGTACTGTAGCAGGTTATTATACACTAAACAGCAGCTATTTTGTAGCTTGTCCGATAGCTTACTCCACATTTTGGTAAGTGGTACCGAGTACATTGGCGCCTTTAGGAAGTATAACTACTATCTTCCAATAAGGTTAAACAGTCTTTTAAGGGTTTATACACCCGTTCCGCACTGACATAACTTCCAATTGCACAGTTGTATATTGTCGCTTCCAATCGCGTAATACCATGTTCTTTGGCCAAAGTAGACGCAAATGTTTCCCTTAAACGTACATCTGGACAACGTAAAAATCTAGTATATGATTGCCAAGTTGTTTATTAACACCATGATTGTTTAATCATGGCTAACAACTTTGTAAGAATTAAGATTTGCAACAAATTTGTTAGCCAGATTAACAAGTCCCGTGTTAATAAACAACTTGGCAATCATATACTTACACTTTTACGTTGTCCAGATGTACCTTTAAGAAAGTTACATTTGCGTTAAATTTGGCCAACATCATTGGTATTACGCGATTGAAACGACAGATACAATGTGCAATTAGAAGTATGTCAGTTGAACGGTGTATAAACCCTGGAAGACTATTAACCTTAATTGAAATGTAGTTCCACTTCCTAAAGGCGCCAATGTACGTACCAGTTCCAAAATGTTGGAGTTAATGCTATCGGACAAGCTTTACCATAATTTCTGTTTTCTGGGTAATAACCTTGCTACAGTACTTTCCATTGGAGAATGGCAATACAAAGAAATTGCCTTAGCAAACAAATTGTCCAAATTTCCAGAGATAAGGTTAAATTGACAAAGTATTTGCTTTTTATTAAAATCCTTTTACCTGCAGATTATTTCGAGATAGTAGAGGTAAATGTCCAAACAACATTAAATTCACAAAGGTGCTAATTAAAGCAGGTAGTACATGTTACACAATCTGCTACACCATATTCTACAATAACCAAAAGAAATAGTATCCGGATTGGGATTGACAGATTTTCTCCAACATTCGTCCAGAGGTTGTACGACAACGCGTAAATATTTGGTAGTTAATCTATCCGTTTACGCTAAAGGAAATTGCCCCATTATGTATACCATACGCTGTAAGTGGAAGGAAAAGACAAACTGGAATTAGAGGAAATGGATGCAAAGGCGAAAATTGGACACATGGAAAACACTGCGACAATACGAATTCAATACAAAGATGTGTTAGACAAAGAACATCTTATTAGAGAAATGAGGAAGAATTAAAAGATTATTTTATGTGCCGATGGCACTTAGATACATCTGGTTTTCAAGTTCTGTATGCATTTGCGGTTAGTAAGAAAGACTCCTTTAGTTATGTACCGTCTTGCAGAAAAGATGGTACTAAATCCGTATACTTTTTAAAAGGTTATTCTAAAACGTATTTATCAAAATGGAGATAACAAAGACGAACTAAGGAATGCGGGTTTCGTAATCTTTGCGTACACCACACGCAAAGGGGTCCGTTAAACATTGTATATTTGCCTAGTAAAGAACCTTTCGGATCATTTAAAACCGAGGGTCTTACAACCTATAACAACCATATATTCCCAAAAGTGGTGGATATGCAACTACACAACGGTGTGTGGAGAAAAGGATTTCTCCAATACCGACAAGAAGAAGTCGATCAAGCTAACAAGATACGTATGCAGGATATAGTGGAAAGCTGCGATTAAAAGATTGTCACAAGCTGCAAGAATTACACGAAGGAATGGATCTGGTTGTCGGCGGAATCAAAGACTTTAAATATAGAGGCAAACTTCGGTACATTTTACAATTCGAAAACCTAGACGGTCTCTATGTATCAAACTATTGGTTAGAAAAGGAGATAGAGGACTTGGGTATCGATTTAAATTTTAAGCTGCGAATAAAATTAGATAAAATTAAAACCACTCCAAACAAACATAAAGAAAGGACTGTCTTCTGTGTATAACTTTGTATTAAAATTAAGTTTAAATGACCCCATGCTTGGCATTAAATATTTTTAAATTTGTTATGTATAATGTCAGAATAAACATTTTATAATAGTATATAACATTGTTCTTTATTTATAAAAGGCTGTGACGTTACCCCGAAATAGCAGTCGCACAGAGGGGTGCTGCCGCCATGGGCAGTGCCGCATGGGGCCGGTGCGCACGCGCAGGGGCGCATGGAGAGGTGCTGCGCAGGGTGCGCATGGGTTGGGGATGTGTCTGGGCGTACACGAGGGAAGCGGATGTTAACAGTCACCAAGCATCCAATTTTATTTGGATGGTATCGAGTACTTGCCTGCGTATGTATCCGGAGTAAAGAATACGATTTGCATACGCAGTTTATTAATAAAATTAGTTTATCGAGGGAAGATTACAAAAGGTACATCATTCCTAATAGTACAACAATCTACGCATGGGGGTAAACAATCAATCCCCGCAGTTTTATCGTTGTCAACTATAATATTACACTTTTCTTCGTATTCCCTTATAGCAAAGTTATGCTTTGTGTTAAATAATTACACATCTCCATCTTGCTAAATATGCCTGCAAAATCTTGGGTTACATCCATGTCAAAAGATAGAAATAATCTTTTCGAGTTCGTCTAATATATCTGGTAGTTCCTCAATAAAGTTTCCAACTTAACATCTGCTAGTTCCACTTTGTATGGAACACATATAGGATTTTGGAATTTTTATTAATGCATTCGAGGTCTTCTTTTCCGATAATTTCTTTTACTCTCTGGGTCATCTTGTTAGTGCTTTCCAGAGAAAACGGAAGCTTAGCTTTAACACCATGCCTAGCGGAAACAAATCGGTTAAACTTTCTTCGTAGATAGCTGTTAAATGCACCACAAATTTCTTTTTTTATGATAAACATCCTTTTGTTTGCAGATGCTTGTTCGGTGTCAGAAAGGTCGCAAATTTTAACCAACATTATATTGTCACAAAGTGGTTCTGTAATTGGTGTGTGTAGTCCGCCAGTCAGCATCTTTTCGCCTTCGACATAACAAATATTACCAATATCTGTCACCAGATTATTGTTGCACATATTTTCTGCCAACAGTCATAATCCAAATCGCTCATTTGTCGGTTTCACTTTATTCCCAAGAAGTTGAGAAACGTTTATCACCTTGGAGACGCTCATGTTTACCGTTCTAGCTACCGTCAAATACTAAATTGAATACGAAAATGTGTTCCCTTATGTATCCTACAGAGTGGGGCGTATATTACCGAAAATAGTCGAATATGTCGGACACCGCCATATCGCTTACATTCTCTGGTTTAGAAACTGTTTTGTTATCCGACCTAGGTCGGCAGGGTTGCGCATCAACATATGTCCGGATATATGTAGGTTCCTTTATACCAAATTTAATCTCCTGCTCACATAACCACATGACCATATGACCATATGACCACATGACCACATGACCATATGACCACATGACCATGACCATATGACCAGCACATGACCATATGACCATATGACCACATGACCATATGACCACATGACCACATGACCATATGACCACATGACCACATGACCATATGACCGCATGACCATATGACCTAATTGCTTTTAATGAGTTTTCTCATTAAAAACCCATTAACACTAATTGCTTTTAATGAGTTTTCCATTAAAAACCAAGTGTGGACCTAGGTTAGATAAAAGGAAAAATTAATAGGTTGGGCCAGCGGCGCGGCGCATGACTAACCTGGTATCCTTTATCAACCTGAATCCCAATTTATGGAAAAATCGTGATGCTGGTTGATGGTTGAAATACTCTGCTCATGGTCATGCGTCTGGTGTCATGTGTGTCGCGTGTGTCATGTGGTCATGTCGATGTGGTCAGTCGTATGTGCTGTCGTGTGTCTGTGTGTCATGGTCATGTGGATGTGGGATGGATGCTGTCGGACGTGATGCCTGACGGTCGATGGCGCGTCTCAGAGATGTGCGCGTGCGATTTCGATGTCCGCTGTGGGCGATCGAGGCTGATCTGCGGTGTTGACGGTAGCGGCGTGCTGGACGTCTCGGCGTGATAACGTTCGTATGCAATGACGGCGTGACGTGTGTGTGGTGACTGTGTCGAGGCGGCGGTCGCACGGAACCTGGTTCGATGACATGGTTTGCGACCGCGCCAGTCTGCAAACATGTTTGTCTAAAGTTTGTGGTGCGTATCTCGATTGTTTCCGCGCTGATTGGCTCCGTTTCTGGGCGGTGATGGGCCGAAGGTAAAAGGTATCGAGAGACTCGAATCGTGTCAAATTCAAAATGTGTTCCGTGAGTGGAAAGGTGGTTGACTGGAGGAACACCAGATATTGAACAGTCGTTTGCATCTTTGACATGGATGTGATGACAGTGCTGGCATGGATGTGAACGCTATGAGGAAAAGATGATGGTTGACGGCTGCGGGATGTGCTGTGGCAAATGTCAGAATAAACATTTTATAATAGTATATAACATTGTTCTTTATTTATAAAAGGCTGTGACGTTACCCCGAAATAGCAGTCACACAGAGAGGGGTGCGCATGGGCAGCGCGCATGGGCAGGGGTGCGCACGCGCAGGGGCGCATGGCGCAGGGCATGGCATGCGCAGGGTGCGCATGGGTTGGGGTGTGTCTGGGCGTACACGAGGGAAGCGGATGTTAACAGTCACCAAGCATCCAATTCTTTATTTGGATGGTATCGAGTACTTGCCTGCGTATGTATCCGGAGTAAAAGAATACGATTTGCATACGCAGTTTATTAATAAAATTAGTTTATCGAGGGAAGATTACAAAAGGTACATCATTCCTAATAGTACAACAATCTACGCATGGGGGCGTAAAGATATAAGATAGTTGTTTATATTTGTATATATTAGTTTTAAGATTCCATAATTTTTAAGTTCTTCTCCAACCTTCCAAATCCTTCCGGCTTCTATCCTGGTTGACAGAGTATACGTGTTATCTCCACGTGGTATTCGCGGGACACGGCGGTTTTTGATTTCTCGGGAGATGGTTGGCTAAGGTATATGTCTTGGGTAGCGAAAAAGGTTTTAAAAATGGTGTTAAATAAAGATGAGCAAAAATTAATGATTTGGGTCTTTAAAACGCATAACTTTGTATGGGGTGGTCCTATTTAAAATCTGTTTACAGATTTGGGGTTCCTAGAAAAATTTAACATTAGTTGATACCTAGCAAAATATATTTATCTTAAAAGAGTGACTACCCAGCGTATAATAAATACAATATAACACTTGTCAACAAAAAAGTTGTAGAGAAAATTAAAGACGAATTTAATGGGGGTCCAGTATTAGAATTTGTTGGTAGTAATGTTAAGTCCTACTGTATTGTAGGCGAGAAAGATACGATTAAAAAGATTAAAGGGGTCTCACGAATTGTAGTTAGTAAAACCGAGGGTCTTACAACCTATAACGAGCATATACCTCAAAAGGGGTAGGTATGCAACTACGCAGCAGTGCGTGGAGAATAAGAATTTTCTAATAAGAAATTAAAGTTTCCATGTACGCAGCACCAGTCATTGGGAAATGGTCGAAATGTGGAACCTATAAAGGCGATTATTAATTATGGTTTAGAAAAATAGTAGTTTTCGTGGACTAAATAAAATAGCTTAGACTGGTTAATGTATATGGTTACATATTCTCGTACACATCCACAAACATCTGCTTACGTTCGTATACGAACATGGCGATGCCGGTAGTTTTTGTTTAACAAATAGTAGGAAAAATACGTCAGGTGTTAGTGCGTGGAAGCCCATAGGATCGTTGGATTCAAAAAGAACGGTGCGTATGGTGGTCTCCGTTAGAATAATCGAAAGTGGTTAATCGCTCGTATTAGATGTTTAAATAAGCGAAAGTGTAAAGGCCTACATAAACAAAAATTTAATTATCCGACAAAAAGTACGCGATGTGCTACACTTATAAAGAAAGTATGGAATGGTGCTTTTTAGCGGCCCTAGCAGTAAAAAGGGCGACTGACTTTTTTAAGCAACTACAAGAATAGCAGTAGCGCAGAGGAGGGGTATGCATGTATTATACAGTTGCTACAAAATATGTTAGTTTACGGGTAGCTCGGATGTGCAATTGATCACGACTTAAAGATCCCCCGGAGGTTTAAAATTCTCAGCCCATTGTCGTTTGAAAAATGTTTGTAAATTATCAGAACAGGGGCGAGCCGAAGTATAATGGATGATTGACCGAGTTTTTTCTACCTTTTACGAGGGAATCGGAAGTTGACAGACATCGAGCATCTAATTCTCTATTTGGGCGATATCGAGTACTTACCGGTTCTAGAAATCATTACGTGCGGCCGACCGCTATGCGAAAGTGTAAAAGCCTACAGAAGCAAAATTTAATCATCAGACGAAAAAGTGCGCAATGTGCTATAGAAAGTATAAAAAAATGATGCTTTGCCCAGTCCTAACAGTAAAAAGAAGAATGACTTTTTCTAGCAATTACAAGAATAGCAGTAGCGCGGCGAAGGGGTATGCATGTATTATACAGCGCATTGTTGCTATAAAATATGTTAGTTTACGAGAAGCTCGAACGTGCACAAATTAAATTTTAATCTATAATTAACTATGGTCGTAAAAATGGGAAATTAATGGGTAATTTTAATACTGCTAAGCATATACTTTCGCTTGGTGATTCATTTGGAAAATATTCAAGCCCACCATTTCCTAAAATATGACGTAGAAGTTATTTAAAATTAAATTACTTTATTAGTAAGTATCCTGTAGACAACAAGTTGGTATTTCCTTAGTAATGGTTTAAAGTGTTTTTGGTTATAGTAGCACTGCATCTTCTACAGCACGACTTGCACACAATTTGTGTGCGTGTGCTATCACCCTTTTGGATTTTTAATATGCACGCGATCCGTATAACATGGAAGACGTTTCCGATGTTTTTACTAACGGCATTCGCACCATCGACGAAGCGAACCAGGTGCATGCATTGGCGCTAAATGTATTGGACGAGCAGCGAGGATTATGACGTCATTTAGTTCCCCGCTGAAACCTCGACTTCGTTCGGGTGTCTTCGGAAACCTTCGGTTTGCATTCTATAGGGTACATAAAGCAGGTGCGCAAGAGTAAACTCTTTAGTTATAAGTTAGTTCGCTTACAAGTCAAGTCTTATAGTGCGGATTTTGTTTTGTACTAAACGTTTTTAAATGCGAGCCGTGTCACGTCTACTTTACCAGAAGGGATGCTCTCAAACGGCATCAGAACAAATGTTGTGGTGTAACATCGTCCAAGGTTAAGCTTATACATCCGTCCGCAGCAAAGTACTTAAACTGTGGGACTTGCGGTTTCGCTTTTACGAGAATGGGCAACTTACAGCGACATAAGGAAAAACAGCACGGCATGTCATTAAGCCGTAAACGTTCAGCCCCGCTAGCTGTTAAAGAGCCTTGTACAAAACAACCACGAATTATGTGTAAAGTATGCGATTTCGAGATGGAAAAGAATACATATGCCGCACACTTGAGAAGCAACAGACATAAAAATGCCACAGTTACCGCTACTGGCGAAGATGGCGTAGAAATGATTAGCACAGCGTTTAACAACCGTATGGCTAGCTATCGCATAAATAACGCCAGCGTCGACGATGGAGTGCCCGAGTTTCTTTGGAAGCAGAAAGAGCGATTTATTCGATTACTTAATAAAAAAAGAATACAACATACAGCAGTAAAAGTCTACTGCGAACTCTATGGCGTTTACATCAAAATGGGAGAAGAGAAGTCCGATGTGAAATCCTTTAACACAAAAAATGTGGTTATAACGTCTTCTAGTAATCTGGAAAATATGTACGAGGTCTTAAGCGAAACCATGCGAACAAAATCAGAGGAATTTGAAACATGCGAGTCCGGTTGGTCTTTGGAAAAAGTGCTCTATTTAGAAATAAATATTAATAAGTATGACCCGATATGACAAGTTCTAGGTTGAAAATAAAAAATTGTGAATATGTATTTAGAAATGTGGTTTACAAATTTAAACTGTATTAGTAAAATTGATTGTAATAAAAGTTTTAAGAATGGTTTTAGATTTTCTTTAGGTATAAGCTGCAGGAAATTTATAATTTAGAGGGTGTGTAAAATGGTAAGGGGTGGCACTATTTTAAATCTGTTTACAGATTTGGATTCTACATAAAATTCTAGACTAACAAGATGTATTGCATGTATAAAAAGTTTATAAGAACGCTCAAAAGTCGCTACAGGTAAGAAATCTTAAAATGGGGGTAGCTCTCTGGGAAATGGAGCTATCTAAAAAATTTAAGGAGATTTGGGTAGCTGAGAAAATTCTAATATTGATTGATACCAAGCAAGGTAGGTTTATCTCGTGGGTGGAAATGTGGAGAAAGATTTATCTCGCAGAGGGTATATGTGTAACTTTGCAGGGCGTGGTCCGATTTCAAATCTGTTTACAGATTCGGGATGTGCGTAAAATTTTAGACTAACAAGATGTATCGCATGACTAAAAAAATTTTATAAGAACGCTCAAAAGTCGCTACAGGTAAGAAATCTTAAAATTGGGGTAGCTCCCTTGGGGATGGCGCAATCTAAAAAATTCCTAGAGATTCGGGTAGCTGAGAAAAATCTAATGTTAATTAATACCAAACAAGATAGGTTTATCTCGTGGGTGGAAATGTGGAGAAAGATTTATCTCGCGGGTGGAAAGAATGCGGGTGTGACGTAATCAAAATGGTTGGGAAAAAATTCCACAAGGAGTTCCACAGGGAGAGAGCAGGAGGAGATTCATCTAAAATAAGACTTTATAGTGGGTTTTTACATGTAAATTTGGTCCAGATGTGTGTGGAAATGTGGATGCTGGTGGAAATGTGGGCCCAGAAGACCTGATTTTACCCTACTCAGAGCTTTCTTGCTTAATGATGTGGATGATATTGTGTTTATCTACCTTGGTTTTTGTACTTGAAAGGTGTTTTTCTCTGTTTCTGTCCGCGTGGTTCTTTTTTTTGGTTCTTGAGAAAGTCTTGTTTGTTTAGTTTGATCAGTTCCTTTTACTTCGTTTTTTTCCTTGATTGGTCTTTAACAGAAATCACAATTTGGGTCTATAAGACCTTTTCTAAACAAATAATCATCTACGTATGCTACGGCTGAAAATGACGTTACGTTGAAGATTTAGATTTGCCCCAAGTAAATCGGAATACCAAACCAATTTTAAGGATGTACCGGCTAACTACAGTTGTACCGGACTGGAACCCTATGAGAAAAAATGCTAAAATAGCACATGGTGTACAAAAATTGTTTAAAAAGTGCATTTACTATAAAAGGCTCTTCTGTTACCTTAGTATCGCCATTGGGAGCAACCGACAATTGTCTTACAACCCTTCTCAAAGACGGTCCACTTTTCACGGGAGACGTGTATCTCGCGAGAGGTTTTCGTTGCGATGCATCGTCCTACCTCGTTAATTCTTCAAAAAAAAAAACTTAAAACAACTGGCTTATTAAATTTTGTCGCTTGGGTGATTGGACATCCTTTCTGTAATTAGTTTCCGCTTACCTAGTAAAATAAATAATATTCAATAGCCAGCATAGACTTAACTTCTATTAACACGTAATATTAAGAATGTAAATGCAAATACATAAAGCAACCAAAACCTATTTTCAACGTCTTTTTATCGCCAAACTGACCAGGCATTTCTAAAAAGTTCTTAACTAAAGAAAAATAATCTACAAATATTGCTCTATCTTCAAACTGTTAACACATAACATTCGGACCCCATTTCTGGTAATGTAGTACTTAACAATGCATAGTGCAATACTATTTCATATGACTATTCCATTGTTTTTAAAAATTACAAACTTTTCGATAGCTCTTACACGTCACTAACCAACACCGGTAACCCTACTTTTAAAATTAATGCTTAATCAGTTAAAAATATCAATCCAAATTTACCTATGTTACCTTACTTAATAAAAAAGCTAACCCTAGTTTCAAGATAGCTTTACTTGTTACTGTACATAAACCATTTATCTATTACAAGTAAAATCAAAGGTATGTATTTATAACTTATTTAACGGACTTGTCTAGTTTCCATTTTTAGTTCATCGTCAAGGATGTTAAGCAACACCAACTTTCTATCCTTTTCTGATAACAGCAGCTCCCTTAACGCAACACAAGTTACAACTCTTTGAGCTGGTCCGCTGGTTTAGACCACCCGTACTCACGACTTTTAAAATATCCCCTTGCGAATTCACATTCTTGCCAAGACCTGCAGATAAGTTTAAACAAAACTCGCGCATCGTTTTCTCTTCGGTCAAGTCCACGTCTACTTCATAAAACTGTGATGATATCAATTTTCTTTTCTTATCATCATTCCGACCCGCGTCTTGTCAAATTCCACAAACTGTGAACGAAATCCTTTCCGCATTTGGTTGCAATAAAGGTTCCAACAAAAGTAAAGCGATGTTTCTCCCGCCCGTTACATACGTGTACTATTACATTACGACGTCTCTAACGGACTCTGCCGAACTTCTGACTTTGACCATCAAGTTTTTTCTACCAACATCTTATCGTTTACGCGAGCTTTTCGTGAGATCACGTGTCACCTGCGTGTTTTCTTTGTCGATTACAAGCACATGCCTACATGCCTGTTATATTATCTGTTATTTTTCACGGTTGTTGTTACATTCCGAATTTTGCTCTATTCATCATCATTAGGTCTTCAGTCCTGGAACTGGTTAGATGCGTACCCTCATTGTTTCTTATCCTTAACTAACCTGCACATTTCCCTGACATTTGCAATTTGCATCTATCATTATCTGCGTGAAAAAGTCTGATCACGGGATATCTCTACTTCTTTCCAGTCTCTGCTTGTAATATATCCCGTAATATTCCCAAAAAATGCCTTAGAACGTATCCTGCCCTTCTATTTCTTAATTTTTTTTTTTGTTTTCCACAAATATCTTAATTCCTCTACTACTTCTATAACCTATTTGTTATTAACCTTGTCTGTCCATGCCATCGTTCTTATACATCTGAAGCACAATATTCTAAAAGGCTTGTATCTCTTTCTGTCTGCTTTTTCTACTGCCGCTATTTCATACACGTACCGTGCTGTGCTCCTCACATATGCTTTGAACAATTTTCTTTTTTCTCTGTTTATTGTCTTTGAACATGGTCTCTGTTTTTTCTTGTTAGATGCAGTTCGGTCACCTTCTATTGTTTTACAGTTATATTCTCTATTTCTCCGATTTTGAGTGGTATGTGAAGGAGAGTAAGCAGCCTGTGGCTACCAAGTTTCCCCAGCACTTGAACATTGGTCGAATTAATAGTTTTTCCAATATATCATTTTGCACAGTCAACATTAGTTGAAAATATTTCACAACCAACACCTGTAGTTGTTTATAATAATCATCAGATTTAAGTGCACTTATTTTTTCGTCATTAGATATTCCGTCTTAAAACTGGTTGGACAGGTACCTCCACTTATTTATATTCTGAGGTAGCCTACACAGTTCCCAGAAATTCCCCCAACAACCTATATACAGCTCGGTTCCCTTTCTATTGTTTTCTAATTACATGTCCTATTTCACCGAGGTTCACTGGTATGTTGTAACGAATTCGATTACATCCTTCATTAATATATGCCTTTGTTATAATTATTTACTTTTACTGTATGGAAGACATCAATTTCTATTCCGATAATATAATATTTATTTATTTTTTAGAACTCCATTTATGTTTCCTTGTTGTTCGCGTATATGTTGATACCAGAATTCGGTTTTCTGCGCGTGCTCGCGTAATAAAATGCTTTAGTGCTAGAGTTCTCAATTTTAGCTTACGGATGTGATCGGATAGACAAGTTTTGGCGCGTGGTCGAGCAAGTTTTTTCTGCAAACATGCAGTAACACAGGCAGGTGGCTTGGTCCCGTAAAATACCATTAGTATTGAAGAATAGAAACCATCAATAGATTAATCGACCTATAAGATGAGTTATATGAATTCGAAGTAAACATCATCACGGTAGGTTATTAGTTTCGATTTTGCATTTAAATTAATTCCTTGATACTTTTAGTGCAAGTTTTTTTTAGTTACGCAGTATAGAAAGTTTTTTTTTATTATGGAATATTGCAAAGTTTAATTGTTATGGAACATTGCAAAGTTTGCGGACGAGACAAACGTAAGTCTTTTTTTGTTATGCAGTATTGAAAGTTCTAATTGTCAAGTGTTGCAAATTTTATGGAGTATTGTAAAGTTTTCGGTTAACGTTTATTCCAAATGGAAGTCAAGTTGTAATCCCAAGTACGTGCGAAGGTCGCACATCTGTTGTTGCAACTGCATACGAAAATTAACGAACAATGGTATAAGATTTATATCCCAATGAATTGGTTAGTAAGTACTACTAAATTCATTCAGATGTCTGGAGGACTATTGGGCTGAGTGTTGTTGCATACTAAATTCCTCAAAAGTTAAATAGTATGTTTACTCTACGTTATAGGCGGCAGAGCCTCGATAGATTACGAGGATTTCCTGTTTGACGTTTAAGCCCAGAGTAAAAAGGATGTTAAATGGCTTTGAGAGAAAAAGGTCCTTCTAATGAAATCTTCCAGCCAGCTAAGCTTCTTCAACTTAGGGCAGAGCTATGAGCTAGGGTCGTAGGATGGTATACGATAAAAAAAAGAAATTTTATTGGACGCCACCGTATCTTAATGGGTGTTATAATAAGAATCTATCCGAAGATAAGATACGGAAATCTTCGAAAGAAAAAGAACTTAAGACGAGCAACATATAAAAAAAATATTTACTTTTATCTCTGCAATCTGGAATGGGAACGACGATCTCGTACTATCTGAAAATTTAACCACATCTAAACATTTTTAAACTAGGGCTACATTAGAGCCTAGTCACTTTATCACCAAAAAAAATAGATTATAAATAGATCCACTAGTCAAAATTATACTTCAAAAAAAAACTTTTAAATTCAACATCAATAATATCTTACTTCAATACGAAAATTTCATAAGTGTGATTGTTTGCTTCTATAGAACAATTGCTGCTGACTTCAATGAAAGAAAGCTTTACGACAACATATCATTCTTTCTATTAGTTTAAATATATATATATATATATATATATATATATATATATATATTTTGTTATATATTTCTGGACGTTGTAATGTATAAATTAAGACCAAATAATCTTTTTTTGGGTTTTATTTCGTCCAAATTTGAAGTTTACAATAATGTCATTTGTAAATAACTGACGTTTCGGGAAATATGTTCCCTTAGACTTAGTTCTAAAATTAGAGTAAAAAGTTTACATATTTGGAGATGATTCAAATTTACTTACATTGACTTGATCGAAAACTAATTAAAAATACTTATTTGTATGCTGTGCATTCATCTTTGTAGTACAATTTGAATAAACACATTTAAGAATTAAACAATTTTAAAAGTTTACTATAAATAAAAACATTAACAATATGAAAACAGCAATCATTAAAATTAATTTTTGAAAACAGTATACCTAGTAAGTTAATTGGTAGTAAAAGTCTATATAGTAGAATGTGTAGTGGTATAAATCTATTACAGTTAGATTAAGACGTGCTGTTTATTTGCTTAATTGAAAGAATATAGAAAAGCATAATTTTTATCAAGGTTTTCTGTATCGTTTTTGTAATTTATCGTGTTCGTATGTTTCTGAATGTGGTAGCTTTCTAAGAAGAGTTTCTTTTTATAGGTTTCTTCTGTCTCTAATATTATGGTATTTTCATAGTCTGCCTTGTGGTGATGTTCATTTAAATGCATGGCAAGAGCGCAAGATTTTTTATTTAATTTGTGATCGCTTCTGTGTTGAGTGATTCTGTTTCTGAGCCACTGTTTGGATTGCCCTATGTAACTTTTGCCACAACTGCATAGAATGCTGTATACTATGTTGTTCTGTAGTGGTTTTGGGGTTTTGTCTTTGGTCATGGTGAAGATACTATGGATGCCATTTATGTATTTGGTAGATATATTTAATTGTGGAGTTAACAATATTTTGATTAGAGACGGTGTTAAATGTGGTATAAATGGGAGTGTTTTATATATGTTTGGTTGATCTCGTTTAGTTTGTGATGGTCCGTGTTTTGTTTGGAAAATTAATTTATTGGTTAGAAGTTTAGGATATCCATTATTGAGAAGAATTTGTTGAAGATCTTTAAGATTCGTTTCTAAGAAACGTGGATGACGAATTTTAATGATTCTGTGCTTTAGTGTTAATACCGTATTAATTTTATGTTTGAAAGAATGATTGGAGTTAAAGTTTAAATAACGGCCTGAGTTTGTAGGTTTTTTATAGAAATCAAATATGAGCCTGCTGTTCGAATCTCTAATGACCGTTGTATCTAAGAAATTTAGTCTTTTGTTGATTTCAATTTCTGTGGTAAACTGAAGTTTGGGGTGGAAATTATTAAATGCTGTACATGTTTCTTCAACTTTATTTTTGGGGACAGAACAAATGATGTCATCAACATATTTTACAATAAATTCCAGTTTGAATGATAACTGAGATTTTGCCGTATCAATCAAATTATCCATTATCGTTTGAGCGAAAATAGGAGATATTGGAGATCCCATGGGTGTGCCGGATATTTGCTGATAGAATATATTCTGAAATGTGAAGTATGTATTGTTAATTACTAAATTTAGGCTTACAATAAACAAATCAAGTGAAAAAGTACAGTATTTTTTAATGACACTCCATTTTTCTTTAATAATGTTGATAACTAATTCGGTAGGTATATTTGTGAATAGGGCTTTGACGTCTAAAGACATTAAAATATGTTCCTTTGGAATTAGATAATAGTTAAATCGTTCAACAAATATGAACCAGTCTTTAATACTATAACTCGTTTCGATAGGAAAAGCTACGCTCAGAATTTTTGACAGAAATAGAGCTAACTTGTATGTAGGTGTCATAATGGATGGAATTATTGGTCTAAGTGACAGTTGAGGTTTATGGATTTTCGGAAGTCCGTAGTATTTTCCCGGAATAGAGTTGTTTTGACTAATATCTTTCTTTTGCTTTTCTGTAATAATTTGTTTTTTTTCATTAGTATATTAAGGTGGTCGTTTACTTTCTTTTGTATTGTAAATGTCGGATCTGTGTTTAACTTTTTGTAGATTGTTCTGTCATTTAATAGTTCTTCTGATAATTTATTGTACTGGTTTCGGTTCATAACTACGGTGACCGCGCCTTTATCGGCATTTGTAACTATCAATTCCGGACGTTTTTTTTATAAATACGTATGTTTTGCATTTTAGTTTGTGGATTTTATCAATCTTTGAATTATCAGGATTTAATAAAAAATTTGTAATTATATTAGTTACTCGTGCACTAAGAGTATTTTTATTGCTATCTTCATGTGCTTCTAGAATGTTTTCTAATAGTTTACCGAGGTGAAGATCTCTTGTAGCTGTATATAAATTGAAGGCGGCTCCGTGGCGTAGTGGTATGTGTGTGACTACTACGCCCTAGGTCCCGGGTTCGAATCCCGACACGGTCCGCTTGAAAAATGTTAGGCGAGCATTTTTTCACAAAAATACACCCTCGTTCGGATGAGAGGTAAAATGGAGGCCCCGTGTGTGAGTGTTGTCACGCACGTTAAAAATCCCTACCTTGCTTGGAACAGCAAGGGTTCGGCAAAATTCTAAATTTTCCAGGTAAAAAAAACTCGCTTCCTGGCCAATGTAGTACCTTCGGGTGGAGCATTGGAAAATCAAATGTAATGTATATAAATTGAATTTCGGTCCCATAGATAAAAAATCACTAACATCAGATGGTATTGTTACATCTGAATTATTTACTATCCATTTAGAATTATTTAGAAACCAGAGATTTTCTGTTTCTAAGTCATTTTTT
Source organism: Platerodrilus igneus (assembly GCA_036346225.1). NCBI lineage: Eukaryota > Metazoa > Arthropoda > Insecta > Coleoptera > Lycidae > Platerodrilus > Platerodrilus igneus. Next base: position 18,923,861 of record JARFIW010000858.1, read on the forward strand.
AGTTTATTGAACTTTTTTACGTTGATTGCTCTAATTTGGATAAATCGTTTATTATAAAATAGGATTTGTCTGTTGTTAAAATCTTGAAAAAATTTTGAAGGTAGTGTATTCTGTAATCTAGTTTTTAACTTGTTCAATTCTTGTGTAAGCTGTGCTTGTTTGACGTGAGTGATTTCTATCTCTAAACATAATATCATCGTCTTGGTTTTGGTTTGAAATTTGGTTATTCTGTAATATAATTTACCACTATCTGTGTTCAATAGATTATCACAGTGCATTGTATTATGGCTGATATGTTTTGGTATCACTTTATCCCTTCTACATCTTTCTAAAAAATATACCCTGTTGTTTATGTTAGCCAGTTTTATTGTTATATTAGCCCATTTTTCATGGATTTTACAAAATCTTCTCCAAATTTACTCTTGATCTGTTGGTAAAAGCCCATAGTGATTAATTTTGTTATATATTTCTGGACGTTGTAATGTATAAATTAAGACCAAATAATCTTTTTTTGGGTTTTATTTCGTCCAAATGTGAAGTTTACAATAATGTCATTTGTAAATAACTGACGTTTCGGGAAATATGTTCCTTAGACTTAGTTCTAAAATTAGAGTAAAAAGTTTACATATTTGGAGATGATTCAAATTTACTTACATTGACTTGACCGAAAACTAATTAAAAATACTTATTTGTATGCTGTGCATTCATCTTTGTAGTACAATTTGAATAAACACATTTAAGAATTAAACAATTTTAAAAGCTTACTATAAATAAAAACATTAACAAATGAAACGAGAAAAATGATTTTAAAGGTAAGTTTGAGAATTATTTACCTACCGTAGAAATGTATTTATAACTATCTTAGGTCGATGCTACAACTAAAAATGAAGCCATGGTATCCGTTGACACCACCTTACTTCTCTCTGGGACGGCATGTTTTATCAAAAAAACCTGCAGGCCCACGCTAACACTTGTATTCGAATTACATGCTGATATCAAAATAAAGCTTGACCACGAGGCTACGTGGTTTATCCGGGCGCGCGCAGAAAAGGGGGATATTGTATCAAGATACATACAAATAAAAGAGTTCTAGAATTTAATTTTGGCTATTTAGATATAGATGGGGCCCTATGTATGAATTCGTAATACATTGTTTCTATTGCAATTTAATATTTATTGAATAGGTGTATGGAACAAAAGCGTATTTTTAAAAAGCAGAAAATCGTATTTGTTACAGTGTTTTCTAATTTAATTCTTGTTTCACCGAACCATTACTGGAAATGTAATAATTTTTTGTAAAGTTTATATAGTAGTTTAACTCTAGAGTACTAACATGATTTCAACAAACATGGTTACTAACGTGTCGTAAATTTTACGACTTATTTTTAAAAAGCTATATTATGATCAAAACTTTATTTATGTTAAAATAAAATATTATGAACTATAAATACATATAAAACTTAAAAACTGTACAAGTTAAAGTTATTCTCTTGTGCACATTTTGCAGTTGTTTCCTTGGTGTTGTCCACATATTGGCTTTTTGCAGCGGCAACAATATGTAGTTGTCATACGCCGTAAACGTGCTGGGCAATAGAAACAGATTGTACGTGTCTCTGGTGTACGTGCCTGTATATCTTCCTCGGCCTGTAATTGTAAAATGGCTCTAATATCTAGACGAAATTTGTGAGGAAAATTTTTATTCCCCAATCTACGCTCCATCCATGGGTTTGCAAGGGAATGGTTTAGAGCAAACAAATTCATAGCGCGGTAAAGGTTTTTTCTTTATTTGGTTATTGTTGCTACCGTGTAGAATATAGCTATTTATACTTGTTATATTAACCATGTTTTAAAACATACATAATGGCCATCTTCTTGTTTTTCTGTTTGTTGACATATTAGAGCAGATCTGATCAAATGTATCCACACCTGACTTGGTAGCATTGTAGCACATAACAATTTCCGGTTTATTAATGTTTGTATCAATTGTAGCAGTTTCGTGCATAGTTGATAGCAACAGCACTAATTTCTTTCTTTTGGCATATAAGATACTAATGTCTTACTTTTGTCAAAGCAAAATAAAGATGTCTTTGGTTTAAAGCATTTTAGTTCTTCTGGGCGAATTTCAGATTTATCTTTGCGAATTGTTCCAACAATTGTAAGTTTATATGGATCATCTAGCAGCTCGTCTGATAATGGAGCTGAAGTGAACCAATTATCCATTGTAATATTTCGGTTGCTGCCATGCACTGGTATTGTTATTTCTTTTACAAAGTAGTTTGCTAAAGGCAATCCATTAGTCTTAGTGTTTTTTCCAAGGTTTGGTATGGCATTGATCATGTATTTTGAATAAGTATTACAGAGCATGACACGCTTTATCCCGTATTTTGCCGGTTAATTTGTATGTACATACGAAATTGACATCTCCCTACTAATTGTTCATCAACTATCAAATACAATGAAGGGATATAAGAAGTCTTGCAAACGTCGATGAATGTATCCCATATGTCGCGAATTGGTACAAATGAATCATCTTTTCGTCTCTTATCTCTTGTGGTCTTATCGTCAAACCTTAAACAATTTACTAAGAATAGAAACCGTTCGCAACTCATGCATGCTGTATAAAATGAGCCAGATAATTCAGAATTGAACATATGTCTCGCACGTAGGTGATTGTCTTTTTTTACAGCACTGAATAATAGCAATCCTACAAATCCCAGTAACTCCTCTCTTGAAGTTTCAGACATTGTACTATTTAAATATTTATAATTTTGAACTTGGCGCCTAATCTCCTCGTTTGTGTGTACAACAATTTTGTCAATAATTTCCTTTGAAAAGAAGTGCCAAAAGCAATCTGCTGGTTTGTCATATTTTTGCAGATACCTTTGCTGCCAGGTATATAGTGTACTAAATTTTTTTTGCAGTTCGTTGAGATTTCTGACGTGCAATACTTGACCATTTAGCACCTTCTTTGTACTTTATTGTGCGTAAGTATATAAGCATCATTTTTTGCTCGTTTTGGCGAGGGCGCATAGGTGTCCGGTAAACTAACTTGACTTTTTGCCCGTGATGTAGAGGGTTTATTTATTGTAGCCAGTTCTTCATTATGCATGCTAAAAACATGAGATGAAACAATGTTTACTGCAGCACGACGTTCAAAAGTTGGTTGTGAGGTGATATGCATCTCTATAAGAAATTGCATGTTTTAGTATCCACTGGCACGTCACTATCATAATCTTCGGAATCATCAACATCGTCCACTTTAAGGTTATCTTGTTCCCAATCGGTTTCGCAATCTTTAAAAGGCTCTCCTTCGTCTTCGTCACCATTCATAATTTTATTAATTTCAAATTCAATTTCTGCATCAGTAGGAGGTCGATGTTTATCATTCATTTTTAACTGAAATAGCTAACATTACTTTCCATAAAAGAATCAATTTTACAGAGCACCTAAAGAAACCACCCACAAAAATTATACACTAATATTAGAATGTCGTAAAATTTACGATGGCGATAGCAATAAAGCTACTTCTAATTACAACTTCGACACAACCTCCACTGCAATAGCCTTCACACATAGAGAAATGGCTTCACACAACTAAATAGGAAGGTACTAGGAATATAAACTCGGTGGCAGTAACGAAAGTGAACGAAAATAAACGAATTAAGAATGGCGTCGTAATATGTACGACACGTTAGTATTCTAGGGTTAAGTTGGCATACGTAATTTTTTTGTTCAAGATTTAATAGTTAGATGTCGTATAAATGTTCGTAAGAACGCGAAGAAATTTTTTTAAGACAACTTTCTAGGAATTTAAAAGGTTTAACTAAAATGTGCTTGTAACTAAGCAGGTGACATATTCGCGTTTGTTTGTTACACTATAAAATCCAGTATTAGTATACAGATTTATTTTATACCATAAGGATATTTGACCTTTCGTTCAAGAATTAAATTAATTAAAAATGTAAGTTCTACAGTTTATGAAAGGTCAATACATTTAATTAATCATTTGTAAACCAAAACAGGATCCTTTTTCGGTAATAAGTACAAGTTGTAGAACATTATTAAAAGCACAATACCTTTCTTAAAGAATTCTAATAAATTAAGACTTGCAAAATTCATAAAATTAAAATGAGACAACGCTTAGATATTTTTTAAATCTAGGTGAATAAAACGCATTAATACATGTAGAATTGTACAAGCGATGTATATATATATAAATATAATATATATAGTAACAGGCTTTTTGGTCTGCTGGTTAATGAAATATACTCTTTATTATAAACTAAGCTTTCGGTTTTATTTTTAAACCATTATCAAAGATACTAAAAATTAAGAAACGTTAGTATGGTCGTAAAATAGTTAAAAACTTAGTTACTAATGTGAAGTTTTACAATGAAATCGTTGATATAGATAAATTTTGAATATAAGATGAAAGTGTGGTAAAAAGCTATTAAAAAGAAAACAGTAATGTGGTTTGTTAATTACATTTGAATGTTATAATGACAATTCCTTTATAATTTTGACATTGTTCGAGATAACTTTCTAGATTGTAATTAATTTCTTTTATGGTCTGACTGAAATTTAGATATTTTTAGTATGTATGTATGTTTATATATGTATGTTGATGTATGTCTATTTGTTTACGTATGTATTTTAGTGTGTTTATGTTGTTTGTGTGAATGTATGTATGTCTGTGCAAGTGTGTGTGGGTGCATTTGGATGTTTGTGTGTGTGAATGAATGCGTGTGTTTGTTTGTGTATGTATGTATGTTTATGTTGTGTTTTATTAAGTGATTTGATCAGTTATGTTGAATTTGTTTTTGGATTTAAAATGAAGTAGATAGGTGTATATAGAGCTTAGTGTGTTAATGTCAGTTTTTTTATTAATAGTGTTTAAGTTTTTAAATAAGTAACACATTTCTAGAAATTCTCTTTTGGATTTTTTATTTTCAATTTGTAATATTATAGGATTATCAAAATCTATTTTATGTTTGTTTGTGTTTGCGTGTAAGGTCAAAGCACAAGCGTTTGGCTTAACACGGATGTCGTTTTTATGTTGAGTTAAGCGTTGTTTTAATTGTTGTGAGGTTTGACCAATGTAGGTAAGATTGCAGCCTGAACAATTTATTTGATATATAATGTTCCGTTGTAGAAGAGTTGGAGTTTTATCTTTTAATTTGGAAAAAAGAGTGTTTAACGTTAAAAGGTTTCGTTTAGTAATATTGATGTTGAATTTTTTGAAGACTTTTTTGAATTTTGTACTTAAATTTTCAATGTAAGGAATTACATGGTATGTGGGTATATTATATTTTATAATTGCAAGGTCGTTATACCACAAAAATATATATAAATATATATATATATATATATATTCTTTTAAATCAATAGAAAATGGATTATGTTACTTCAAAGTTTACTTTCATTGAAGTTGATAACAATTTTTCCTAAAGCAAACAACCAAATTCATAAAACTTTTGAGTGTAGAGAGAAAAACCACCGACAATATATTAGTAAGATAAATTAGAGTGTTAATTTTGAATTGTTATTTTTGTGGATATTTAGCTTTTAATAAATTGGCTGCGCTCTAATGAAGCCCTAGTTCTAAAATTCTATGAAGTGGTTATATTTTCAGACATACGAGATCGTTGCTCCAATTCAAGTTTGCAGAGTCACAAGTAAGTATTATGTTTCTACGCTTTGCTTGTTAAGGAGATTCTTTTTCTTTTCGAAGATTTCCGTATCTTATCTTCGGATCGTTACTCATTATAGCTATTATTAAGATGCGGTGGCGTCCATTAAAAATTCTCTTTTATCGAATACCATCCTACGACCCTAGCTCATTGTTCTGCCTTAAGTTGAAGAAACTTAGCTAGCTGGAGGAAGTTTTAGAGGGTCCTATTGTACTCAAAGCCGTTTTCCATACACTTTACCCTGGGCTTAAACTTTAGACAGGAACCCCTCATAATTTATAGAGGCTCTGCCGCCTATAAGGTAGAGTAGTTACATTAAATAGAAAAAAGGTGTAACAATGTGAAGGAGGTTAAGCAGCCTGTGGCTGCCAAGGATCTCCCAACACATAGACATTTGCCGTATTAATTGTTTTCCAGTAAATCCTTTTGTACAATTAACATTAGTTGAGAATATTGCAAGACCAATACCTGTAGCTGTTTACAATAATCATCATGTTTAAGTACATTTATTTCTTTGTCATTAGATTTCGATCTTGGGTTGGATTTCTGAACAATAACAAGCAGTTTGCTTTCCTCATAGACGTTTAACTATCAATTTCAAATTATATTCGGAACTTAAATTAGATCTAAGATACACTTGTATTTTGAATCTGTACAAATTCTTGACCACTTTAATAATTTTTTTGATTTTTTAAACCTTTTCAAAACAAAACCTCTCAATACCTTGTTTATTTTTTCCAGGTAATCTCTATTTATATGCGCTTTTGGCCTACTATTTTAATGACATTTTGAGGTATTGTTACTATCAAACTTTTGTAACTATTACACTTTGTTATAACTAGACACGCCTGCTAGCTAAAACTAATGTTCTGGCTATTTCTTCCTTACATAGTGCTACAGCGTCCTTTTCTATAGCAAATTCATCATGATGCTTTGCTTGTAATTTTGAACATTTTGGCAAATACATATTAAGGTAACATATCTGCATTTTTATTATCCGTGAGCTAATCTTTTATATTCTTTGCAGCACTCGGTTAAAGATATAAACATAAAGGCTCGCATGTTACTCGCCGTCTTAATTATCTTCTGTAGCCTAAAAACTGTACACGCGAAATACTTTCTAACTTCGTCCACGGTTTCTGAACAATAACAAGCACTTTGTTTTCCTTATGGACGTTTAACTATCAATTTCAAATTATATTCGGAACTTAAATTAGATTCAAGATACACTTGTATTTTGAATCTATACAAATTCTTGACCACTTTAATAATTTTTTGATTTTTTAAACCTTTTCATAACAAAACCTCTCAACATCTTGTTTATTTTTCCCAGCTAACCCCTATTTATATGCTCTTTTGGCCTACTATTTTAATATGAATAAATAATTCCTGGCTGTGTACACGATATTTTTCGACTTCATCAACGACGTAGACTATATGTATTCCAATTTAATTGGAACAATCAAGTATTTAACTAGTCTTTATTGATGTGATATTAGTTTTACACATAAAATATCCTACATATAATGTAATAGTTTGATAAAATATTTAATTTTACGTTTACGTGGCGCTGAAGATGGCTAACGCCGAAAGCGCTCTGCTGTAATTTTTTAAATATATTTTAAATATTATATTTTTACACGAGATTACTTTCTTTTGGATTTTATTACTATTTTAATCACATTATGAGGCATTGTTACTATCAAGTTTTTATAACTACTACACTTTGCTATAACTAGACATGCCTACTAGCTAAAATTAATGTTCTGGCTTTTTCTTCTTTACAATAGTGCTATAGCGTCCTTTTCTATAGCAAATTCATCATGATGCTGTCCCTGTAATTTCGAACATTTTGGCAAATACATATAAAAGTAACATATCTGCATTTTTATTATCCGTGAGCTAAACCCATTTATATCTTTTGCAGCACTTATTTAAAGGGCATAAACATAAAAGCTCAAATGCTACTCACCGTCTTAATTTATCCCCCAAAAGAAAATAGATATCCAGAAACCTTAAATATTTATTACAGCTTTTGTTTTCATCTAACACAGTTTCCTTAACGCAATAAACACAGAAACCAAATTATTAGAAGAGTAAACTCTCCAGGTCCTAACCCTTTCTTAACCTGTCGTGCAGACGTTAATTGCACAAGCAGCTGTATTAAAATCTGCTCGTGTCAGCGTAGTTCAAACTTATGTCCCACGCCTTCCGCTTATTAATTTCCTACGGGGAATCTACCATCATATCTTGGAACTCTGCCCCGTCTACTGAATTTTAGACTGTCCTCACACCAATCTAACAGCGCGGCATTTTTTGCTTGCGAATAATTAATTAATTCTTACCCATCGAGTTTCTAACTACTGTCTTTTCTCCCACTACATAAAAATTCGTTTTTACAATTTAACATTTTATCTATGTTAAATAAAACAGTTATTCTCAAGCTACCTTGTATGTAATATGTAAAGTAGTGTGGTATTATTTTGATGTCCTCGATAGTCGGGCTGGTCGACATTTGTCTATTGTAAATTATATTTTTATGTGAAATGCATGCTCGGTGTCTTCTAATATTTTGTTTCCATTTGCGATGTTAATTTAAGTCATCTGCCTGGATTATTACACTTATAATGTATTTAAAAGAAATAGTACTATACCTTCTAAGCTAAATGATCTTTTTAGAAAGTAAATTAAAAATATCGTGCTTAAATAAGATTAATAATTTGTGAAATCTGTTATATAAGGCGCATCCATTCAAATTTACTAACTCTCTTTCATCCAATATACAGCTAGCGTAGGGTAGCCCATTACAAACTTTAAGTTAATAGGTACGTAATCCCACACAGTTTTTGTTATACCCGCTTGAATCATAACGGTATGGTATTTATCAACTTTTGTTTGGCGACTCCGTAACTTCAGAAATTTAATGCAATTCATTTCCTAAAAAGCGACTGTATAATCTAAGGTTGATGTTGTTGAAATGGTGCTTTCTCGATTTTTCGCCTTTTGGCTCCGTTAAATTTTATTTTAATATTTGAATTTAGGAAGTTCATGATGTACATTAATTTGCATTGTTGTAACACGTTAATACTATTACGTTTTCGTCACCACTGAACATCCTACAATTTACAATTCTTTATTATTTATTATTATATAACGCAGGACTAACTAACTATTCGTCGATATTTACAGAAAATCTTAAATGTTCTAGATATTTGTAGAAAAGTTTATAATTGTCTATAATCACTAATAATATCCACAGCGTCTTTCTTTAAGAAGCCGCGTTTGTTGATGCACTATTTGCACAAGTACCAATTTATATAAATAATAAGCGTATTTACTTAAACAATTCGGTCTAATAATTTATATCATATTATTTGTGGATTCATCCTCAGATTGAACTAACGGTCCACCAGCAGCGGCTGTAGTTATATCTAACCATATACCTTCAATACCTTTCTAAATATTTTGACATCATTCTCAAATCATCCCTTTCATTCGCTTTCTATCAATTTTTTTAATAGAACATTGTAGTTATCACTTATTCCATCTTTCGCTCAATGGGCTTAACCACTTTCATTCTTTGAACGACCGTAAATAGTGTTACAATATAATAAATTAAAGACATTATCTAAGTTCCAGTGTCTATTTGGCCATAAAGCATATAATAGTGTATATATTTTCTAAGATTTTTATCTATTGGTTCCTTAAATTAATATTTGTTTCAGATTAAAGCCTTTGCCAAATTAATTGCATGGGTTCTTCGAACTATCCAAATGGCTGTTCTTGAAGCACTTGCGCCTTACTCTCCAACATGTAAGTAGGTTAGTAAGTAAAGTATTGGAATACATATTTTGCTTATAGTTGCGACATGGTTAGCTGCAGAGAAATTAAAAGGAGCGACGGCTGAAAGTTTTAAGGACATAATCAGCATACCAGGAGAAATAATAAAGGGACCTCTTGAGCTTGTTAGCAATATTACAGCTAATATAAAACAAGGAAGATTTCCTGTGCCACTTCCAATACCTTCTATTTTTGATAAAACTGGGGATGGTAGTTTAAAATTACCAATACCGATACCGTCGCTTTTTGACAAGGATGGAAAAATAGTCGGCCTTCCATTTCCTTTACCAAAACTACCAATTCCTAACATTTTTAATAAAGGAGAGGGTACTGGCACTCCTGCGCTACCAATCCCTATACCTATACTACCAATTCCAAGTATTTTTAATAAAGGAGAGGGTACTGGCACTTCCGTGCTGCCAATCCCTTTACCTAAATTACCAATTCCAAATATTTTTGATAAAGGAGAGGGTACTGGCATTTCCGCACTGCCAATCCCTATACCTATACTACCAGTTCCAAGTATTTTTAATAAAGGAGAGGGTACTGGCACTTCCGCGCTGCCAATCCCTTTACCTAAATTACCAATTCCAAATATTTTTGATAAAGGAGAGGGTTCTGGCACTTCCGCACTGCCAATCCCTATACCTATACTACCAATTCCAAGTATTTTTAATAAAGGAGAGGGTACTGGCACTTCCGCGCTGCCAATCCCTTTACCTAAATTACCAATTCCAAATATTTTTGATAAAGGAGAGGGTACTGGCACTTCCGCACTGCCAATCCCTATACCTATACTACCAATTCCAAGTATTTTTAATAAAGGAGAGGGTACTGGCACTTCCGCACTGCCAATCCCTTTACCTAAACTACCAATTCCAAATGTTTTTGATAAAGGAGACGGTACCGGCACTTCCGCGTTGCCAATCCCTTTACCGAAACTACCAATTCCAAATATTTTTGATAAAGGAGACAAAGGAGGTGGGGAATCCAAATTGCCAATACCCCTACCAATACCCAACATACCAATTCCATCTATAAGTGGAAAGGAAAAAGATGATGGCAGTGGTTCAGCTACTCTCACGTTGCCGATACCTATACCTGTTCTGAATATTTTTGGAAAAGACAAGGATACATCAAGTAATTCGACTTCTGGTACATCTACCTTACCGCTCCCTATTCCAATTCCGAATATACTTGAAAAAGACAAGGATACAACAAGTAACTCTACTACTGGTTCAGTTTCTCTTCCGTTGCCAATACCTATACCTGTTCCGAATATTTTTGAGAAAGACAAGGATACAACAAGTAATTCGTCTTCTGGTACATCTATCTTACCACCGCTCCCTATTCCAATTCCGAATATACTTGGGAAAGACAAGGATGCATCAGGTAGTTCAACATCCGGTAACTTTACGTTACCTATTTCCATTCCAATACCTAATATACTTGACAAGGATAAAAACGGATCTTCTACTCTAAAACTACCAATACCAGTACCCAAATTATTTGGTTAACATGCTTCATGTTTATGAAGATCCCAATATTTTATAAAAAGTAATTTAAACGGCTTATTCTAGTACGTTCTTGGTAAATTACCAGGGTATTTTAATTATTTAGAAATTTATATAATTACAATTCTTACTTACATGATTATGAAACAAATTTTAATTATTTTGTGTCAAATTTGTAGTTATCGTCCAATTATGCTTATTCATAAGTAAATTTTTATTTAAATATGTCAGGTTATAGTCCTAATAAAAATTATTTTTAGTAGCATTCAGAATATGCTTTATGTGTTATATTATGTTTTCTCCGTGGCTAATAATCAAAAAATACAAAATAGGGTTACCAAAAGTATCCTTTGTATCTGAATTAACTTTATCGATGTTTACGTTTTTTTCCATTATGCAAATGAATTTTCAATTGTTGCATGTATGTTGGAGAGGACCAGTAGAGAAAAGGTGTTGGTCAAAACGAAGATGCCATGACCTTTGGATATGCCTCACTTAAAACAGATGCCAAAAATCTTTGAGAGACAGGAATGTATTGCAAAACAGGTATGTAACTGGAACTGTCAGCTGGCTGTGTAACTAACAGTTGGTGTAGTTTTTTATTTGAGTGTCACAATTAATACGATAATATGTGCAAGAGAGCAATTAACGATGTATATTGCGCTTCGAGGCATAGCACAGCCCCATTTAGTTCAACCCATGCATAAACATCAAAACGAGGTCAATCTTTAGGAAACCACTTACATATTTCGGTAAGTTAATAAAAGACAAAACGCGTATTTTAAAACTGTCACCGAACGATGCAGAAAAACACGACATTTGTTTTTAAAAGTAAACGGCAACTTTTACTAAAACACACGTCCAACAAACTTCTAACATCAAACTAGTACTTTTAAATTACATCTAAAACAATTACATGTTATGCCACGAATTGTTTTCCATATTATCAGAATGCCGGGAAAACTATTTCACATTCGAAGCAGGCGTAATCAGGTTTTCGTGTGAGATAGAAAACCAGATTATAAACATAATCGTACAGACCTTGAACTAAATAAAGAAGTGGAGTTGGTTGCCTATCTATGCGCATTGAATTTATAGCAAACGTAAATTAAATGATTAGGGCAGTTATTCTTAATGTAATGAGGCAGTAAAATTTTCTATTATGAAATAGAACGTAACAGTGTAAATACTTATACCCTTATCTTAAAAGGTCCTTATACTCCATCGTCTACCTTTTGTCTTTAAGCACCATCTTACCTGAAGGAGTCACAAATAAAACCCACTCGGAAGTAGGTATTCCGAGCAGCTGTGTGGCAGTTATCACTGCTGTTGGAGGGCGATGGAGCATCGCCTACACCCTTCTCATCTCCTACTTTAGAATAAAAAAAAACTCTTCATGCCGTGTATACCTAACCTATATTATAAAACACTATTGTAACAGTAAATAGCAGCAAAAAGACAATAACCTACCCTTAATTAGCTAATTAATCAAATACGTATTTAACTAAAAACAATACTTTATAAATGCAATGATTCAACTTTACATAAATTTAACCAGTTTTAATTTTATGTGCTAATTTACGGATGTAGTAGTGTTTCGTTTTGCGGGAACTCGGTACGCTTTAAATAAGCGTGCAACATTGATAGTCTTTTTTATTAAAAACAACACATATTATTATTATCGTCAAACACCGTATAAAATACCACAAAAAGCAAATAGCGTATGATGTTTATAAGCTATGCAAAATTTAAATGACTTACGGTTTTTTGTTCGTTTAAAACCCCATTGACGTTCTGGACAGTAATCGTTGCAGCAACAAATCTACTTGTTGTGGTTGACGAAAGCTCCCAACACGGTAAAGTTTCATGTTAACTATGAGCATATCATATCTGCGGTTTTCTTCCGCGTTCGAAAATCTGTTCTTTCACAAACAGTTCCGAGTATGACCACCGTCACGTTAGTTTTCGTAACTATTTCCGATGATTGTGTTTTACTCGATCTTGTAAGTGCATGTCAGATGATCAGCTCATCTTACTATACATGAGTTTTTATAATCTTCATGTCACATAGTTCATTGCATGCTAACCTTGTTTTTACGGATTGTGCTTCTAAAATGCTCGATTTTTGAGTCAAATTTACTTTTTTCCAACTATTATATATTTTTATCAATATTGTGCGTCATTCGGTTGTTTTGAACCCATTTACTTTTTACTGCTATCGATGACTTCTTGAACTTGTGTGAATAGAACAAATAACTTTAATAGAAGCGGTTATTTTCCGGTTTCTATTTACAATTTTTTTAAATTTTACACTAACGACTGCAAAGTGTCGATATTTATTACCGTTTATATATAATGTACAGGCTACTTTCTTATTTATGCTTTTATCCCGATTTAATATTATATTAAAATAGCTACGTTATTAAATGTAAATTATTAAATTTTCTAAATTTTACAGGCTGCTTTTATGCTAAAAGCTCACTTAGTTAACCTGTTATAGTAAATTATTTTCCACTACTTAATATTATCTTAAGTAACGCGCCAGTGCCACAAAGCTTGGCACTCTAATGCTAACTTATATATTGAAACAATTATACCGTCATGGGGGATAGGTAAAGCTGTAAATCTTTCTTTGCAAAGTTGCAATAAAATGCGCATGCAAACACGTACACAGGTACCCACTCACACGCTCACACACGTACACACACGCACCACATGCACACTCTGCAAACATTTGACTTTCGTGGTCACTTACAAAGATTTAGTTTCTTTATCCTTTGTAAGGGCTCCGAGATTGTCAGCCGTTATCAATCAAATGCCAATGATTACATCACTTATTGCGTTAGAGGTCGCTTTGAAATATTTAACCGAATACTTTGTTTTTAGAAGAGCCATTATGCATTTTTCTTAAACGTAAAATAGAAGTTTAATTTGAAGTTAGGTATTTTAAACAAAACCCTAACGCACAAAATGTATCGTATATAATAGGTTTATAATATCGGTCACTCTAACATGATGGAGTGGCTAACCAGTTCCATAGACAATTCTTATTAAAGGCTTTTTAAAATAAAATGCACGTATGAATAGGATGCAAACCCATATGTTTTCATAATTATATTTCCTTCGAAAAGTCTATTACTATGACCAGTTAAGTATGTCGTTAAAATATCGCAAGTGAAGTTCTAAGAACTTTCTTTTCTTATGCTTACATTTAGCCGTGAGAATTCCAAAACAGTGAATCACAGCGAACAGTAATATTTTGAAGAATTATTTTCTAAACTACTCTGTCTGCGGAAATATCAGTGACTAATATAACTATTTATTAGCTATGTATTTTGAATATTTTCATTAGCTGGGAGGTCGTGAGGAATCGGAACGCTAACGAAGTATTGAACATCACGCGGGTCCAATAAAACCATCGAAATTCAGTAATGGTCTCAGATTATTTGATAAGTAAACTGTTCTAGGTGTAAAGTAGGAAATACTTATTTTCTTTTAACCGCTGAAATTTTGGGTTGTATCGTAATTAAGTATACCTTGATTGCGTGTTAACAACATACAAAAAGCTATCCTTCTCTTGTACTTATATTTGTAGGGTGTTATAATATACTACTTCGTATGCGTAACCATTTTAGGCATCCAGATCCAACTACTTCCAGAACAATTTTTAACGCAAAAAAGAGAGACGTATTAATTACACTCCGAAAGTACACCTGGTGCACATCTTGAAGAAGTATACTTTGATCGTGCATTTACATTTCCAATGCTCCACCCGAAGGTACTACATTGGTCAGAAGGCGAGTTTTTTGTTCCCTGGAAATTTTATAATTTTGCCGAACCCTTGCCGTTCCAGGCAAGGTAGGTATCTTTAGCGTGCGTGACAACACTCACACACGGGACCTCCATTTAACTTCTCATCCGAACAAGGGCGTAATTTTTGTGAAAAATGCTCACCTGCCATTTTTCAAGCAGTCGGCCACGTCGGAATTCGAACCCAGGACCTTGGGAACCGTAGTCTTACGCTTACTACATTGATCCACGGCGACGCCCAGTATACTTTGATCACGGATAATACAGATATTAGGCAAGATTATCGATGTTTTTATTCCTTAATTAGATTTCAACATTTCGAATGAACTTTGACAAGTTTGTGAGGCTATTTAAATTGCATGATTTTGTATCATCATCATTAGATCATCAGTCTTAGAACTGGTTAGACGCGTACCCTCATTGTTTCCTATTCTGAAATAACCTACACATTTTCCTAAAATTTGCACAGCCTGCATCTATTATTATCTGATTTAGGTCTACATCTACCTCTTTTTTTCATATCTCTGCTTGTAATACATCCCACACTATTCTCCAAAAATGCTTTAGAAGGTATTCTGCCCTTCTATTTCTCCTACTTTTTCTACAGATATCCTTGTTTCCCTAGTATTTCTATAACTTATTGGTTATTACCTTTGTCTGCCCATGCTATCATCCTCATACATCTGAAGCACAACGTTCCAAAAAGCTGCTACCGTTTTTTTTGTCTGTATTTCCTACTGCCCGTATTTCATAGGCATACTGTGCTGTGCTCCACGCTTATGCGTTCAACAATTTTCTTCTTGTTTCTATGTTTGTTGTCTTTCATCATAGGCGCTGTTCTTTCTTGTTAGATACAGTTCGGTTCTCATATATTGTTTACAACTATATACCCTATTTCTCCAACATTCAGTGGTTGTGAAGGGGGGTAAGCATCCTGTGGCTGCCAAGTTCCCCCAGCACTTGTACATTTGCCGATTTAATATTTTTAAAACATATCTTTACGCACAGTCAAAATTAGTTGCAGATATTTTACAACCAACACCAGTAATTGTTTATAATAATCATCAGATTTATTTGTGCTTATTTTTTCGTCATTAGGTTTTCCGTCTCAAAACTGGTTGGACACGTACCTGTACTAATTTATATTCTGAGCTAGCCTACACAGTTCTCTGAAATTCTCACACAGCCTATATACAGCTCGGTTCCCCTTACATGGTTTTATAATTTTATGCCATATTTCACCGAAATTCAATGGTATGTGAAGGGGGCGTCTCCGTGGCGTAGTTGGTAGTGTGTGACTACTACGCCCAGGTTCCTGGGTTCGAATCCCAACACAGTCCGCTAGAAAAATGTTAGGTGAGCATTTTTTACAAAAATACACCCTCGTTCGGATGAAAGGTAAAATGAAGGTCCCGTGTGTGAGTGTTGTCACGCACGTTAAAGATCCCTACCTTGCTTGGAACAGCAAGGGTTCGGCAACATTCCAAATTTACCAAGTAAAAAAAAACTCGATTCCTGGCCAATGTAGTACCATCGGGTGGAGCATTGGAAAATCACATGTAAGGTATGCGAAAGGGGTTAAGCAGCCTGTGGCTGCCAAGAACCCCCCAACACCTAGACATTTGCCGAATTAATTTCATATAATTAACATTATTCGAGAATGTCCAACCAATACCTGTAGTTGCTTATAATAATCATCATGGCTAAGTACAGTTACTTTTTTCGTCATTAGTTTATCCATCTTGGGACTGGTTGGATGCGTGCTTCCATTGATTTCTATTCTGAGCTAGCCTACAATCAAATATACCTATTACCGCTCCTTCCGTACACTCGCCTACCACTGGATTAAAATCCCCCCTAACTATTAGATTTTTGACATGTGTTCTGTCAAACTTATTGTTCAAAAATTTTCACATCTAGCCGCGCCTTTCTTTTTTTGTATAGTTACTATGATGTTACGTTTCTGTTTACACCTTATCTGTACCCGGCGCCTTACCATTTTCAGACCCTTTAATGCTAATTCAAAATCATCTCTAAGTATAGAATATCCCAAGTCATCATTTTCAATGTCTGACTCCCGTTCTAATGCTGTTAGTTCCTCTCTTGCATATAAATTCCCTATATACTCTAGCCATCTACCCTCTTTCTCTACATTTTCTATAATGACATTTTCTCCCGCGTTCTTTTTATTTGTGCTATACGGTTTTATATTCCTAAAACTGATTCCAATTAGTTTGTATGCCATCTTAGTTTGTACCTCTTTGCACTTTTCATCAATCCGTTGCTCTTTAGCTTTCCTGCATTTGCGAATAATTTGCCATTTTATGGCTTTGTATCTCTGTTTTCCTATTTCGTCTGATTTACTTTTGTATCTTCGTCTTTCTTTTATTAAATGCAGGATATCGTTTGTTATCCCCGGTTTTTGTTTCTTTTTGTGTATACCCCAGAATATCTCTAGCCGCCATGTCTAGGCTGGATATAATTTTATTCCATTCTGTTTCTACTTCCTTAGTATCAGATATTTTCCCGATACCTTTCAGAAAATTGTTTGATTTTTTTTTTCAATTCTTTCTTGAATATCTTTATCTTTTAGTTTAGTTTAGTCAAAGTGCTTTAGGCGTTTTTTTCCTCAAATTTTTAAATTTAAGTGCGGCTTTCATAATTACGATGTTGTTGTCAGTGTCTATATCTGCTTCTGGGTAGCTTCTACAGTCTTTTACTTGATTCCTAAACCGTTGTCTAACAAGAATGTAACTTATTTGATATCTTACTATACCTCCTGGCATCTTCCACGTATATCGTCTTCTAACATGAAGTTGAAATAATGTGTTTGTGATGACTAAATAGTTCTTGTCTGAAAATTCTACCAGTCTATTTCCCCTGTCGTTTCTCGTGCCTAAACCAAATATACCTATTACCGCTCCTTCTGTACCCTCACCTACCACTGGATTAAAACCCCCCGTAACGATTAAATTTTTATGTCCTTTTACGTATCTTAATATGTCTTCGATATCTTTGTAGATCGCATCTACTTCTTCGTCACTGTAGCTAGAGGTAGGCATGTATACTTGTATTATTACTATATTTATCGGTATAGATTCTAATCTAACCATGAGTACTCTTTCGTTCTTTTGAAAGTAATATTCTGCACAGTATCCTATCTTTTTCTGCATAACTATCCCTACACCCAAATTTCCTTCCTCTGATCCTGTAGGAATTACCCTGAAGTCTCCACTCCAAAAATCTCTCACCTCTGGTCACCGCACTTTGCTGATCCCTACTATGTCTAGTGCTAACCTCTTCATTTTCATTTTTAGGTTCTTTAGCATACCTACTTGCTTCATACTTCTAACGTTCTACGCTCCAATTCGCAAAATGTTCCCGACTTTTATTCTGGACTTTCCGATCGCATCCTCCGAAGTAGTCCCCCCCCCTCCCCGAGATCCGAGTGGGAACTATTTTAACTCCGGAATTTTTTACCCCAGAGAATGCCATCATGTTTTTTTCAATCTAAGTACGCTGTGTACTTGGGAGGTAATGTGGTGGTTTCCCGTTGTCCTCCACATCGCGGTAGTGTGTCTTAGACTACTATTCCGACCCCTATACTCTTTGCCAATCTAAGTACCGAAAGAGCTGCTGCCCTCTTTCGGGGACCTGTCTTAATCTGGTTCCTCACGAACGTCTCCACCGCTATGGTTGGACCTGTAGTTTGGCTCTTTAGCTCGTTAGAACACGCAAGCCATTTCACTTCTTCTAGTAGGCTAGAACTTCGACAAGGTGCAGGTTGATTCGAAATGGGATTTTGTATATATTTTGTTTATATATTTGGTATATTGTTTTGTATTTCGTATGAAGAGCACAATGCTAAAATATTTTTGGTAGCTTTATTTCAGGAATCTTTAATAGTTAAGAGTACATATTTTTATTAGGACTGAAATCAACTGGGATCCCACAGGTTACAATTACGAAATTTTGACTGCTATGTAAACAATTGTATGGCTGTATATTTTGTTATTCTGTAACGAATATATTTAAATTGTGAACCACACCGACGTGCTTAATTAATTTTTTTCTAAATAGAAGTGCATCACAGTCCTGAACTTTATTGTAGATGAAGAAATTGTAAGGTTCTAATCCATTGTTTGTTCTCCTCTGAATTGAAATTGATTTTACTTTCGATAAATACACTGCAACAACCATAGGCGTCTCAAATAATAAATAATTCTAACACTCGAACAGGAGATTTCTTGACACTATTTATTCAGCACACATTAGTTCAATAAACACATACAAGTTTAATCGCATTAGATTCCATCATAAAGAGTTGTGGAGATATCTTAAGAATTTAATAACACAGGCCTACATTTTTTTCATGAGAAAGCGTTTCAAGTTTAATTGCTATAGTAAATGGGGTGTGTTGATTACGAATCTGTGCTTAGTTTTTTTCCAGCACGTCAGGTTTTTCAGGAAAAGTATATTTAAAATTTTTCATAGAAACTGCCAAAAATATTGAGAAAATATTTATTGAAACTGTATTTAATAGAAAATTACACTGCAAAATTGAGTTTTTTATTAAAAAAAACAATGCAGTATAATCTACGTTAGACAATCATTGGTTGTTTTGAATAAAATCGTTCTATTTTTCCTCAAAACTGCGTTTTGCAGTTTTCTTTTTGAGGATTTTTGTGAGTGAGTCCCTCTTCAAGGTTCAGCAGTAATCAGCCATCATTCTAATATCCCATCTTCCTTGGTAACGTCTCTCCATCTCTTTTATGTCTTGATGGAACTTCTCTCCCTGTTTCTCGCTGGCAGCTCCAAGATTTTCGGAAAAAACTCAAAGCGGGAATTCAGAATACGAAGTTTGACGCTCATATTGCATCCCAGTTTTTTATAATTTTCGACCATGTTGGCTACAGTTTCTTTGTAGTTTGGAAACTTGTTATTTTCAAGGAAGCCGTCTATGACTTCTACGAAAGAGCTTGTTACGTTCAAAACCCTGTAAACAATTTTTTCTGCATTTATTTTTAAAATGCCCTAAAATTCATCAACAAGCTCAATTTCCCGCAATTTGAATTAGTATTATTTAATAAAATTTCTCAAGTAATTACCCTGTATAAAAGCTTGCCTTATAAAATCAAACGGCTGCTTAGGAAACATTACGTTACAAAGTAGTTGTAATAAATTCTAGCACCTGCAGTGATTACATTTTAATTTAAAGGTGCATGTAAATGCACAGCTTTCTTCTAAAAGATAAGACCACTCACCACCTGCCTACATCTGCTTACAATAGACTTGTTATCTGGTATTCTGCAGCTGTTAAGACGTTACAAAGTAACAAAATTGTTCTCCTTTGTTTAAAACCCTTTGGTAATTGCGTTATCTGCTTCTTAGCAAGCTGCTACAGTTTGTATTTCGGCAGCTGTTGTCTGGAAGTTCTGCACACATAGTTCTTCGGCAATATCTTTAAAAATCAAATACTCTACCCCTATACATGATTCTGGACTTATAAAATAGGGACAGTGTTTTGAAAAACACCATTAAAGATTAAAGATTAACCATTAAAGATTGAATACAACGTCCTCTTACATGTAAAATCGCGTTACTAAAAGTGCTTTCTTAGTTAAGTGAAGTTGGTGGTTCCAGCATGCAGCCAATAGAAAAATGCAGCCGCATTTTTCCCGTCTTAAAATGAGACCAGCATGAAGCTGATTGTTCAAAATATGGTTTCTCTTTTTGGTAATTCTTTTATGCTGCTGTGAAGAATATACTTTTCATTGCTCCTATTGCTTATATTATCCGATAAATTGACACCACCCCGTTACAAAACTTACATGCACGATGTAGGAACAACTATGTTATTATTCTATAAATTAAAAAGTAATTAATCAATGTTTATGTTGGAGTCCGTTTTACTGTTTTTTTGCCTTTCTGTTATACACATTAACTAAAAGAACTTATGCCTCAATTTAAAAATATTTAATATATGATTAATTTAAGTTAGGGTGTCTAAGTTTAAGGAGGTGTACTTCACAAAGCAGCATGTACATATAATTTAGGTATATTTCTTTTTCTAGATTTACTGTACAGTCTATGCTTAATTTTCTTTTATATGTATTTAAGGTGAACCATTGTAGGTATTTAGATTATAAGATGTTATATTTGCTTACCAATTTTTATATGTTATGACGCTTTGTTTACAATCACGATTAGGCAACTTATTTGGTTTTGTAAATAGTCTTCCAAGATTCGATGTTAACAATATAGTTTCACCGAGGTTTCCAATGTGTTTTTCTATTTCCCCACGCCCCTATACGACGTTTTTGAGTTAGCCCCAAATTCTACCATTCTGTCCCCTTTTTGTTGCGGTATTTGGCGTAAACGATTTCCTTACTTGCTTATACTGTTTTCTTTTGTGCTTGCGCGGTATACCGTAGCAAACTCCATGCTTCAGATTCATCCTGGGTCATTGTATTCTGGAACAGTCTGTCCATTTGAAGTTTCGAATTTTAGGTCCTACAAAAATTCTTCTTTAAGTTTAGCTATAGAAAGTGCTGGCAATTTATCGCACAGGTATTCAAAGCAGTTACCTTGTTTATTTAAAGCTTTGACAAACTGCTTCTTCAATTCTAACTTTATGTGAAGGGGAGGCAAAAGAACTAATTTTGGGTCCACTTGTCCCGGTACAAGTCTTTTTCTGAGTGGCCATTCTTTCTTAACGTAATGTAAATTTCGTGCTCGACTGTCCCACTCGCACAAAAAATTGATACTTTGTGAATCCAGACTGCTGACCCAAAAGCATAGATATTATTTTGAGGTCTCCACACAGTCGCCAACAATATTCGCTATACTTTATTGTATTTAGCAACAGCTCAAGATTCTTATACGTTTCTTTGAGATGCACTGACTGAGCAACAGGCACCGAAGCATAAGTACTACCATTGTGCAACAAGACACCCTTTAGACTTCTCTTAGAAGAATCAATAAATAACCTCCATGATGCGGAATCGTAATTGTCAGCTCCCAGTTTCATGACTAAAACAGGAATACTATTACAATACACCAGTGAACCATCCTGAGAGAAATATTCCGCGAACTCTTTTCACGATGCCTATACCACGAAAATGTGGTTCCTGGAGCCACCAGATTTTTGTCTTTTAGTCGTGATCCTAAGATTTGTGCAGTATTCTTCGATAGAACCAAGTCTCTTTCTAAGTCATTTAGTTCAGCTTGGATAAATGTTGTGGTTGGTCTATATCAGGATTGAATTCGTCTTCATCGGTTTTTTCGTTTAAACTTTCATCTGATGATTGCTGTTGGTTGGTGTGAAGAAAAGGTGGAGTAATGAGAATTCCTGGTCCATGAGGTACAGGTCGTTTAGCAGACGCTAATTCAGGATACTGAATAGAATGTTTATTTTTCGAATTAAAACCTTTGACATCGTAGGAGCAAAGTTACAGTCGTCTCCATGTTTTTTTTGTTCTCTCCATACCATAGGAATGCCAAAGAGTAAAGAGCTACGTGTATCTTTTGTGAATTTTCTCAATAGCTCGACACATTGAAAGCACACTCTGTGTGGAGCCCAAGATTTGTCCTGATCACCAAGCTTTACACCGCAGTAAGCGTGATAAGCTTTTTTGATAAATTCTGTTATGTTTTGTTGATGTTTTGCTATCGTTAAATCACCACACACGTAACAAAATATATCAGGACTGTTTTTGCACTTTCTGGATGACATTATGACACACTAAACACTCAGAAAACAAAATACAACTCGTTGCCACAACAGCTGACGCTAACTAACTATTTTGTAAACAACTGCCGATGCCAACAAGTTGACCTTTACAGATGTGGAAATGAAACAGTGTTGTCATTGAAATGAAATAAACATAATATTATACTAAAATATTTTCTATCGATGTATCAAGTATTTTGAAAAAATAATTTTAATGCAATTTAGTAAATATAAAGGTACTACTTTGCTCTAGTACAAAATATCTCACAAGGTTTTTTTAATTTTGTGAAAATCTTGACGTGATGGGCTCAAACCAAATTCACATTCAGAATCAACGTACCCGTATTAGTTCACATTTATCAAATTCAAAACACCAAAAATCATGTCCAGCGTCGGACTGGCCATACAGTCGAGGTGGCATTTGCCAGCCGGGCCCCAGCCTGCGCGGGCCCCCCACGGGCCTGGGTTGCGGGGCATGCGGCAACCGTAGCACAGGGGGCCCGCGCAGCGTGGCCCCTGTGTTACGGTTGCCCGCGTGCATGTCTCGGAAACTATGCGTCGTACAAAAAAATTGTACAGTTATAATTTGTAGAAAATTGCATTGCCTACAAATATGTTTACATAACTTTTTGCCCTAAATTAAAGATTAAAGAAGTTATAAGCAAAAAATAAAAAATCCTTTTTGCTTATGTATAACTTCTCTAATTTTTAATTTAGGACAAAAAGTTATGTAAACATATTTGTAGGCAAAACAATTTGCTACAAATTATGACATAACGAATTTTTTGTAAGACGCATAAAAAAGTGTTTTCACCCATTTTTTCAAGATGGCGGTTGGGGGACAAGGGTGACGACCCCAAAAACTTGAGGTTAAGCTTCTATTGACCCCCCACACATGTCCCAAAAATAAAATTGCGTCCTCTAATAAATGCAATACTCGGAAAATTGCCGGAAAATGATGGGAGTTTTATTTTGCTTTTTTTTATGTATTACAGTGGTTATTATTATTATTAATAATAATAGTGTTTATTCCGTAGTTTATTAAATAAACTAAAGCAAGAAACCCTACAGGAATCTGTCATGATTTCGAAGGACTGGGACTTTTTTACTGAGGTAAGGTCGCGGAAAAAATGCATAAAATTCGCAATTTACGCGGTTTTCTGGATCTAGCTAACACGGCACCAAGCATACGCGGCTGATTCCTGGAAGAAACGTTCTTCACGTCAGATCCGTGGCTATTATTTTTTTTAATTACAGAAGAAAACTAAAATTATGTAGGCAAAAGAGGGCTGAAAAATAAAACATTTTGTCGATGAGGCACCCTCATAAATATAACAGGAAGTGAAAAAAAAATTGTTTTAATTTGTCTCGCCACGGATCTGACTATGCAAACCACGGATCTGCTGAGGTAAGGTCGCGGAAAAAGCGCGTAAAATTCGCAATTTACGCGGTTTTCTGGATCTAGCTAACACGGCACCAAGCATACGCGGCTGATTCCTGGAAGAAACGTTCTTCACGTCAGATCCGTGGCTATTTTTTTTTTAATTACAGAAGAAAACTAAAATTATGTGGCAAAAGGGGGCTGGAAAATAAAACATTTTGTCGATGAGTTACCCTCATAAATATAATAGGAAGTGAAAAAAAATTGTCGCGGAAAAAGCGCGTAAAATTCACAATTTACGCGGTTTTCTGGATCTAGCTAACACGGCACCAAGCATGCTGGGGCGATAGAGGTTAAAAACTCGATGAATTCGGAACTGCAACATTTATAAATAACAATTAAGAAACGTAACGTATTTATTTACTTTCATCTCATAATTCTGAGAAACGGAACGCATTAAGCAAGTAAAGAATCTTGTGGTTGGGGAATCCCCGACGTGCGTTCGCTGCTCTTTGAATCGCATTTCATTGTTTAGTCGGGTTTGTATCGCCGGTACTCTAGTTCAATTACGTTGTTTTTAAATATTATACTGACTTTCTTTACATCGAGAAACAATGGAGAAGGTTAGTTGCATTATATTGTTTTTATTGCTTTCTGAAAAAAAGTTACTTTGGTGCTTTTGTAATTTAATATTATATACCTAAGTATTACTCAAATTGATATACTTAACGGTTTCAGTCACGTTCAGCGGTATATAAACCTAAATCTGGTTCGGAGAAACGGAAAAATAAAAGAAAGATAAAATTACAAACAGCGGCTTCGAATCCAAAGCAATCCAGGCTTTCTTTCACGTCTACATCTCAAGAACTTGAAGATCCTCAAAATCGGAGCGAATCGCAACCAGGTTAATAGATTTAATTTAATACAGTTTTTTTTCTAATTTAACAAATCTTTACATATTTGTTTGCCAGTTTTACCTGTAGTTTCACTTTTTAATTCTTTATAATTCTTTATAATCTAAAAATTTGTCAAAATTATCTGTTTGAAGCCAAAATTACGTCTTTTTATATATCGACTTTGATGTATAAATTTTAAGCTACAGATAAGTACGGAATATTTTAGAGAATGCTATATTTTTAGAAATCTTATATTATTATAAACAAAAGTCTTGGCTGATTAACTCATTAGTGTCCAGACCATACCCTTGAACGTAGATAGCTCAATTTTTGTAATAAAATTAAATCCCTTTACTCGAATTGTAGACTAAAAACGGATTTTTATTAAATTTCTGAAACCCCTCAACCGATTTCAATGATATTTTGTGAATGTGTATAGCTATGAAATATTTATACAATATTTTATTTATTTTTATAGGACCCTCATCATCATCATCAATATTTGAGTTAGACGAAAAATTGGATTCACTTTCGTATGCAAGTAATTCAGAACAGAGCATAGCAGCGGCGACTCTACCCATACTAATCACGCAAGACACAGCACCACAAGAAACAAATGCATGCTTTTCTAATCCTAAAGACACAATTACTTCAATTACTTCTAGCGACACTGGATCTAGTGCAAATATTGAAACGTTGCGTTAAAGCCACTTACATTAACAGTCGATGATTGCAGTGAAATTCAAAAACTTTCTGAATTTGCTGCGCCAAGAAAAAATGCTACGACTGCTGAGAAATTAAGTTTCTTATCTGTTCACCCTATCCAACCTTCGGGTGATAAAAACAGTTTGCCTTTCGATGCAAATCGAGTTTACTACCGAAAGTTACCAACAGGAACTTTAATTCGACGAGAATCTGTCTCTTATTCTCTTGAATTAAATAAGCTATTTTGTACTGCCTACATGTGTTTTGCGTCTGACGCCACAAAAGAAGAAGGAGGAGGAAGATGTCCATTTATTGATGGCGTTACTCCATCCAAAAAACATATTTATGAGCAACTTGTCAAACACGAGGAAAGCCACAGTCATCAGAAGAAGTTTCAAAATTAATTTTCACACATTGTTATGCACATGTTTTAAACTTAGTGCTGGGAGGCGCTACGTCAAGCTGTACTGAAGCCAAGAATTTGTTTGGGCTCTTGGAGTCTACCAGTGTATTTATTCATGAATCATTTAAGCGCACATCTCTATGGGTGGAGAAAATTTCAGAATTAACAGCTGGACAAGACAAATTGAGACGATTACAGAATATCGGAAAAACAAGATGGTGGGCTAAAGATAAAGCCTTGACCACTGTTATGGAGAAAACTCGATATGTGGCGTTGATAAAAACTTTAAGTGCCATATCATCGAGCACGGAGTTCGAGCCAAAGGTTTCGTTCCAAGCAAAGGCTTTGATGGATTCTTTTTTGAAATTCGAAACAATCCTGACAGCCTTCACGTTCAAGAAAATGTTCGACCTATCAACCCCAGTAAGCCAATATCTCCAAACCCCTACATTGGATTATCTTAAAGCTTGGGGATTCATCAAATGTTTAGATATGGATTTACGAAGATATTTAGATACTTTTGATGATGTTTTCAAAGCTGCAAGTTTATTTGCATCCGATGTTCAAGACTTGATGCACGCTGAAAACATTGATCTCGACATACAAACCACGTTACCGTTACGGAGAATTTCTAAAAAACCGAAGAAACATGACCAGTTATGTGAAGATGAAGTAACATTATTGGCTACAGACCCAAAGAGATTTTATTCTATTTCTGTCTACAAAGTCATTATTAATACAGCTTTAGTTAAAATAAACGAAAAATTCATCTGCAACGAAGATTTAATGAAAGATGCCGCTTGTTTGGACCCGAAAAACTTCAATAGAATCAAAGAAAATGGGATTCCTAATAACGCACTGAAGTCTATCGCATCAATTGCAAATATTGATCGAGAGTTGCTGTCAAAAGAACTGGAATCTTTTGCAAATAATTTTAAGGAACTGTCTAAAACTCTTTGGGATGAGCACATTTCTTCTAGGCAGCATAAGCAAGATTCAGATTCACAAAGCGACGAAGAAAACGACGAAGATGTTTTAGACTTAGACCAGGCAGCAAAGGACGCCATGTGTTTTTTCGGAAGTGGTTTGGACGTCTGTCAAAGTTGCATACCATGTGCATGTAAACTTTTATCACAGTATAACATGCATATCAGCACGTACACCACCTTATATGTTGCATATTGTGTAATTCTCACAATTTCATTCGCGCAAGTGACTTGTGAGAGACGATTTTTAGCATTAAAGCGCATTAAAACGAGACTTCGTTCTCTACTGGGGCAAGAACTGTTAGATTCGTTAATTATTTTAAATACAGAATCGGATCTAATCAAGGATGACGAAAAAAGCAGCTTTTACGATCGAGTCATTAACTGCTTAGCTGAAAGTTCTCCTCTTTTAAAAAAAATGTTGATTGGCTAGCTTTATATTATTATTTGTTATTAGTAAATACCTACTTATTATTTTACTTAATTTTAGTATTGTAATAAATTTTTTATAGTTTGTTTATCTCAATTTGTGTATCTCAGTATTTTTCGATAGTATCCCATCACCATGATCTAGTCTCGGGCCTCGGGATTGCGATCAGCCACCCGGGCCCTTCCGGCCCAGTCCGACCCTGATCATGTCAGCCTGTGTAATTGATTAATATCAAATAAACTAAATTAATACCTATTGAAGATTGACTGCTTGTTTCACTTTTCTATTTTTGGAACACACAACACACGTTGTTTGCAGTGCAACAGTGCCAAGGTCGCACGTGTGATCCCCGGGGAGAACGGAAACCGAATGCTGCTAGAACCAATATAGCCCGATAGTTATTAGTAATAATACTGTTTTTTTCTCTCACACACACACACGCGCGCGCGCACACACATACACACACACACTCACAGACGCACACTCACACACGCACACACACACACACATTTTGCAAAAAAGCAGGTTAAGAAGCAATTGGGGTAAAGTATAAATCTGTAATTTGCTGGTATATATCTAGTTTCTTGCCGGTGTCTTGTAACATATAAATTTTCCTGCAAATTTATTCGTTCACTTTACCGCTGTGCATCTATTATTTTAGTCTTTATTCAACAACGTTTATGTTATTGATTCATTCGATATTGCATATTTAATAACCAATAAACTTCAAGGTGCACTTCAATTTTAATTACAATTACAATCTACTACATACCACATCGTCTGTACTGATAACATGTATGCAAACCTATTAGCGTGCTCCTACGTCTTGTAGTATCTAAGATTTTTAAGTTATTCCGACGATTCGTGACCGATTGTCACTTTTCGTTTCTTCGTTGAACTGAAAGGTCGCTTGGTGTGTTTAAAAAAACACTCAAGATGGTCAGGGAAATTAAGTTTTCCTGGGAGACATGCTGTAATAAAAGCACACGATTCTAAAAGTTGTCCGTGACGACTTGTGTAAAGTGTAGTGTACGAACTCCTTTTTGGCGACGTGCAACTCTGAAAACGTACATGACTCGGTTATCGTCTTGATGTAATTCCACGTAATTTCGATGTAAGCTTAGATCATCTAGAACATATTTTATTTGGTTTGGTTTAATTAATTTTTATGGAAGTCGTTTAAATTACAAATGCGTAAGCAATTTTGTTTGACACATGGCCGACTTCGCTATGCAGCTGCACCTGGCGTGTTTAGTTGATGTACACGTCATTTCAAGGTTATAGGTCATTGCTGCTATGGGTAAGAATGTATTAAATTCTAAGATAAGGCTGTCGTAACAAAGTTCAATACGTAATCTTTGCATGTAATGAATTCCTTTTTGAAGCTTGTAACTACCTCAGGATATTGTATACAGTTCATTATGACTTGTACGAATAATTTTGTTAGTTAATTTACTAAAATCTCGTTCTGTTAAAGTGTAAAGTACAATGAGTACAACATTTTTTGTGATTAATAGTGTGTTCAACCTTAGAAATTATACCTCACCGGTTGTACATATGCAGACATACAATCATGATAGTTATTTTGTTTACCATAATTTGAAATACCAACATGCTAATGTATAGGGCCTAAGTCCTGTATAATGAAATTTGAACTTAGATTAATTAATCAACTGATAATATTTGCCAAAAGTTATGTAAATTCTCTAAAAAGTGTAAAGTCGTAGTAGCGCTACCCCAGACTATTTATTATGAAAAATAATGTCCAAAGTTAAATATCTGATTCAAGAAACTACATTTATAAGAATTTATTTTTTTTATGAAGTACACTTATAATTTATAATGTTCATTGCTTGTCTTAAAAGAGAATATAGAGTTATTTTTGATTTCAGTTCATTACTCAGTAATCATTAAATTTCTCCAAATTTTGTTAGGTATTTAAAAGATTAAACTTACCCGAATGTGTACCACTATATAGTGGGAAACTAATTGATGCTAAATCAAAGATTGCTTACTCATACTGGTCCGTAAGATATATAGGGTATCAATGTTGGTAGTAATTATGTTTCGGAGTCGCCCTACTTATTGTTAGATCATTGAAGAAGACGACCAGATGTAAGTATCAATTTGTAGCAATCAAACTTTGTATTTAAAGTGGTCAGCGATAACATAGGTTTCCAAATTTTTCCTTTAAGCAAATCGATTTAGTCAGTTGCTCTATAAAAAATTTAGCTGGCGTCCATTATCTTATTTTCTTTCAATTTTAATATACCCACTGACCCAATCTCATGCGACCGTGGACCAAAAACTCAGTTAGCTAAAAGTCTTAAGAGGTTTCTTTTACTAAAAGCCAATTTCCATCTTAACCTTACTCTGGGCTTGTTACAGTTACATAAGAATTCTCGATAGGTAATATAAAATCTACCACGATTTATTTTATTGTGGATTAGATTTAATAAAATATATAACAGTCTCTAAGAGAGGGCGTACATATTTTTATTTATTTACATCCAGGTCTAAGTTGGACCTCCGTTAGACCTGAATGTAAAATTTATTTAAAATTTAATATTTACTTGAGACAGAGTTTTGTGTTTTTTTAAATTTCGAGTTTTCTGTATTTAATCAAAATTTACATCCAATTCTTTTTCATACAAGTTTTGGAAAATCTTCTAGGCGTCACGACATTTACACCACCTGTATGTGATCTCTGAAAGGAAGTGTTTGAAAGAGGGTTTGGTTGTCTACATTTAAACGTTTTGAAATAAAATTTGCTATTGGGGTTTTGAGCTAGCCGAAGGCTATATTATATATAAAGTCGTTCAACGATTTGTGGGGAAAGAGGTGGGTGTTTGTATTAAACAATTTTTATGTTTTTATGTTTCTCGTGCTAATTTTATCCCTCTATTGCATTTTGTTGCATTAATCATACATACCGTTAACAGCACATATAAACCCAGTAAACGTACCATCAAAACCATTATTACATACTGCTGCATTAAAGATACAGAAGACTAACCAATTAGGAAATAGTTTTCTACCATAAACAGCTGTGTGTTTCGTAAGCGGCATTCGTTCCTTGTTACATCGAGAGTGCGTAGCTAGGCTTAGATGCTCTATCATTTTCGATTAATTTTGAAATAAAAGCGTTTAATTTTTGGAAACAGGAATAAATAGTTCGCATAATAAGAGGTAAGTGCGTTCTAAAATGCTAATTATTTCAAATATATTTTAAAAATAAATGTAAAAACCTCGTAAAATAGGTGCACACAGCATGCAAGTAAGGTAATAAATTGCATCATACTTTGGCATTGAAATTATCCTACAGTGCAATACAAGCTTCTGTTTTGGAGTGTTAACATTTACATATTTTTTGGTATTTGGGATTTATTTTTTGCTCCAATATATCCGTAATAATTTTCATCTTAAATTTGTAACGTGCATTTTTAATAGTTTAACCTTTTTACGCTGTTTCCCAATTTATAAATGCATTTCTGCAAATTACTGTTTCTGTATTTGATATTTATTAACTCGTGTGTAGTAATTTAAAGATAGATAAATTGAAAATTATAAACCGCTTATAATGAATAGATTGCATCGTTTCCTTTGAATCGCTGTTTGTATCAAGTAAATACGTCCGAATAATTGTATGCAATTTAACTCGCGTGTATTAATTTTAAAAGATAGATAAATTGAAGATTAATTCTCATTAATAAATAAATTCCAACTTATCGAAAACGATAAACAGCCTGTAATTTATTGTTAGATACGATTGTGACATTCACGTTTTAGATGTTCCTTATGTTATTAGCGAGGTAGATAATATACGATAAGCGGTTGTAAGAGAACGAGTTGAATAAACAGACGAGGAGTCGTGTTTTGTTTTTGTTCCGATATCTACTAAGCACGTTAAAAATACCTTTCTTCTTTGCTTTGACTAGTGAGAATTAATGCGGGATTTAATTTTCGTTTTGTTCATGAACAAACGCAGCACGATTCTAGTTGTATTTCTTGTGAAATAAAAGGTGTATTTTAACTGTAGAATGTGTTTACCTATACCGCATGGGTTTTAAGAACATTGACTTAGTGATTACGCGTTGCTGTGCTAATTGTTTTTTTTAGTTGATTTGTCTTTTTATATTTGGAACTGTATGTGCGATCTAGTTTTCGTGGTCCCTTTTTTTTATGAGAGTAGCGCATACTTTGGATTATTTAAATACAGTGATACTGTAGTTTCTGAATTTTCGAACAACAAAGAATCTAAAATAGATCATGGCTTGCGTGAGTTTCGTTATTCAAAAGCATTAGATTTTTCTTTGTTACCATATGTAGCAAATAAAACATCTCACGTTACTGTTAGTTTAATGCAAGAACTTCTCAGATGACATGCATTACATCGTGCCTCGAAAGCCCGTGATTCTAAATTCTTATTACTATTTTTCTTTACAATTTGTGTTACAAAATATTTCGGAATTATTGTCTCAGGAAATAGAATTAACAAGAAATTTATCAATGCTACCTGGTTCCATCAGCGTGATAATGTCTGCTGCTAACCCCAGTGATTAGTGATTATTGTAACGTGTGCTAAGTTCCATCAACACCCTCCCAGTCAAAGGTGAAGTGCTTCGTTAGTGCAGGACATCGTTGAATCTCACACTTCAGTTGCAAGGAAGCGTTGCTGAAGGACTTTTGTAAGTTGAACTATTTCCTACTGGTTATTACTTTAAATATTTATCCGTTGCTTTACCATATCTTTGTCGTTCTGATACCTTCTACAATAGACTTGTAGGCTATTTTAAAACATAAAAAAAAGAAAGAAAGAAAAATCAATACTACTAAATTACTCATATCAATTGTGTCTTACCTATTAATTTTTTTTAACCTTTTTGTCTGATTTATGTTTAATTGGTGTGTGAGGAAACGTTTCTGCTACTCCCCAATATTACCACACTTTGTACTAAACATTTTTCTGTATTGCTTTTACCGTTGTTATATTATATAGTTTATCTAAACAGTTTCTTTTATTTATATGCTACAAAGTACTGAATAACTTAGACGTTTCATTGCTGCTATGCTTATTCTTTTTTTTTCCAGGTTTGCTTAACTAATTTTTTTTTATTGCAGGTATTATCACTAACTCCTTATCGCCGTATACATCATATGTTAATCTGCTTTCTACAACCCCCCTACTCTGATTGAGCCCGGTCATTTTTTTTTCCTCTGATTTTCTTTTTGTTACGCACGGCTACGAGCCAACGTAGCATAAATCTGACGAACTAACGTGGCTGCCCCGATAATAACGTCGCATGTTCTAGAAAAATGTTGATCAGCACAAATGTTTTTTATGGGAAAAAACAAAATGACCCGCTACCAGTTTACACTCGTCCAGATGATAGTGAACATGAGAACCTTCTAAATAATGGTGATGACGGTGAACTGAATATGTCACTGTGTTACGAAATTAGCGATTCCGGTGATGATGATGACGGGGAGGAGGACGATGAGGTGGAAAATCATAATCAAGGCAACCTTGCTGATGAAGCTAGTGACTGTTTAGGAAGTGATGATATTGATCTAGCTCAACCTGGACATCCACAACAAATAATGATAGTAGAAAAAAAAAAACCAATTTACACTGATCAAAAACGAGGACTGTGCCACCAATAACAGCTTGGCAAGGATGCTTGCCCCAGGTGACTGAAATAAAGTCACCAATTGAGTATGTCAGGCACTTTCGGGACAAATACCTGATGCAAAGTATAGTGGATCAATCGAACTTGTACTCTGTGCAAACAATTCCTAACAAGCCATTAGGAACAAACTACAAAGAAACGGAACAATTCATTGGCATATGCTACTACATGTCAATTTTTGGGTTACCAAGTTCCAGGTTGTATTGGAGCAACTCAAGCAGAGTCGCAGCTGTTGCTGACACAGTGCCTATAAATAGATGGGAATGCATCAAACGTTTCTTGCACTGTAACGACAACGAAAAGGCTATCCCATTAGGACAGCCTGGTCATGATAGGTTGCACAAAATTCGTCCTTTGATTTTTGATGTCGTGATGAAGTTCCAAGCAATTCCAATCAACGAAAATTTATGTGCGGATGAACAGATGGTATCCTTCAAAGGGAAGAGCCATTTGAAACAATATAATCGTCAAAAACCATGCAAATGGGGGTTTAAGATTTTCGTACTTTGCAATGAAAAAAGTATAGTATACAACCTGGATATCTACACTGACTCCATTGCTACCGCAGCCAATCATCCCAATCTGGAAACATAGAGCTGCACTTGTCTTCGGTTATTCCTCAAAACGTTCATCACAAAATTTTTTATGATAATTGGTTCTGCAGCGTGGATCTTCAGATAGCACTTGACCAACTAGGCATCCACAGTCTGGGTACTTTTAGGATAAACCGTGCTAACGGATGCACCTTCTCCTCAGATAATGAGATGAAGAAAAAGGGACGTGGCATGTTTCAAGAGAAAAGAATGGTCCGGGACAGGGTTGAACTTCGATGCATCAAGTGGTATGGCAACAAGTCTGTGCACCTCCTGAGCACCCTCGCTTCTGTTCTCCCGGCTTGTCAAGTGGACAGATAGGACAAAGAGCAAAAGAAAGTCATGCAAGTTGCATACCCGTCAATTGTTTCTACATGTAATAAATGCTTGGGAGCTGTAGTTGGACTGCTTTGTATCGCATCACAATTTGATCAAACAAGTGGCACTTCCGCCTCATCTTTCACTGTTTGGATCTCATTGTTGTCGTCACATGGCTTCAATTCGGATGCCATTGCAGTCAGATAAAAGTACCACCACATTTATAATGTAATTAAGGGCCGCTATGCTTCCGGCCACGTCCCCAATGCTCCACCCGAAGTTACTACATTGGGTTTAAACGCGAAAGTAAACGTGCTCCAAATTTAATCTAATTTCAGGTTAATCAATACTAAATAAAAATCTAACAAACTGAAACTAAAAATAGGGTTTAAAGATGTAAGTACCAGTGAAGAATCAGCTAAGTCTGCTATGCTTCAAGAGCGAAGTGGCTCAATGCCTCTGTAGGTAGAACAAAAACTCTCAGGAGAAGCGCGGAAGATCTAGTACTTCCACCGTTGCTGCTTAACACGAAGAAAGAAAAGAGGAAGCGGTTGTAGCAATTCCCACCACCGAGGTCCGTCTCGATGAAGTAAGACATCTTACAGTAAAGTAGCAAAAACGGGGAATATGTAGGAATCCTGGGTGCAAGGGCATGCTAAAAACAACTTGTATGAAGTGCAATTTATTTCTTTGCATCAGCACGGATCATAACTTCAAATTTCACACTTAGTAAACCAACACAGGAACACTTGAATATTCCATATGTAAATATGTTATGAGTTTTATATTAAATACTTGAATTTTGTATGATGAAGGGTCTTTCCTAACTGCATAATGTTGCATTTATGCAACATAACCACCCACACCTCCCAAAAATGTGTGTGGCAATCAATTTCACCAAAACTTGATTAATGTGACCTAATTAATATCAAATAACAGCAGAAAAAATGTTTTTAAACAATTTTTCATAATTCATGCAATAGAGGGTTAAAGTCTTTATCAATTATATGTTATAGATTATAGAACATAAATTTATCATTATTCTTCTTCGCGTAAATATAAAACTATTCAAAATCATTCATTCATTAAATAATCATGTCTAAGAAGCGTTCCCAAAAAGCAGATTTTCATGTGACATGTCAATCAGATTTGACATTTTAATATACCCTAAACTGTTCTAGCTTTTCAAATATAGCATTTTTCTCAATTTTTCGAAATAATCTAAGAAATCATTTTCATGAGATCCTTTGTAACATTTCATCATACATAAGTTATATCATATTGCATAATTTGTTGACGATTTACACTGACATGATTCACAGTGTCATTACTAAATAATATTATTTGAAACAAACTATAACAAAATTCCGTACAATTATACTTATCTCAGCGTGCTATAGATAATTTTTTTATCAATAAGACCTCGGGGCAAAGAATATTCAATAATTAATACCGTTGAGAAATTATCAACCTGCTCTCAGTTGTTCAGTACATATTGCGAACACTTCAGATGTGTAATGACTAAAGTGCAAATCATATCATTATCATGAAACTAGCCACAGTAATATTGGATTTAATGCAACGAATGGTAAGTACCAACTACAAATAGTTTTTCGTGTTGTTTTTATTAGAATGGGTCAATGAACACCAATCATTAAGCTGATTTACACTGACACCCTGAAATATTGCTTACAACATGCTGTTTAATCCTCTACAGTTCTATTTTCTGTTGATAATCAAGTTTCTATTTTGTCGAAATGAGTTGTGCCAGTAGCTGTAATTTTAGGGAGTAATTGGAGATTTGTTGCATTGTTAGAACCTGTGCAACATTAATCTTACAGAATTTAATTACCGAGAATCATTGTCACATTGTAAACAATTTTTGCGTCACCATTGTAATAAAAATTATTGACCTAATAGCAGCAAGTTGATATTAGTGAATAACTTTAAAGGTCATGAGTAAACTATATTTAATAATGCAGTGCGCCTGAAGTCGGTAATCAGTGACCCTTTTGTAGGTTAAACCTATATTGCTTTAATAAATATTCAATTAGCCCAGTTCTAAGGTTAGGTTATAGTAGTGCATTTTAGAGCGCTACAGTCAGCGCCAGTGCAAGCGTGCCTGGAACCCCTAGAAAGAAGAAAAGTTGCGCTCCCTTTGTTGTAATTTGTTTATGTTTTTACAATCAATGAAAAATAGGCAAAATAACGATTGTTCATTGTTATGGGG
Organism: Platerodrilus igneus; assembly: GCA_036346225.1. Taxonomy (NCBI): domain Eukaryota; kingdom Metazoa; phylum Arthropoda; class Insecta; order Coleoptera; family Lycidae; genus Platerodrilus; species Platerodrilus igneus. The sequence goes on from JARFIW010000858.1 coordinate 18,960,079, forward strand.
CAAATAAGCGGTTCGTTTTAAATTTTGATATGCCCTGAAAGGATGGAGATCCGGTAACAATACAAATGTGCGTCGGCTAACTGCAGTGATGTGGGAGTGGGTTCCTATAGAAGAAGTTACAAATATAGTGAAACGTATTATTCAAAGGCCTACTAAAACACTACTTTATTAACACCATACTTCAAGTTAGGTGTCTGCAAAACGAAATCTTCCGACGTAACTAGGGGTCTATTCCTTGGGTAGAGCTATGAGCAATGGGGGGGTAAGTCGAAATCTGTAGGGGGTCACACTCAAACTAAAACAAACAGGCGCCACCAAGTCCAGATTGATTTATATTAATGGCATAGCAAATTTCTAAGGGCGGACTTGGAGACCCAAAGAAAAAAAGATCGCCTTGGCTGACATACAAACTTGTCTTAACAGAATAAGACACTGCTCCTGTAAGAAAGAATATAGTTAGGTTACCTAAAAAATGGGAACACTATTTGCGTCCCTCAAGTATATCTAAAATGCATAGAGAATATTTCTTACATAATGGAATCATAAAATTTAACTCTTTCTGTGTTTTGTCTATCAGGTCTGATCAAACCAGATCAGAATAAAAACTTTAAATGTAGATAATTAATTTACTAGAAAGAATTTTCTTTGTTTCAGTAAATAAAATTTCATGATAATTAAATAAAATAAATATGTGATATTCTTGCAAAATTGTTGTAAGGTTTAACAACTGATCCTTACTCAAATATATAACACTTCAGTGTAACTAACAATATTAAGTTTCTTTATAACCCAACCAGATCTGTGTAGGTCACTTACAAATGAATATATGAAATTTTCTCATTAATTTAACAAAATTAAAATTAGTTTGAAGTTAATAGAATCACCAAGATATTCTTTAATTTTATCAAAAGTGGCAGTACTGTAATGTTAAACATCTGTTAGCCATTATGCAATTGTTGACGGCATTGTTCAAATAAACAGGTGACGTAATAGCAGCTGTTAATTTACGTTGCAGCCATATGTAGTCACATCTTTACAAAACTAAGTGAAATCAAATTTTGATACTGGGGAAAACCAGCTTAATTACAGGTAAACTGAATAACAATTTTGTACATCTAACAAACAAAACGAAATAATGTACTTTCAGAAGGAAGTACTGAGGAAATTCTTAATTCTATTACGAACCCAAATACCGGCTGTCGTCCTTGGTTGCAATGGAAACAACTTCGCAGAGCGGGGCCTGCTGTTAAATATGTTTGTTTTCCATGCTTTATTACAGATGCAAGAGCGAAGCGGATTTCTTACATTGGTTCACGGCATCTTTTATTCACAGCGTACTCCTCCGTTGTCTAATTTTATTTCAAAGTGGTCGTGCGGTTTTCTAATTTATCGTTGCAATTTCTGACGTATTGTTGCTTTTCTAACGTATGGTTGTTTTTCTAAGGTATGGTTGCTTTTTCTAACGTATGGTTGCTTTTCTAACGTATGGTTGTTTTTCTAACGTATGGTTGTTTGCGCTAAATAAATTTTAAATTAGCTAATATGATAACGAATATGCAATATATGGATTAAGTACTAACCGTTACTCAGGAAGTGCTTCACCAACTCAAAGCGACCCGGAGGTCACTCGTCATTCTCTTCGAATGCATCTTCACGCTGCCCTAAACTATCGACGAGTGCGCTCGCCGCGCTCCTGCAAGGTGGGAGGATCATAAGTGTGGTTCTCGAACCTCTCACGCGCGCTAGTGGCTTGTGGATTTGCACCGAACTCCGAAACAAATAGACTACTAATCCTAGATATAGCAATACTATAAAAATTTGATTGTTACTTGAATCTTTATATTAGTTAATAAAGGTATTTCAATATTCATGGTACGTTTAATGAGTATGTTCCTTTACTGCTAAAATAAAATTGTTACACTACCCCTTTCCTAAAAGAAAAATTTTTTTTTTTAAGAAAAACTCTAAATATAACAAATACAAAAAAAATTTTTTATAACAATACTAGCCTTTCCTACCTTCCTAACCAACTATGCAATTTTATAAATTTATTCAAATGGGGGGGACAAATATTTACAAATGAGTGTGTTGGTAACTACGCGTACCTGACGTCCATCGGGAGACAAAATCGGGGAGTCACAATCGGTAATAATCAAAATTGGGAGGGGGTCAAATTAGAAAGTCAAACACTCCACGGGACAAAAAATTCAAATTTACAATATTTCCTGACTTGAGATTCTTACTTCTAACAAGGCTAATATTTCTTACCTATAACCAAACACTTACAACTTATTTCTAATTTCAAAAAAAACTTCACTTCCAGGAGCTCATTTAGCTCTATCTACAAAAAAAAGGAATGCTTCCTCATCAAGACAGCATAACTATTCAAAACATCATTACTACACGGTGATAATCAAAAGTAAGACCCTACTAATAGGTCTATATTTAAACACCATCATCACAAAGTGATAATCAAAACAAAGGTGACCTAATCAAAAGGTTACTCATCAAATGCAAATACAAAATATCATCGCTTCATCGTAAAGAGATGATCAAAACAAAGGTAACCTAACCAAAAGGTTACTTACAAAATTCAAATTCAAAAATATTATCATCACAAAGTGATAATCAAAACAAAGGTAACCTAACCAAAAGGTTACTTACAAATCTCAAATACAAAATATCATCACTTCATCGCAAAGGGATGATCAAAACAAAGGTAACCTAACCAAAAGGTTACTTACAAATCTCAAATACAAAATATCATCACTTCATCGCAAAGGGATGATCAAAACAAAGGTAACATAACCATGAGGTTACTTATCAAATGCAAGTACAAAACTGGGCCAGTCAGGGCTGTACTATCCTACACCCTACTGAATATCCTATCACTAATTTCTAACAAACAACTGATCTCAATAGTGATGGACCAAACGGTGAGACTCACCAAACCAACTTTGACCTTATCAAATCAAAGAACTTCTAATGGTCAAAAGGAACAAGGGAAAGAATAATCTAATATTCTCTCTACCTGGATATGTAGAAATCAGGACCAATAATCAAATAGCCCATCTACTTCTACATAGTAAGGATATCTGTCAAAGACATCCTCCAAACACATCTCTGAGCAACGCGCGAGCAAAATGTCCAGCGTGCACACTAAGGCACACCTCAAACCTACAAAACTTACAAAATCTCAAACCACTTACTTCACTTCTCAAACAAAATACTCAATATTAGTGGACCGACACTAAATCAGAACAAAACAAAACAAAACGAACCACTACGTCATTACTTAATATCAACGGGATGATCGGATCTGAATTAATCGTCAGGATCATAATTTTCATTTGGATATGATGCATCAACTGGTTTCAAGTCCTTTACGTGCCATTTCCCTGCTTTTGTCCCATCTTCGTTCTCTAACTCATATACTAAATTGGAATGTTTTTCCGAACTTTACTCATAACGAACTTAGGGGCTAACTTAGCGGAAAATTTATCACTGCACTCGAGAGGACCTTATTAGCTCTCCAAACACTTTCTCCGACTCGGAATGAAATGTCTCTTCTCCTAAGATTGTAGCGTTTACTTGAACGTTGGTAAGCTACATGCAAATTTTCACGGACATTTCCAAAATATCAAACAAAGGTTGACGATCCAAAACATAAGAAGGTCTACTACTGGAGACAACATCAACATCTTCACCCGGTATAAAATTATCATTATAAGCTTTTCCACTTAAAGGTACCTGACGACCAAAAACTAAAAAATTTGGCGAATAGTTGGTGGACTCATGTTTTGCTGAATTGATTGCGTATTGGATCTTTGATATCTCAATATCCCACGTATCATGTTCTTCTACGTATGAACGGATTGCTGTACCAACTGTCTTATTGATTCTTTCCACAAAATTGCATTGAGGAGCATAAACAGCATTATACCAAATCTTTTGAATTTCGTACCTTGCACACAAAGCTTTAAAAATACGTCCAATTAATTGTGGACCATTATCACAAATGACAAACTGTGGTACTCCGTAGACAAGAAATACTTTTTCCTCCAAAAATTTCTCGATCAAATGTGCCGTGGCACTACGCAAAGGTTGCAAAATCGAATACTTCGAGAACCAATCACCAACAACTAAGAGCCATTTATGTGCTTATGAATCATCAATAAAAAAACTAATCATGACAATAGCTAACAAAAAAATCAGTGTTCAGGTACACTCTCATCCTACTACCAATTGAACTGTCGAAACAACTACAATGCTTCACAACGCCTAAATATGCTAGAGTGACAAACCCTCTACGAGTCTCACCTAGACTAACAATACCAAAAGTTTACATCAAATCAAAAAAAAGATGCAAAAAAAATTCTAGAGCGCCTAACTCACCTCGAGTCTCGTCTAGACTTATGTAAAGCCGAGCGACCAACCCTTCCTGAGTCTCGTCTGGACTGACATACTGCTGAGCGACCAACCACGATGACAAGTTTCGCCTAGACTAAATTGCGTTGCAATGCCGATCTAAACAAAATCTGCTAACAAAATCAAAAACGTGCTTATGCACAAAGAGCAATTCTCAAACGACACAACGACAGCTCACTCCAATGTACCTTCAAAATAGAATCTCTAGCCTTATCATCAAATTTCAACAAAGATGTTCTTTATTGACTCAAACAAATCAAACTACAGGCTTATCAGCTTCTTCAGCTAACAATCTTCCTAAATTTTTCTTTTTCCAAAACTGGTTTCTCACTCACTACTCCCGTTCTTCTTTAAGCAGACAAACAATTCGGAATATCCGACATGATTACAAAAGCTTAATGGAATCAAACCGATAAATCTAACTGATCCGAATCTTATAAAAGTTATCAAAACAAATTCGTACTGCTAAAGGTAAAAATCAAAAAAAATGTTTTTGGTAAAATAATTTTTGCCAAAACAATATCAAAAAAAATTATATTGGGTCAGAATAGAATGAAAGTTAAAAATAAATTTAACTAAGTTAATTACTTGACTGTATTGGGATTAACGTTACGACCAATCCTTTATCAAAAGCAAACCAACAAATCTAACTGTCAAATAAACTTTAAGTAAACAAATTTCGGAGCAGAATAATTTTTGGACAAATGGACTTCAAAGCAAAATAAATTTTAAGCTAACAAATTTTAAAGCAAATTAAATTTTTGAATAAACAAATTTCGAAGCAAAAATAAATTTTGAACAGACTATTTCAAAGTAAATTTATTTTTGAACAAACAAGTTTCAGAGTAAAAATAATTTTTAAACGAACGAATCTCGAAGTAAAATTAATTTTGAATAAACAAATTTCGAGGTAAATCAAATTATGAACAAACAAATTTCGAGCTAAATTAAATTATGAACGAACGAATTTCGACGAATCATTCGTTGAATAAACAAATTTCGACGCCCCTAGCGTTGAACAAACAAATTTCGACGCCCCAAACGTTGCCGGCGCCAGTGAAACGTATTATTCAAAGGCCTACTAAAACACTACTTTATTAACACCATACTTCAAGTTAGGTGTCTGCAAAACGAAATCTTCCGACGTAACTAGGGTCTATTCCTTGGGTAGAGCTATGAGCAATGGGGGTAAGTCGAAATCTGTAGGGGTCACACTCAAACTAAAACAAACAGGCGCCACCAAGTCCAGATTGATTTATATTAATGGCATAGCAAATTTCTAAGGGCGGACTTGGAGACCCAAAGAAAAAAGATCGCCTTGGCTGACATACAAACTTGTCTTAACAGAATAAGACACTGCTCCTGTAAGAAAGAATATAGTTAGGTTACCTAAAAAATGGGAACACTATTTGCGTCCCTCAAGTATATCTAAAATGCATAGAGAATATTTCTTACATAATGGAATCATAAAATTTAACTCTTTCTGTGTTTTGTCTATCAGGTCTGATCAAACCAGATCAGAATAAAAACTTTAAATGTAGATAATTAATTTACTAGAAAGAATTTTCTTTGTTTCAGTAAATAAAATTTCATGATAATTAAATAAAATAAATATGTGATATTCTTGCAAAATTGTTGTAAGGTTTAACAACTGATCCTTACTCAAATATATAACACTTCAGTGTAACTAACAATATTAAGTTTCTTTATAACCCAACCAGATCTGTGTAGGTCACTTACAAATGAATATATGAAATTTTCTCATTAATTTAACAAAATTAAAATTAGTTTGAAGTTAATAGAATCACCAAGATATTCTTTAATTTTATCAAAAGTAGCAGTACTGTAATGTTAAACATCTGTTAGCCATTATGCAATTGTTGACGGCATTGTTCAAATAAACAGGTGACGTAATAGCAGCTGTTAATTTACGTTGCAGCCATATGTAGTCACATCTTTACAAAACTAAGTGAAATCAAATTTTGATACTGGGGAAAACCAGCTTAATTACAGGTAAACTGAATAACAATTTTGTACATCTAACAAACAAAACGAAATAATGTACTTTCAGAAGGAAGTACTGAGGAAATTCTTAATTCTATTACGAACCCAAATACCGGCTGTCGTCCTTGGTTGCAATGGAAACAACTTCGCAGAGCGGGGCCTGCTGTTAAATATGTTTGTTTTCCATGCTTTATTACAGATGCAAGAGCGAAGCGGATTTCTTACATTGGTTCACGGCATCTTTTATTCACAGCGTACTCCTCCGTTGTCTAATTTTATTTCAAAGTGGTCGTGCGGTTTTCTAATTTATCGTTGCAATTTCTGACGTATTGTTGCTTTTCTAACGTATGGTTGTTTTTCTAAGGTATGGTTGCTTTTTCTAACGTATGGTTGCTTTTTCTAACGTATGGTTGTTTTTCTAACGTATGGTTGTTTGCGCTAAATAAATTTTAAATTAGCTAATATGATAACGAATATGCAATATATGGATTAAGTACTAACCGTTACTCAGGAAGTGCTTCACCAAATCAAAGCGACCCGGAGGTCACTCGTCATTCTCTTCGAATGCATCTTCACGCTGCCCTAAACTATCGACGAGTGCGCTCGCCGCGCTCCTGCAAGGTGGGAGGATCATAAGTGTGGTTCTCGAACCTCTCACGCGCGCGCTAGTGGCTTGTGGATTTGCACCGAACTCCGAAACAAATAGACTACTAATCCTAGATATAGCAATACTATAAAAATTTGATTGTTACTTGAATCTTTATATTAGTTAATAAAGGTATTTCAATATTCATGGTACGTTTAATGAGTATGTTCCTTTACTGCTAAAATAAAATTGTTACAATAGTAAAAATAAAGAAATAAAAATTATAAAATGGTTGGAATAAAAACAACTACTATACAGTAACATATACCCTAAAACCTTTTTCTTGCCATAATTAACAGGTCATTTCGAATGGACCTGCACCTTGCCGAAGATAACCAGAACAGGTGAAATTGCTTGCGTGTTCTAATGAACTAAAGAGCCAAATTACAGGTCCAACCAATGTAGTAGGGTCGATAGTGAGGAACCAAACTGAGACAGGTCCACGAAAGACGACAGCGGCACTTTCGGTACTAGACTAGTGGAGCCTATAGGGGTCGGTATGGCAGTCTAAGACACAAAACCGCGATGTGGAAGGCAACGGAAAACCACCACATTACCTCCCAAATACACAGCGTACTTAAATTGTAATAAACATGATTGCATTCTCTGGGGTAAAATATTCCGGAGTTAAAATAGTCTCCCGTTTAGATCTTCGGGAGAGGACTACTTCGGAGGATGCAATCGGAAAGTTCAGAATAAGAGTCGGGAACATTTTGCAAGTCGGAGCGTGGAATGTTAGAAGTATGGAGCAAGTAGGTAAGCTAGAGAACCTAAAAATTGAAATGATTAGGTTAGCAATAGACATAGTAGGAATCACCAAAGGCGGAGGATTTATGGATTGGAGTCTTTAGGGTAATTCATAGAGGAGCAGAGGAAGGAAATTTGGGTGTGGGGATAGTTATGCGAAAAAACGTAGGACACTGTGTAGAAAATTACTTACAAAAGAACGAAATAGTACTCATGGTTAGATTAGAATCTAAACTGGTAAATACAGAAATAATACAAGTACACGCGCCCACCTCTAGCTACAGTGACGAAGAGGTAGAAGCGATCTACAAAGATATCGAAGACATATTAGGATACGTAAAAAAACATGGAAATTTAGTAATTACGGGGGATTTTAATGCAGTGGTTGGTGAGGGTAGGGAAGATCGGTAGTGGGTTTATTTGGTTTAGGCACGAGAAACGACAAGGGAAATAGTCTGCTAGAATTTTGTGAGAAGAACAATTTAATCATCACAAACACATTATTTCAACATCATGCTAGAAGACGATATACGTGGAAGATGCCAGGAGATATAGGAGGATATCAAATAGAAAACATTCTTATTAGACAACGGTTTAGGAATCAAGTAAAAAACTGTAGAGGCCATCCAGAAGCAGATATAGACACTGACCACAACATCTTAATTATGTAAGCCGCACTTAAGTTAAAAATTTGAAAAAGGAAACGGAAAAAGGCATTTTGATTGTGAGAAACTAGAAGTGAAACATATTCAAGAAAGATTCGAAGTAAGTCAAATGACTTGCTGAAATATATCGGGAAAATATCTGATACTAAGGAAGTAGAAACAGATTGGAAAAACATGAAATCCAGCTAGACATGGTGGCCAGAAACATTCTGGGGTATACACAAAAACAAAATAAGAAACCATGGATAACAAAGGATATCCTAATTTTAATAGAAGAAGACGAAAATACAAAAATAAATCAGACGAAACAAGAAAAAAAAGATATAATGCCATAAATTGGGAAATTATTCGCAAATACAGGAAAGCTAAAGAATAATGGACTGATAAAAAGTTCAAAAAGGTGCAAACTAAGATGGAAATACAAATTGATTAGAATCAATTTTAGAGAAATAAAACCGTATCACAAAGATATAAAGGACGCGAGAGGAAATGTCATTATAGAAAATGTAGAGAAAGTGGGTAGATGGCAAGAATATATAGGGAATTTATATGCAGGAGAGGAACTAGCAGCATTAGAACAAGAATCAGACATTGAAAATGATGACTTTGGATATGATATACTTAAAGAAAAATTTGAATTAGCATTAAAGGGCTTGAAAAATGGTAAGGCGCCAGGTACAGATAAGGTGTAAACAGAAACTATAAAAGCCGCTGGACAAGCACTAACAGAACGTTTCTTCCTACTTGTAATATAAATGTATGAGACAGAGGAGATACCCAAAGATTACAAACGTAACATCATAGTAACCATACCAAAAAAAAGAGCGCTGGTAGATGTGAAATTTTTCGAACAATAAGTTTGACAGCATATGTGTCAAAACTATTAACTAGAATTGTACAAAGACGAATGGAAAAACAAGCTGAAAAAATACTGGAAGAAGATCAATTTGTGTTTAGGCAAATCAAGGGAACACGGGAAGCTATTTTAGCTTTGAGAGAGATAATGGAGTAAACAATAGAAAAAGGGGAAAGCGTGTATATAGGGTTTGTAGATCTGGAAAAAGAATTCAACAATATAAAATGAAGACAAATGTTCGAAATACTCAAAAAGATTGGAATGAGAGCAAACAGCAGTAATAGAAATAGAGCAGGAACGTACAAAAGTAGATATTAGGAAAAGGGTGAAACAGGGGTGCCCTATTCCCATTCATTTTTAACTTATACATTGAAGAGGCAATGAATACTGTCAATTGCAGGAAGACATTTGGAATTACTATGCAGGGACAAAAATTGATATGCTTAGATTTGCAGATGATACGGCGGTATTAGCATCTAACCATGAGGAGTTAGAAGCTGCGCTTAATAAATTGGAAACGATTCCAACATAAAGATACGGTATGAAAATTAATAAAAATGAAACTAAAGTACTAGTGTGCAAAGAAGAGGAAGTTAATCAAGAAAAAGAATACAAATAGGTAACAAGAACTTACAAGAGGTTAAGGATGTATGCTACCTAGGAAGCCAAATAACTCAAGATGGGAAAAGCGCAAAAGATATAAAAAAAAATTATCACAAGGTCGTGCTACATTTAACAAAAAAAAGCAACTACTCTGTCCAAAGATAACAAATATAGAAACAAGGAAAAGATTGTTTAAAACATATGTGTGGAGCACAGTACTGTACGGCTGTGAAGCCTGGACAGTAGGAGAAGCGGACAAGAAAAAGGTAGAAGCCTTTGAAATGTGGCGTCACAGACGTATGATAAAGATATCATGGACAGACAAAGTTAAGAACAAAAAAATACTAAAAATGGTAGGAGAAGAAAGAAACATGTGAAAACGGTAAAAAATAGGGGAGATAAAATGATAGGTCACATACTACGGCATGAGGGAATAGTGTGGAATATACAATAAGCAGAAATAGGAAAAAAAAGAAGTAGAGGTAGACGTAGATTAAAATACTGCACACAGATAGTAAAAGTTGTAGTCTTTAGGAATTTCAGGAAAATGTGTAGGCTAGCTCAAAACAGAATTCAATGAAGGTACGCATCCAATCAGTCCCGAGATGAATAAACTAATGAGAAAAAAAGTAACTGTACTTAAACATGATGATTATTATAAGCAACTACAGGTATTGGTTGTGCAAAATTCGCGAATAATCTTAATTGTGTGAAAAAATGAACTGGAAAACTATTAATTCGGCAAATGTCTCAGTTTGGGGGATCTTGGCAGTCACAGGCTGCTTAACCCTCTTCACATACCACTGAATCTCGGTGAAATAGGGCTTATAATTAGAAAACAATAGACAGGGAGCCGAGTGTGGGAATATAAATAAGTATAGGTACGTAGCCAACCAGTTTTGAAACGGAAAACCTAACAACGAAAAATAAGCATAAATGAATCTGATGATTATTATAAACAACTACAGGTGTTGGTTGTGAAATATCTGCAATTAATGTTATCTCTGCAAAAATATATATTGGAAAAAATATTAAATCGGCAAATGTTCAATATTAAGAATTGATGCAGTCTCATAATAATGTCAACAATCACATGACTTTCAATATTAATGCAAGTTTTAATTTAATTTAGTGAGAACAAGCGAGTTTTATTAGCAAATTTCCTTGATGAACGAATGAAATATATGCGTAAAGTATCCATGCATTTGCTAATACAAAACGCACTTTTATATGCACGAGCTTCTTAATTAATCTTGCTCCCTTATGATTTATTACTGAGAATTTGAATAGGCCTATATTGACTATACTTGCTTTTTTTCTCATCAATATATATATATATATATATATATATATATATAATATATATTGATATGATAACGCCGTACTCGGTGTAATAAACGTTCTACTTAACGCCACCGCTCTGTGTTCCCTCAATTAAATTTTTTCCTTCTATTATTATGCCATGGCTAGCCCTTTTTAATCTACACAGAGTGCACAACGTTACGATGATCAATTTTCCTTTTTCACCCCTTTATGTTTACCTGTTTAAATTGATGAAACGAAGTCAATCAACATTCGCATAATGAAAGAAAATAATATTTACAATTTTAGAAAATCTTTAAATACACCCTTCAATCAAGTAATAACGCATTTGTTATTTATCCAAAAGTTTGTATTCTTTTAGTTTTAAATAAAGTCATAAAAGCTACCTCCTTACAAAAAAATCTGGAACGTTCTAGACCTCTTTATGATTTATTACGTAAGTTTAACGTATGCAATGGTTTCTTGTTGACTTCTTTACAAGTTTTGGATAAATTGAATAAATTCAGTATTAAAATTTAAATTGCAAATATTTTGAAATTAAGTAGATCTGACCTGTGATCTGCTGATATGTTGTTTAGTATTGTGAATTAACACAACCCTTGTTGTCTTCAATCGTATACCAATGCTCTGCTTAGTTAAACCAATATTTGAGTACAGTTACCCCTTGTTTTCCAAAAATTACCTCGTGCTACTTTATTTTATATTTCTCTGCATATGCTTTGAATCTTTTCCCTTAAATGCTTTCGACGCAGATTAGAATTGTACCAGAATTGTACCAGAAGCCAATTAGAATTTGATTATAATTCAATTAGAATCGAATTAGAATTGTACCAGAATCCGATTAGAAGCCCTATATGATTATAAATGTTTAATTTAAATTAATTACCAAATTTCTACTCACGTTTTCTGAGAAAAAAGGCAAAAACTTTTCATGTATTCTTAACACAATTTTTTTATGTAGCACTATTTTCACTATAACATAAATTTGATATTTTGTAAACTTTATTTATTTGACGCGTAGAACTCTGGTTAAAAGTGTCGTGGCTTCAACGTGCATCAAGTGTGGACTGCCTTGTCTTATTACCGGTAGGTGTTAAATAGCCTTTTCCCACTACATCTTGGTTGGGTTTCCAAGCAGTTTTACAGATTGTTTCAACCAACCAGCTTTTGTCTTAATATTTCCTGTATTTTTAAGCTGTTTCTGATGAAATTATGCTTCGGGATTTTCGTGTCATGGTGTTTATTTGCGATCTTTGATACCTTATTATTTGTTATCGCGGCCAGGCTTTCAACTTATGTTTATTGTTTCGTATATATAATGTTTTTGGATAATTGTACAAAAATAAATGATGTAACTCTAGTGCTGTTTTCGTTTATGTATTTATTTACCTGAAAGTGCGTTTTTTGTCAAAGCGTTTATTGTTCCAGCGGAATTGCATGAAGAGGTATTAGGTTTTCATCTTATCTTATGCGTATTTTATCTTATAAACTTGTAAAACACTTCTCAACGTAGTTTAATACATGTACGATTATTTCTATGCTGAATACGCGTTCTATTGTTGAAAGATATGCTTACTTGCATTAATTAATGTTAATTACAGTCTACATTCAGGGTGTTAAATGCTTGCTATTTACATAATGTACGAATTACTTATTTTTCTGCTAAATAAATGCAGTTTTCTAATCCCCATTACTATTTACAGTTACTACACGACCCTTACTACTCAATACACCCTAAACAACCCCTTATCACAGCATTATATGTATATATATATATATATATATATATATATATATATGCAAATCTAGCTAATGTATCTGTAAATAAGCTTTTATAAAAATAATGAAAGCAACTTCACCTATACGAATCAAGCTAATATTATACAGCTATGCAAATCGCTATGCAAATGTTAGTTCGATTCGTATAGATAAATTCGCTTTTATTATTTTTATAAAAGTTTATTTACAGATACATCTTAAGTCATTTTGTTATAGACAAATTTAATTATATTTTTATATATATATATATATATATATTATATATATATATATATATATATAAGTATATATATATATATATATTATATTATATATATATATATATATATATATATATATATTACTATCGCTGCGAATTTTGCTGCTTCGTATTCTGGGACCTTTGCTTATAATACGTGCGTCAGCTACTTTGCTCACTTTCCTGAAAACAAACTATCTACTCGAAAAATTCTGCTACAGTAAATAGACAACATTTATTTGCACACCGACTAAATTGAACATACAACACAAAATCAAAATTAGTCTCCTCTCTCTCTCTCTTCATCTTTCTCCCTCTCTCTCTCTCATTTGCAACACATATACATCCCCTTTAAGACACACCCTTAACAGTACATTTCAAGATCAATATTTACACCATGTAATATACCCAATTAATGTAAAAAGGACAAGCCATAATCTAAATTAGTTTACTCTTTCAAACCTCATGTAAATATTATATACATTTTTTCTTTTATACGCTCTTAACGGTACACTTCAATATCAATATTTACACCATATAATATCCAAATAATAATAAAAAAGTGTAATAAGGCTTCAACACACTTCTTACTCTATTTCTGTTTCAATACGAGCTCGCAGTAAAACCTTGACTTTTTAATGCTAACTATAGCACACCAATATTCAAACAGACCCTTTTACCTTGTACATAATATAAAGTATTTCCAATACTATAATTTATTCACACAAAAATATTAAAAATAACCCAATATAAAATATTCTATCAGAAACTTTCCCTGTTTTTTGTCTTTCTAGTTAATATACTATTATACATCCAATTCACAAAGTCATTAATTACATATTTACACACGCACAACAATAAAGCACAGTTACCAGAGATACATATTTACACAAGGAGCCTGCTACCTGGAACTGCTGCATACACGGACACCTCTAGCTTGGATAGCTTCATCCAACTTCTGCTGTAACCAAATTTACCACGAGGTCCTCTATCATCAACCAAACTACTGCGGTACCTCAAACCCCTTCCTCTATAACCATAGTTTTTGATTATAAACCCCATTGATTAGGCGCCGACATTTACTCTATACTAATTCACAATAAGTGCAAAATAAAATCAAATTGCTTTTACTTAAAAGTGTTTATCGTAGTTCAAAAGATTATGCAATTGCATAAGCATATCGGAGTCTCCTAGTCGTAGTACAATTACAGACTAAGTGGGTAAGAGCGTTGAAATTTAAGAGATCTTCCAATCAAACTACTGCATATCGGAGTCTCCTAGTCGTAGTACAATTATAGACTAAGTGGGTAAGAGCGTTGAAATTTAAGAGATCTTCCAATCAAACTACTGCAGCTTATATCCAAGTCTTCCACCTCCAAAGACTGCTTCAATTCCTAAAATTAGCAAAGCCAAATTCTTGCTTTCCACAAACCACTTTATACTCACAACTCATGTACACAACGATTCTATGTATTCCTTTCCAACCGCCACTCTTAGTTACACAATTTAACAACACTTTTCTGAAAATCAGGTTGAAGTTGACGAACACCGTACGTGTACTAATGTTTTTGTAGTATTTTTAAAAATCAATACTCAAAACCACCTTGGCACTTACCCCAAGTCGATGACAACTATAATTTAAAATACGTCTCTAACGAACACGTTATCTCCATCTTGCTCCCACCTACACACCCAAATCACCTTTCTCTGTTACTTAGTTTTCAATATTCGTTGTATAACAGACAATTGCTACCACATCCATTTCTGCTTATACTCAAGTTTTACGTCCTTTTATGAAGTCATAAATTTATTTCTCGCTCCACCAATTGACGTCGGTAACTAAACTACCTGAAATAGTTGTTGTTTGTTCAGGTCTTATCTCCCCTATTTAATAATACAAGGAAAAATAGAACGGTTTAAATCGAGTTAAAGGTTTTTTAGAAATATTCCTACCAATGTGTCTGTAATTTAATAAGAAGGTTACGTTTGCGTTTAAAAATCTGAAATTTTGCCGTATTATATACGAGATGTTTCTTGTATATCATGCGCTATATTTTCTGAATAATTATCTGAAAGATTATGAAAATTAAATTTTAACTTCCTGAAATTTACTGAAAATTATTACATTCTAAGCTTTTTTCTTTAAAAGAGTTATTTGATGTATTTTCACTTGTTGAATGCCAAATCAGTTTCAAAATGAAAAATAACACCCTTTCAGCCTCAGAATATCACAGTAATATTACATACTATTTCACACCTATACATATATTTTACTTCAAAATTAACACAAAACTTGTCGATTGTTTCAGGCAACAATAGCCGCATTTCCATTACAAATGATCATACATCCTATAGATAGTACAATAAAAGTGTTAAACGCATTGAAACCAACTCAATTCAGTGTATCACCAAATTTGCAAGAAAACACATCCCATCCTCCAGTACCAATAGAAAGTATAGAACCAGAGACCAATATCAGAACCGACGCAACTGTAAAAAAACGTTTCAGCATTAGTGATGTAGGTTCTACACTATTAAGAAATTGTTACAGTTTTGTAACAAGGCCAATAAAAGCATTTATTTTTAATTATGGTGCGGTAAAAGATGCAGAAGGAAACTCTGACAGCTTCAACATTATTGCATTTGTAACAAATTTTGTTCATCAGCTGGTATTACTTCTTTTTGCACCAACAACACACAAATCCAGCCATGTATCATCGATTCAAACCAACCACACAAACCATTCTTTTGAAAGCGATGAAACCGACACAGTTAACAACGATATTAACTATGAAAATCAATATAACCATAAGACTGAATATTTAACAAAATTAGATCAAGAAAAGCGCGAAATCGTAAGTGAAACAAGCTCAGAGAGACATTCCATAAATGAAAATACAGTAGCTCAGGTCGAGTCTATATCGGATTCCACTACAGCTATAAACGATTCTAAAGAAAACATAAATGGTAACATAAAAGTTTGCAATGTTTGTGGTTTTGAGTCTCAAGATTCTTCGATTACTACAGCAAGTGTAAGAAATAACTTTGAACACCAACGTGGAGAATACAAATCGCAAATAGATTTGCTATTAAAAAAAATTCGTGATGTCGAGTGTGAGGAAGTGAAAACCTCTAACACTTGTGCTTCGAAAGAGAGTCGACGTATCAGGCGAAACCAGAACAATATTGCTGAATCGGAAAATAGTGATTAAAGAAAGCATATTACACGACGCTAATTTGTTATTTCTGAAGCAGCTTTATTGCTGACTGCTCGAATATTAAGAAGTTATCTTATATTTTTATGTAAGTTTAATAAGTACCAAAAACTATCTAAGTAATAAAGTTATTATTTTATAGATTTAAGTCTTTATTCTATTTTATAAAATTTGTATGTATACAAATCTCATTACTATTAATATTACTATTCTTTTGTTTTCAGAAAATTACATGAACAATATACATTATGTATACGTATAAGCAGCTTTTACATCAGGTTAATAAATTCGAATTCTTACTCTTATTAACCTAGAAATTTTCGCACAACGTGGCACGCCTGTAACAACACTGCCTTCTTGCAGAACTTATGTAACCTATGTAGTAGTCCAACTGCTAATAAATTTGTTCTCAAATTTCTTATTACGATTCTGCGGCAATTACTAATGAACGACTCCATGAATCAGGCAAGTTCGCGTATGACTGCTGATCCCAAGGTTCGGGGTTCGGTTCCCCATATGGACTGCTTGAAAAATGTAAGGCGAGCATTTTTCATAAAAATACGCCTTCGTTCGGTACATAACCTAATCTACAGTAGTTTACATTATTTGTATTTCCATGACAGTTGCTTTAAGAAAATAGTGATGAATACTCGATCGTTGAAGGTAACGTTCTTTAGCATGCCATATTAGACTTTTCATTCTTAATTTAATTGCTATATAGGCACCAGGTGGAAACTGAAATAGAGGAAGTTTTATAAAACATTATTGCTACTGACGGAGTTGATGAAGATGTTGAAGCAGTAATTTTAATTAACATCTTGGAAGCTCGTGTACCAAATCGTGCATCACAGGATTTTAATGTAGACAATTTATCTGATGACGACTGCGAGTTATTTTTCATATTCAACAAAAACCACTTGCGTCAACTACCGGCAGCGTTACACCAGATGAAACAAGGTCTCTGGAAAATGTGTATACTTTTAACAAATTTACTTTACCGCACACACCCAAAATCCCGGTTTTTTTAATCAAAAACGCTGTTTTGGACGTGACTAGTCAGGACAATTTGATTTCAGACTGCACTCGCATCTCCATTCCGCCCGGAGGCCGCAGACCCGCCAATTGTATTATACCGCGCTTAACGCCCAAATAACGCAATGACATGTACCGTTGACCAGAAATAAACATTACGTGGCACCAAGCCACCTAAAAGTGCTTCCTGCCCGGCGACCGCAAAACCCGCCATATCTCATATACACATTTTTATTCGAAAACGACACTGTACGTCAACAACACGTACAAATTTGAATGAAACACGAGAAAATTCATTTTTATTTACTCACAAGTTATATATACAATATATAATTGGAACATGTTTCAATACATTATCTAAAATCAGTTTATTCTTGCTTCGTTTATCATCAAATACATTATACCGAAAACGTATTGTAGTTTAAACAAACTAGTCATACATATCATTTAAATCGCCGTCCATCTCTGAATCAAAGACTTCTTCCTCTTCTATCTGCGGTTCATTTACATTATACAGCATACCAGCAAACTTCATGAATTCCACAGTTGGGTCCAACTTTTGGCGTTTACACCTGGTTATGAACATGAATCCAGCCAAATAACCAAGAAAAAAACATTCCACCCTTCGGCAATGAGGAACCCTATGCTTGGAATGTCTACATAATCCTTCAATAGTATTCGTGTGGGCCCCAGTTTCCAGATCTTTGAAGTATAACGAATGATTAACTGTTAAATGTTCGAAATCCATTTGGCTTAAGACATGATAGGAGCTCCAACAGTCGCTTATAATGGTGGTACCTTGACGGACCCACTGTTCAATCAAGGGGATGAAAGTCTCCCGACCTCGGCGCTCACTGGCATCAGAAAAAACTCGGCCGGACTCTCGCTCTACTCCTCCAAACACTCACTGACCTTCGATGCGGTGACCATGATGATATTTCCGGCGTCCAAATTTATTCTCATCAGTTTCGGCGGTTTTCCAGAACCACCTAAAACAGTTTTGCATAATCAATTGTAATTATGAAAATACTTTACACTAATGATTCATTATCACTACCTAAGGCAACTACGACCAAAACGTCTTAAAAATGAAAACTTACCAATCTGTGTGCTTTGATGACAACATGCCTCAATAACCACTTCTCAACAGTAACTGATTCAGTCTGCTGCAGTGCGGTTGCTGCTAATTTCACATTCTTTTTCAATGGTTCCAATTTCAACATTCTTCATCCATAAACGTACAAAGGCAAGAATTTGGTGTATAGACACATAATGTTTTGCAAAAAATGTACCTGTCCGAATTGATACTCGCCTTCTGCAAAGCACGACCTCTTTGCTTCGGTTCTTGTCGCTGTTACCACATCTCCAAATGTACTGGTTCACACACGAAGTATCTTGGGTTGAGACTAGTTTTTAAGTTTTTCTCCGCAGCGCTCCTCTGGACATTAATATTCATTCTCCACACCAATAACTCTCTATTCCTGTAGTAGTCTTGTAGTCTTGTAGTAGTCAGAATCGGAAGGAGCCATAAACTCATTCCGATTTTAGTTTATATCAAATATATTGCGTAAGACAAGTGGTTTCACCACAGATTCCCCACTAGTCAATGCAACTGAGTTGCAAGCCATGCTGCAAGAAAGATACAGTAGTATTATTTAAAAAACAAATTTCGCGCTTTTTTAATCTAATCTAAATACTCCCTGTATGTTTGTTGTGGTTTGTTTAGCATTCTTCTTAATTTTCTTTGGGAATTAAACCATTTATATTTTTTAAAATCAACTTTATTTACGTTTCGATCCATGACCTAGGATCGTTGTCAAAATAATAAAAACTTCAAGTTTGACATTTATGACATAAATTGAAGGTGACTTTGATTTATTGATGTTCGAAATATTTGGTTTGAGTACACTAAGCAAAAATTTTTAAAGTTTAAAAGAATGATTGCCTTCAATTTGTGTTGCGACCTGGGATCGACTTTCTTTAGGTAGCCAATACGCTTAACGTGAAATCAGCTGATTAAGTTTTATTGGTGAATTTTATATAAATTCAATAACTTAAAATTGGAAAACATTTTTTAACATGTTTCTATTTATACAATCGATAGGATGGTTATTCAAGAAGTGTGCGATTGTGTTACCGTAAGGCTTAAGCAGTCGTTTTTTTATATTTATTGTGAGGGGAAAAAATCATTATGATTTAAGTTACCTCTTTGGTAGATTTTAACATGGTTCTGAGTCGACCCTATGGCGGATTTACACTTGTCAGATACCAATGTTGTTCTATGAAAATTTATATGGTTCTGAGGCGACCCTAAGACGGGTTTACACTTGTCAGATACCAATACTGTTCAATTTTAATTAACAAAACTATAACTGAGAAACTACCTAAACAGCTCAATATTAAAGTTCGTATTTTTTAACCTAACCTGACTTTAACTAACAAAGTCTTATCTAAAATACGACTAAAACCGCGCAATTCCAAATTTGGCGCTTTTAAACCCAACCTGTCTTTATTGAACAAAATTTTTGGACATACCTGTGCAGATTCCTGACAACGCCAGTCACGAGATGGCCAAATCGAGAACTCCAATGTAATCTGTTTAGAACCTAGGAAAATTACAATATTACATAAACACTGCCACTAACAGGTACCTATCAAAGATATTAATAATGAAGCTTACTCAGCCCATGAAACTCCAATAAATTTCGAAACTCACATTTGAAACTCAGTTTGGAGTCCACATTCAGGATGTTATTTGTCGGTACAATAATCAAAGTCAAAATTTTTAATCAGAAAACTTTTGCTATGCAGTCTCAGAACAAATGGTTTTGTCACTTGATGTACTGCAGTCATTTTTAGTATGTTTGTCTTTTTTGTGTTTATAAGAAGGTATTGTTTTATATAAATTTTTTGTTTGTTTAAAGGTAAATTTATTTTTGTCGAAATTATTAGGTTTAGCCTGAGAAATTGGAGTACAAGGGCGGCTAATTTTATGTTTGTACTCCCATAACCATTTTTCAAACAGACAGGAAGTGTAGAAATTTTTACGTTAGGAATACCAAATCTGTAGCAAAACTTTTCTTTTAAGTTTACAGGTAGGGTATGTGTGATCTGTATTTAAACAATTCCAACATCGAGGTGTTGTTGGTTTAAAACTATTAGAAAATTCATGTGTATATTGTTTATTTAATGAGGTGTGTTTTTGTGTTGAATTTCTTGTATTCGTAGTATATTGAATAGTATTTAGTTGTGTCTGTTGTCATTGTCAGTCCAATATTTTGGGTTATTTGATTTATTTTCGGTTTGTATATCTTCGTTAAATTTTTGTTTATTAATATATTGTGGGTAGTTATTTTTATTCTGTGTGTAAGTATATGTATTGGGTTTATTGAGATAGGTAGTAAATAGTAGTTGATTTTTTACACGAAAAGACTCTTCCAGTCTTTTTGTAGTTCTTATTAAGTCGCAGATATTGTTTATTGCAGGTAAAATTATAGAAAGAGGAGTTATAGAGTCAGGAAATATATTTTGTGAAATAATTTGTATTCTGGTAGATTCTAGAAATAGTTTTTCAAGTCTGCGAAATAAATTTTGCATTTTGATTATACAGATAGTTACAGTTTCATTGGGTTTTTGTTTTTTATTTCTAATTTCGTCCCATAAAAGAGTTTCAGTATTTGGAGGTAGGAAATCTTGTTTCAAACGAGCTACTAGAGAATTCCAATCAGTTACTAAGTGTTTAATTTTCCCGTGTCAGATAATTGCATCACTTTCGAATAATTCCATCGCAAATGAATACAACTCTTCTTTAGTAATTTTTCTCGTTTCTGCTAATTCAGTTACTCTTTCTAAGAATTCATAGACAGTATTTTGGTTACCATTGAATTTTATTGACCAGGAGTAAAACTAGATGTATAAGTTACTGTTGGTGGATAAACATTTAATGTAGGAATTTGATTTGTTAGGAAACATAATTTACACCTGCAGATAATTAATGTTTTCGACTTTTTCACGAAGATCTATTTCTAACAAAAGTGCTGTATACACAATTCCATCTAATAGCATATACCACTTCCCCACTTCAGCCCCAATCGCTTGCTCTAACTGACGCCTAATGGTTTGGCAAACCTCATCACCTTGTTGAGACAGTCTTATGTCTTTGAAATTATCTAACACCTTCTTATACAACTCAGATCGTTTAACCACAGCCGCTACCTCTAAATACGTCTGCTCCGGAATTTCAATCTCCTCTTTATCGTCTTTAAGTGGGTATCTAGACAACGCGTCCGCTATCACATTCTCCTAACCGCGGCAATATTCAAATTTAACATCGTATTCCTGACTTAATAAGGCCCAGCGCGTAAGACGCGCATTCAGGAGCCTACACGCTCTTATAAAAGCCAGAGATTTATGATCGCTGATCACAATCACTCGTCTTCCCAAAATAAACACCCGCCATTTTTGCAGAGCAAATATTACAGCAAGGGCCTCCTTTTCTGTCACTGCATAACGTAACTCCGGCCCATGCAGGGACCTACTCGCAAACGCTATTATACCGGGGGCTCCCTCAGAATCCCTCTGAAACAAACATGCGCCCAGAGCATACCCTGAAGCATCCGTCTGTACGTAGAATGTTTTTTCCATATCAGGATGACTGAGAAACGTAGCATCCACAAACGCCCTTTTCATATTACCAACGGCAGCAGTTTCCTGCTCACCCCAAACCCATGGCTGTCCTTTCTTTAGCAACTTTAGAAGCGGCACTGATAATTCCGCAAACTTAGGGCAAAACCGCCGGTCGAAATTTACCACACCCAAAAAGGATTTCAAGTGCTTGACATTTCTAGGTTCCGGAAACTTGAGTATCGCCTCCACCCGTTCTGGGTCCACTGAAACTCCTTCTGGCGATA
Organism: Platerodrilus igneus; assembly: GCA_036346225.1. Lineage (NCBI taxonomy): Eukaryota > Metazoa > Arthropoda > Insecta > Coleoptera > Lycidae > Platerodrilus > Platerodrilus igneus. Next base: position 18,982,525 of record JARFIW010000858.1, read on the forward strand.
TAAAGTGACCCAGAAATCGCACCGAATTTCTAGCAAAACAGCACTTCTTTAACTTGACTGTAATCCCCGCCACTCTGAATTTATGAAAGATTTTTTCAAGATGTTCTAGGTGAGTGTTGGTATCAGGTGAGTATACCAACAAGTCGTCTACATAGGGAATTACCCACTCGCCTACTTCTGAGCCTAAGACCATATGAAGTGCCCGGATAAAACTTCCTACCGATGTGGAAAGTCCAAAAGGAAGTACCCGAAACACATAAGTATGCCCTTCGAAAGCAAAACCTGTATACTTCTGATCACTGGCCCTTATCGGGACTTGCCAATAACTCGCTGTCAGGTCAATAGTGCTCAAACACTGACCTGGCGAAAATTCAAACAACAATTCACCCGGATTGGGTGGTGTAACCCTATCCTTTTCCATCCTTTTATTCAAATGGGTAGCATCAAGACAAACCCTCACCGACCCATCCTTTTTCTTTACTGTAACTAAGGGGCTAACGTACTCTGTCTGGCGCATCTCAATGACCCCCCAATCTAACATCTCTTTTATTTGTCGTCTGGCCTCCTCGCGAAACACATAAGGGATCGGATATTGCTTGCGATAAAAGGGTGTTTCATCCTTCAAATGTATCTCATGACAATAATCCTTCATCAAACCCGGCTGATTAGAAAAAATATCCCGATACAAAATTAATAACTTATTTAACAATTCCCTCTCGGAGCTCGTAAAAGACTCAGCTTTATTTGCCGCTTCAGCTATCTCCTGTTTAGAATACCCTACTGGTATAGGCCTTGAACGGCTTATGTCCCACTCTTCCTCCATTATTTCGTTTATCGCAATACCTGCATCCTCGTTACTTTCTCCTGCAAAACTAAATTGTTGAAGCACCCCATCAAAAGACCCCCCAAGAGTTCTAGACAAAAAGTCGACAACCACTGCGTGATCTCGCATCCAATCGCACCCCAAAACCATATCCCGTACTAAATTCGGGACAATTAAGAACGGGCAATCAATTTCCACATCGCCTATCCTTATTGTTAGATAGACCTGCTTATTAACCACTACACTCTTATTTCCCCAGGCGCCTATAAGCACAACATTCCTACCGGGTATACTAAGAATTTTCACATCAAGCTCAGCCAACCTTTTCCACAACCTATCTGAAATTCCCGTAACTTGGGACCCAGAGTCCACCAATGCTCCTACTTCAATTGAACCACACAAAACTACCCTGATAGTGGGTACAACTACCACCGATTTCAAACTAATATTTTCCATTTCTCCTTCATCGGAATTCCAACTTGAATTAAAAATTGTGGCTACTTCTCTCGAATCTGATTGACTACCTTCGGTACGAACAGGTTCGCTACGATTTTCCTGCCTCCAATCTTCCCTCGAGCGTTCCCCTCGGTGATCCTGAACTTGACTCACATTTCTACCGACCTGCATTGCCCGGTTTCCTGGTGACCTAAAATTCCTATTACTGTTACTATTTTCCCTGCCCTGACCTAAATTACTCGATCGTTCAACGTATGTCGAATCAATTCGCCTTAAGTGGGCCTCTACATCTTCGACCGTGCAAAACCCCGAATTTAAAATTCCCCGTTTGGTTTCAAGATCAAAATGTCCTATAACCATATCGATAATTTCTTTATCGGTCAACGGCTGTGTTAGATATTTCGCCTCTTTAACAGTACGTAAAAAATAATCCGCACGAGAACCCCTTTCGTATACTCCGTACTTCACCCTACAAAATGTTTCCCTTTCCTGGTCTCCATTCCAATAACGTGCTAAAAATTGGGTTTTAAATACCTCAAAAGATGCAAACTCTTTAATTTCTGCCCAATCTTGTGCAGATCCCCTGAGACAATTAACTGCTAGGAATAACCTTTTCCCCTGGGGTACTCCCGCTTCTTCAAACATACCCTCCAATTTCGTTATGAATACTATAGGGTGCAATATCTCATTAGGAGAGAAATGTAGGTTGGTACCCCCCACATCCTTCCAAGCTGAAATATATCCTCTATTATTATCAGAAAACACAGGTTCTGCATATTCCGAGGTACTAGAATTCCCTCTATCTCCTACTTCTGCTTTTTCAAAATGTCCCTTTTTATCTGCTAAAACTGAAGACAATTTGAGAAACCCTTGATTTAAATTTACATTTAAATTCCTAAATGCATCATCTAAACAATGCCCTACAACACTGGACAAATTGCTATTAACTTCTTTCATAAATTTCTTAAGGGATTTATCCCCATCACATTCTTCACTATCACTCATCTTACTATAATTTAAATGTGTAAATGAATATAAACGTTCTTATACCCTAACCTAACTATTAATTAAATTATGCGATATTCTCAACCCTCGTACTTATTCGTCCCGCGCTTTGGGCACCAATTGAAGTCGGCCAATGATAGTCAGGCCAGTGAGACTCTTATTTTTTTTATTGATTTCAGCACAGGGGTGGATTGACAAATAAGACGCAGGTCGGAACATTTAAAAATAACTCTATTTCTCGTTTGCAAAACTAACAACAAACCTTAAATATAAACGCACATTACTTGTGTTATTTGAACTATAATCAGACAATTTATTGCTAATAACTAAACTACTCCCGGGCCGCGTAATTCCGAACCCCAGTTTCCGAACACGCTGCGTGAAAAGTACTTGAAATCCTATGAATTCTCTACGAGAGACACTTCCCGGTGACACGTCAAAGTTAATTAGGAAACAATAGTTCATAAACCAACATAATTTTAATACTAACACTTACTTGAATAGTTAGAAGAACCTGCAGGTTACAAGCGTCCATTCAAATGTTGAACGAAGTTTGTTTCGTTACCTTTGTAGCCGGTAACTGTGTAATAGCCGGCTGGAATTACCACGTGGTGCCGTGCATGACTAAGCGCCCAATTGTTTACGTATTTTCTGCCTGCCTTTAGAGGGGCCGTGATACACACGGTGTCGATTATACTTCCTCCTATCTCCTAAAAGAAGATTTAAACACCACAAACAATATGACCTTTCACTATAGGTTAAACGACCATTGTTATTAATGTTTATCATTCACTTTCTAAACGTCAAGTGCCGCTTCCTGTTAAAAGTGTTCATCATCCCACCACCGTATATTCGAACGACCACGAAAATCGACGAATCATTTAAAATTAAATATTTTAATACTAGGAAAATTAGGCGGGCCTACTACAACCTCCATTGAATTCTATTCTGGGCTAGCCTACACATCTCCCTGAAACCCCTACAACCTACATCTTTTACTATCTGTGTGCAGTAGTCTAACCTAGGTCTGCTTCTTCTTCTTTTTTTACCTATCTCTGCTTCTAATATATTCCGCACTACTCCCTCATGCCGTAGTATGTGGCCTATCATCCTATCTCTCCTCTTTTTTACCGTTTTCCACATATTTCTTTCTTCCCCTACCATTTTTAGTACCTCTTCGTTCTTAACTTTGTCTGTCCATGATATCTTCATCATGCGTCCGTAGCACCACATTTCAAACGCTTCTACCTTTTTCTTGTCTGCTTCTCCTACTGTCTAGGCTTCACAGCCGTACAGTGCTGTGCTCCACACATATGTTTTAAGCAATCTTTTCCTTGTTTCTATGTTTGTGGTCTTTGAGCACAGTAGTTGCTTTTTCTTGTTAAATGTAGCACGGCCTTGTGCTAATCTTTGTTTTATATCTTTTGTGCTTTTCCCATCTTGCGTTATTTGGCTTCCTAGGTAGCAGAAATCCTTAACCTCTTGTAAGTTCGTGTTACATACTTGTATTCTTGTTTTTGGTTTACTTTCCCCACCTTTGCATACTAGAACTTTAGTTTTAGTTTTGTTAATTTTCATACCATATCTCACTGTTAGAACCGTTTCCATTTCATTAAGAGCAGCTTTTAACTCTTCCTTGCTAGACGCTAATACCGCTATATCATCTGCAAATCTAAGCATATCAATTTTTTGTCCCTGCATAGTAATTCCAAATGTCTTCTTGCATTTGACAGTATTCATTGCCTCTTCTATGTACAAGTTAAAAATCAATGGAGATAGGGCACATCCCTGTCTCACCCCTTTCCTAATGTTTACTTCTTTACGTTCCTGCTCTAATTCTATTACTGCTGTTTGCTCTTTGTATAAACTATGTACTATTCGTCTATCCCTATAACTCATTCCAATCTTTTTGAGTATTTCAAACATTCTTTTCCATTTTACATTGTCGAATGCTTTTTCCAGATCTACAAACCCTATATACACCCTTTCCCCTTTTTCTATTATTTTCTCTATTATCACTCTCAGAGCTAAAATAGCCTCCCGTGTTCCACTGTTTCGCCTAAACCCAAATTGGTCTTCTCCTAGTATTTCTTCCGCCCGTTTTTCCATTCGTCTTTGCACAATTCTAGTTAATATTTTTGACACGTGTGCTGTCAAACTTATTGTTTGAAAATTTTCACATCTATCTGCGCCTTTCTTTTTTGGTATAGTTACTATGATGCTACGTTTGAAATCTTTGGGTATCTCGCCTGTCTCATACATATAGCTTACAAGTTGGAAAAGACGTTCTGTTATTGCTTGTCCAGCGGCTTTTAAAATTTCTGCTTGCACCTTATCTGTACCCGGCGCCTTACCATTTTTCAGACTCTTTAATGCTAATTCAAACTCATCTCTAAGTATAGGATATCCCAAGTCATCATTTTAAATGTCTGATTCCTGTTCTAATGCAGTTAGTTCCTCTCCTGCATATAAATTCCCTATATATTCTTGCCATCTACTCACTTTCTTTACGTTTTCTATAATGACGTTTCCTTGTGCGTCCCTTATATTTTTGCTATACGGTTTTATATCACTAAAATTCATTCTAATCAATTTGTATGCTTCGTCTGTCTTTCCTATTTCCATCTTCGTTTGTATCTCTTTGCACTTTTCATCAATCCATTGTTCTTTAGCTTTCCTGCATTTTCGAATAATTTCCCATTTTATGGCTTTGTATGTCTGTTTTCCTGTTTAGTCTGTTTTATTTTTGTATTTTCGTCTTTCTTCTATTAAATTCAAGATATCCTTTGTTATCCATGGTTTCTTATTTTCTTTTTGTGTATACCCCAGGATATCTCTGGCCGCCATGTCTAGGGTGAATTTAATGTTATTCCATTCTGTTTCTACTTCCTGAGTATCAGATATTTTCCCGATATCTTTGAGCAATTCATTTGACTTTTTTTCGAATCTTTCATGAATATCTTTATATTTTAGTTTCTCTAAGTCCAAGTGCCTTTTTCCGTTCCTTTTTTTCAGATTTTTAAATTTAAGTGCGGCCTTCATAATTACGATGTTGTGCTCAGTATCTATATCTGCTTCTGGGTAGCTTCTACAGTCTTTTACTTGATTCCTAAACCGTTGTCTAACAAGAATGTAATCTATTTGATATCTTCCTATATCTCCTGGCATCTTTCACGTATATCGTCTTCTAGCATGATGTTGAAATAATGTGTTTGTGATGATTAAATTGTTCTTGTCGCAAAATTCTACCAGCCTATTTCCTGTCGTTTCTCGTGCCTAAACCAAATAAACCTACTACCGCTCCTTCCCTCCCTCACCGGGTTTTTGTTTTTTATTTCTAATTTCGTCCCATAAAAGAGTTTCAGTATTTGGAGGTAAGAAATCTTGTTTCAAACGAGCTACTAGAGAATTCCAATCAGTTACTAAATGTTTAATTTCCCCGTACCAGATAATTGCATCACCGTCGAATAATTCCATTGCAGATGAACACAACTCTTCGTTAGTAATTTTTCTCGTTTCTGCTAATTCAGTTACTCTTTCTAAGAATTCATAGACAGTATTTTGGTTACCATTGAATTTTATTGACCAGGAGTAAAACTAGATGTATAAGTTACTGTTGGTGGATAAACATTTAATGTAGGAATTTGATTTGTTAGGGAAACATAATTTACACCTGCAGATAATTAATGTTTTTCGACTTTTTCACGAAGATCTATTTCTAACAAAAGTGCTGTAGCATAGCTTTCATTTTTGAAAGTTGCTGCTACTTTATTATCGTCATCTTCAGGTATATACAAACGTTGTATTCTGCCACAAACATGTGCCAAACGCGACTTTGCTTTTTTAAATACTGAATCATTACAGTCTCCATCAAATTTATTTAATAAAATTATAATTGAATTTATAGTATTAGTTATCGCCTCATTATCTTATGTAAAAGCTAATTTATAATCTATTATTTCTTTATGTGGAGGGGGTTTAGAATTTTCTGTACGCAATTGTCTCGCAAAAAGTTGTCTCTTTTTTTCCATAGGTTTTTTTTAAATAATTGATTTTATCAACAATTCGTATTCAAGTTCATCAGATAATAAATGTCCTGCAGTAAAAGTATCTTCCATTATTAAGGTTTTAGAAATTTTCTTTTGAAAATGAAATTGTTTTAGTAAAATTTATTTAGAGGAACTTTATAAGTTATGTTTTTGTTTTTAATTTATTTGTGTTATTGGGCGCCAGTTTCATATTGAAACAAAAAGTCAAGAAAAATTATAAACGTATCCTTGTAACGTATTTTTTTACTCAGTTACACGTTCCTTATTAATATAATATAATGTTTCAATAAAATACAGATATAATTTATAAATGTCTGATCACTTAAAATAATTCATAAAATGTATAATATATTACGCGCTCCTTCGCTTTTGATGTCTAATTTTCTACAATACAAATCGTTTGTCTGTCATTTCGTGTCACTTTTCGATCAGCGCTGGAACAAGTAAGCTGCTCAACGGAGCGTTGAAAAGTCAATATGATCAGGCACGTGGCCTGCAATAAAGTTCGTAAGAAAGTTCAATTAGTTCAACCTTCGTGTCTGAATGTGGTTCCTGACAGCTTTTGGGTGATGGTTTTATTCTGTATTCCACCTTCAGCAAAGTTAGTTGATTCCTGCAGACCGAACACGATTGAAGCCCCCATCATTAAAACTGTTGGTATAATTAATTAGATAAATTTTATTAATGCTTTCTTCGTAGTGCAATACCACGGAAATCAATATTTAGTTGAAATTTAGAATACCACGGAAATCAATAGTTAGTTGAAATTTAGAATACCACTGAAATCAAAATTTAGTTTGAATTTAGAATACATGAAAATAATTGGAAATACTTAATGGAGATTTGGTTTGGTTAGAAAAAATTTTGTTTAGAAGATCTTTTATAATTCCAGCGTGAAATTCAATGATAATGGTGTTTTCCTGTTGCATGCATCGCAGACGTATATGGAATAGTCCACATCTGGTGTTTTTTGGTTCTAGTATAAAAGCTCAAGTTTTTTTGATTGAACTGTATTTCGGCACGTGAGCGACATTTAACCTTTAATTTCAGTTATATTTATTTAAATGTTTTACGAATGTTCGTAGTTAAAATTTCACTTTGATTTAGTTATCTTAAAATTCATTTAGAAAAAGAAAGATCCCGTACTGCTTGTGTCAATTACAAAATTTTAAAGATGGCTACGTAGTTTGCCTAACGTATTTGTTTCACAAGCAGACTGTAGTGGCTACACTAAGAAAGTTGTTATTGACATAGGATGTCAAAAATATCTAGTTATTCAACATAATTACATGTTATTTTGCGTTACTTTAAAAATATCTTTGGTTATTTTGAGGTCATGTAATTTAGTTTAAAGAACATGATAAATTTTTTATAAGATATAAAGTAAAGCTAACTCTTTGTTTGAATGATGCATTTTTATAAGTCGTAAAATATTCTAATTTCTCACTTGTAAAGTCGACAGTAGTACTACAGATGACTATAATTAAAATTTGAAATATTAGTAATTAAGAAAGCATAAACCTTATAGTAAACTTACGTAGAAGTATTCAATTTAGAGATCTTTGTGTTTTCTTAAGACATAACCATACTAGTTTCTTTTTAGTTTCTTTTAAGTAATAAAGTTAGTATTTTATACATTTAAGTTTTTATTCTACTTTATAAAATTTGTATGTATACAAAACTCGTTACTATTAAAATTACTATTCTTTTATTTTCAGAAAATTACATAAACAATATATATATTATGTATACGTATAAGCAGCTTTTACATCAGGTTAATAAATTCGAATTCTTACTCTTATTAACCTAGGAATTTTCGCACAACGTGGCACGCCTGTAACAACACTGCCTTCTTGCAGAACTTATGTAACCTTTGTAGTAGTCCAACTGCTAATAAATTTGTTCTCAAATTTCTTATTACGATTCTGCGACAATTACTAATGAACGACTCCATGAATCATGCAAGTTCGCGTATGACTGCTGATCCCAAGGTTAGGGGTTCGGTTCCCCATATGGACTGCTTGAAAAATGTAAGGCGAGCATTTTTCATAAAAATACGTCCTCGTTCGGGTGAGAGGAAAATATAGTTTCCGTGTGTAAGTGTTGTCACGCTGGTTGAAGATTCATACTTTGCTTGGAATAGCAAGGGTTCGACAAAATTTAAAATTTTCAGGTGAAAAAGAAATCGTTTTCTGGCCCATGTAGTACCTTCCGGCAAAGCATTGAAAAGTCAGATGTAGAGGCAATTACTAATGCAACAATTTTAATCCAGGGTAATTGCCAACGTTTGTATTTGTATTGCAAATCTTACATATCGCTCGATTTTATGCCCTATTGTTTTAAGTGACCTGTAGTTTTATAGTATAAATATGTCTGTAGGAGTTAGCAACCAACCATGCTGCTAACTGACCAATAACCTTGCAGAATGCAAATAAATAGCATTCACGCTTAAAATACCTCTCAAACAATAATACTCGTCTGACACCCCTCGAAATACATAATAGAATTCTCCGAACAGTCAATATAAACAAATCCACAATATAAAAGGAGCTTCAACCGCTAATGCAAATTACTTCATAATTTTTCTATTTTTAAGGTAGTCACCAAACTTCTTGCAGAGAACTTAAGAATAGTGCAAAATGAAAGTCAAGAAGCTCCTCGTGCACTAAGAGCTTTTCTTTAGATTATTACATTACGGCCGCTAAATCCAACGGGATAAATGAAGTAAACGCTTCAATCACACTACAGAAGCAGCAGTCCGGAATAACACAGCTTCAAACTGCTCCACCTCCGAAGCTATGATGACCACCTCTTAGAACACGTGACGCCAACGTGATCGCTAGGATTGGGAAATTCTACCATTAGTTCGCTCTAATTTCTACTAACGAAAATATCGCCGGCATCTCCACCTACCAACCGCAAGGTACCGAAATATAGAAATCCTATTTCAGTCATCGCCGCTAAGTTCCGCATTGCAATCAGCGCAACGATTGACCAAATAATCTACACAACACGAGAGTCAGGTCTTCGTCGTCTAGTCACAACCTTCAAATTTACAACGCAAAAATGCCTCCTGGAACCTTACTAAACTGCTTTCAATGTTAAAAGACATTTGCAATACTTAGACATACATAAACTTTTGTAAATATTTTCTCTGCGCAGGTTACATATACCTCAAATTAGAATATATTTGTAATTAAAAGAACTATTAAGAATTAAAAATTATTAAAGCTTAAGTTGGATGCAACAATGTAAACCTGAAGATCATAAGAAAAAGGTTAATGAAAGTTTACAAGCCAGACAGGGAGAACGTAAACAGACATTGTATTTCAGACGTAACGTGACACTGCAGGTGCAGGTCACAGTAGGTTATAAGGCAGCAATTATTAGAATTAAGATTGTTACTTTGTATTGTATAGATGAATAGAGAAAATAGCAGACATGAGCTCAGCAGTTCCCACAAGCAATGTGAGAGGCAGGAGTAGCATAATAACCCTCGAGAGTCCAAGATGGCCAGTCGGTCTAGAGCTTCTCAACTTTAACACGGTTGTCAGTTCAGCTACTCACCCTAATTTTAGTTTATTTAATTAAAGTGAATTTTAACTTAGAATTATTTCGATCTCCAAACCTTAATGAATAAAACGTACTTGTAGATTAAAAATTAATTGTAATTCGGTATAAAATAAATTCGATAGAAAAAGTTTTTTGGAAAAGCCTTTTTAAAAAGCTGCTGCAAGAGGCCAAAACCTATCTGGCGCAATCAGTAGCATACCAGAAGGGCATTAGCAGAATCTAAAATTGAAGAAGCTTCAAACTGTTCTTCTTCCAAATAGCACGAATTTGTAAATGTATTGAGTAGGCAAAATAGCTGGATTCACTATTAAAATATTTGGCGAATGTTTAGAAAATTTGAATCCCTTTTTAAAATTAGCTAGCCAGATTTGGATAATTTTAAGACGACCCTTCATATCACACCGGTAAGCAGAGCTGGCGACTGCTATCCGGTATTACAAAGGCCCTCCCATTTTACCGTTGCTTGTGTCTGGTTGATCGGACACACTCAGAATCAGCGCTAGGGATGCCATTACTCAAACCCTATTTCTAGTTTTTGTTTTAGTTTGTTAGATTTTCATTTAGGAATGATTAATTTTGAAGTTAGATTACATTTAAAGCACGTTTATATTTTCGCGTATAAACCCAATGTAGTACCTTCGGTGGAGCATTGGGGACGTACCGCAGGCATGGCGGTCCTTATTTAAATTATAATGTACTACACCGTTTAAAACAGGATTCCAAAGTAAGCCCTGAATGTTTCACGTTACATGTGCGAGACAAAGAGCAACCGCTTTCATTTCCTTTGAACACTTGCAAGTTCAACAAGAAACGTAGGTCAATTAATGGTACAGGTATCCTTTCTCGATTATTTATGTGGTTATTTACCTCCTGCTGGGGCAAAGTGCTCACCCTTATTTTTACTGTTTACATTTTAAATAAAAGCAAGCATTCTGTTTTATTTAGTTTTAAGTTACTAGATTCACGTATGATATTACTTCTTTGGAAGAAATTCATAACAGTACCGATAAAATAATTACGTCAACCAAAATTGGTAAGTTGCGTAAAAGACTAAATGATATAACCCTCTTGTAACAATTTTTTTTGATGACTGCAAATCCTTTAAAATTATTCATTAAGTACGCTGCATTGTCTATTTAAATAAACAATAAAATCAGGCGACGTAAATAAATATTTAGATTGAGACACAGTAGCCCAATCACGAGCCGAAAACTATTCAATAATACTGGGTTAGTTACTATTAATAAACGTTGGTCGTTTGAATAGAATCATCAATATCGGGCGATTTTGATATTACTTGTGCGCATTGAGCAGACGATTAAGTCTTTCACGACCATTTGATAAAGAAGCACGATCCAGTTGAACTGGGTCCTCGCCAGCAACCTTCGTGTAACGATTGGCGTTGTCGCTTAGCCAGGTGCAAGTCGCACTTGATTTACGGTGTATTTTAATAATGGTAAGCAGATTTATTTATTGTCAAATAAAACTAAATAATTTTGTTATAGAGCTCAAACGTTCTATGATAATTTTTAGTAAGATGGCATTCAATAGCTCTTGGAATTTTTTTGTAAGATAGCGCTCAAACGCTCTATGGATTTTTAATAATAAATTGTCCAAATTTGTTAATTTTGATTTCACTAAATTTATAAAACGTGCTTGGAGGATTTTCTAGGTATGGTCTTATAGAATTTCCAATAATAATTTTCTTAAAGTGTGCTTTTTGTAATTATCAAATTTATTATCCGTAACCTAATTGAAATAATGTTTATTCTGGACGTTCAGTAAAGATAAGACTGCGAGTTTACAAGTTTATATACCATATTAAATTTTCCGAATCACCATTAAATTAACTGTCTTTAAAATAAGTTGAAGAATGTTAAAAATGATGTATTTTGGATAGTCTGTTCTATGGTTTAGTTTTGTTTCGATTTGCAAAAATGAGATACACTTCAAGTTTGTGTAAATGGTTCCAGTAAAGTTCCAGTATAATACGCAATAAATGTGGACAGTACGTTGACGTCAGTTGTTTGTCAAAGGATCGCATGCCAGCACATCTGGTCCTAACAATGTAATTGTTTCAATGTAGCTTAGAACAACACTTTGCAAGGTAAGCTTTTTTCATCACTTTGTGACGACAGCTGTTCGCCTATCTTGACAACGAGGCAAATTGTGGAAAACAACATTGTAACAATCGACGATTCTTGTTTTACTGTGTAATTATGAAAACCTTTTCCGTTTAGAATTTATCACAGTTTGAATTAAGGGTTGTGCATGATATTATTACAAATGAATATGAATACCTTAATTTAATCCTAATGAAATATTTCATTTAAATTTAGTCATACCTTAAGCAATTATCAGAGCTATAATTATTAGACTGAAATTTTAATACACACTTGTAAACCAAGGTAACAGATCTGGAATTTTGGGTAATTAATTTGAAAAACCTTGTGAAAATGTTTGATACATTATTGATATTATTAATTATTAGTAGAGACAGTCATAATTTTCTCGTTCAATAATTGTGTTGAAGAAATTAAACTACCTTTGAGACGTATATTTTGTACATAAAATTTTATTGCTTAGAAGGCAATATTTAATTAAAGAACAATTATTTAGTTCATTTGAGTAATTGTTTTATTTTGAACAAGTGAGTTCAAGAATATAGTAATTAAATGAAGAGGTAATAAAGCATAAATACCCTTTACAAAATTAATGTTTTTAACACTCACTTGACTAAAGGAGCACTAATAGCACTTTCAAGAATTTTAATGTCTAAACTTGTTTTTATAATAGTGCTAAAATAATTCATATTAGTAGCTATTCTTTTCTTTATAGTATAAGGTAACAAGAGTACCCCTCTTATGTCCTTCTTTGCTATATTAATTATATTTTCTTTACAGCTCCTGCTTTAGCAGTAATTATCTCTAAGAACTTCCAAGTCCTCTCTTAAGGCAAACCCGTGTTTAAAATTCAAGGACTTGGTGGCGCCCCTTTTGGATCCCTATTTTGTATTATTACAGTCAGTAAGTGAATAATGCTTTTGTCGAAAAACCCACGACCACTCCTCATAAGCTCTACCCGAGGAATAGACCCTTAGCTTAGTCCGAAGATAGTTGAGATTAAATCATCTTGAGGAGACCATAACCTCAAGTTGACTTAAGTACATCATAAGATCAAGTTGTTGATTATACTCTACTTGTTAAATTCTATGACTTAGATTTCATAATTCTTACATCAAATCTGGACATTGCGGATTCTCATTCTGGTTTTGAAAGTTCCTATTATTCTGCGGTATTATGCGCAGAAGATTTGCTTCTGCACTATGCTAACGAGACTGAACATAGATCAGTTTCACAAACGTCAAGTCCTAAAACACATTCGAGTGATTTCACTCCATAAATTCGCTTACCTACGATATCGATTCAAAAATTCAGCGGTGAAAACTCATTTGAATGGTTGGAATATTACGATATCTTTAAAAATCTTATTCATGAGAATACTTCCTTATCGGACATCCAACGCTTTTATTACTTAAAGGCAAGTTTGTGCGGCTCTTCAGCCCAAATTATCAAATCTCTAGACTTCAGCCCTGGTGGTTATGTAACAGCGTAGGAGGCGCTTTATCAGCGCTACAATAACCCTCGCATGTTAGTGTATAACCACTTTAAGGCAATACCTTATTACGGTTAGCACCACTTCCATGGTCCATGTTTCGCAATATGCGAAATAGTTAATATTATGACGTAATTACGCGGCAAATTGTATCAAATACCAAACACGTTCACAATGATACAAATTGCACTTTAAAATGTAAATAAAGCAAAGTACTCGCTTAAAACGCGCCATGCAGTTAATCTCAGGGCATCTCGTTGTTTCCGGGTGGGTTACGTCACGCCATTGTTGATCCAAATTTAATCGTCTATCCTCTTCTCTTGTTTGTAAGGGAGCGGCAAGGATAACCAGGTAGAGGTCAGATAAGGCAAGAGATAAGAAAACCTACATCCTAAAAACAGGAAAAGACACACACGTAATACAGGAAGCTGTTCCCAGCTTGGCGTCTTGTGTCTAATAATCCTGTCGCGTCGCAAACCGCGCACTTGCCCATCACTCCGCGCCTGCGAATTCTTTTGCGCCGACGCAATTTTCCGGGATGACGGAAATTAACAAGTTTATTGTAAAATAGTGGCGGGAATTCACTCACATATTTATACTTAATCTAAATATGATACATAGCCGATTTTCAGCATGTAACAACTGGAACTAGAGGCGATTGATAAGGAATCCGCTTCTGAATTGCACCAAATAAATGATACGTTGTTCAAGCATTATACTGCTCTCACTTCACTAGCTTCGGATAAGCAACTTTTAGAATTTCTTATCATTTATGTCGTTTCTAAAAAATTATATTCCCATATTTTCCGTGAGTGGGAAGTTTTAAGAAATTCTGCAAGGTCAGTGTTACCTACATTGTCAGAATTTAAAGAGTTCTTAAAGAACACAGCAAATTTATTAAACACCCTCGAGTCTAAATAAAGCAAAACTACAGCGCCGTCTTCAAAGCTTTCAAAACCGCACTCAAAGTCATTTGTCTCCAATGGGCCTTCTTTCGCTTGCTGGAAAGGTGCTCACGCATTATATATGTGTCACGAATTTGCTAAAATGTCTACAAGTAGTAGAACTTCAAAGACAAAGTTTGTCTTCACTGTCTTTCCAAAGGACATTTTGTAAATCAATGCACTTCAAAGTTTACTTGCAAGAAATGCAACGCCAAACACAACACGCTGCTTCATCAAGAGAAACAAATCAAATCTGAACATCAACCAGGGCTTGCAAATTCTGCAGTAACTGCTGTTGAGTCAAACCAATCAATTTCTACATTCTGCTCGAATGATGTTCAAGTCCTATTGCCCACAGCAAAGGCAAGAATTATTTCTAATGATAGTTAATTTCACGAAATCAGAATATTGCTCGATTTCGGCTCTCAATCAAATTTCATTAGATCAGCTGTATGCGCTCGGTTAAAGCTTCAAACCCGCGGTGCTAACATCACCGTTTCCGGTCTAGGTAAAGCCACTTCTCATATACGTGCAAGGTGTGACGTAGAATTTTATGCGCTTCACACCAATTTCAAATTCAATGTCTCATGTTTAGTTTTGGATGAAATTAGTAGCGTTTCTCCTAGTTTCAACGTGGAGGTGACAACATCAAGATTCCAAGCAACATTAAATTAACGGATTCTACTTTCTATCAATCTGGTACCATCGATGTTTTACTAGGTTTATCATCATTTTGGAAGCTCTTATGCGTAGGGCAAATTCAGTTAGGTCCAAACCTCCCAATTCTACAAAAGACGCGATTAGGATGGATTGTTTCAGATCCCACGACCACTTCGCACATACTGTGTAGTGCAATTATACACTAGTCGAGAGTCCTGCTGATGCACTCAGCAAATTCTGGCAGATTAAACACTACCCTGCTGAAAGGGTTCTTACAGCAGAAAAAAGTGCCTGTGAGGCACATTTTGTACAAACTGCACGACGCGATTCCGATGGCATGTTTATAGTTTCCATTCCTTTTAAGTAATCGTCTGAGATTTTAGGTGATTCTTTGAAGATTGCCCAAAAAAGGAGACTGCAAGTCAATCTAGGCTTGGCTACTCGCTACAGTCAATTTATGTATGAATACATTTATCTGGGGCACATGTCACTTGCTGATCCCCAGGTATCTGAAATTTCTTATTATCTTCCATACCACGGTATCCTAAAACAGGATAGCCTTACTATAAAATTGCGAGTCGTTTTCAATGGTTCACAAAAAACCACCCTGGTTACTCTGTGAACAATATTCAAATGGTTGGTCCCACTATCCAACGAGATCTGTTCTCCATATTGATACGCTTCCGCAAGCATGCTTTTGCTATTGCTGGCGATGTTGAAAAGATATACAGACTGGTTTAGGTAAAGCCTGTCTAAGGGTCTCTGCAAAGGATTTTGTGGCAATTTTCTCTCGCAGATCCACTTCTCGCATACAACTTAAATACCGTTGCTTATGGTACTGCTTCTGCGTCCTTTCTTGCTCTTGTATAGATAAAATTGACCCCACTTTAATTAAGTTATAATGTCAAAAGCCAAAAATTTCAGGTCGGACAAAAAAGTTTTGCCTGGTAAAACTGGAAATATGAAAAGTAGTAACTAAATGTACTTCTACGGCTTTCTGTAATCTTCATATCTTGCTCGTGCAACCATCACAAACACATTAAGACTATTTAAAACCTGACTACCCTATGTTCTCCTAGGAATCAAAGCAACCACTTACTACTTAACATAATCTTGAGTTTGTATTAATTTTTTTAAGTCGTTTAAACAAGAGGCATCCAATATTGTTCAAAAACTAAGAACAAACAAAATTTTGCCAAAATTTATTGATATAAACATTAAAAAATGATTCACTTAACTATTAAAATTTTTTAGTGACTTAAAAATATATTCTAGATATTGTTGCGAGCTACTATTAGACAACCCGTCAAACACACAAGCTCCGTAAGCAATGTATATACCACAGAAGTCTAGAATTTTCTAGCATTATACTGGAGAATGAGTCATCCTTTTAATTCAGGGTATATATAAGACTGCTAATAAATGTAAGAGTTTAGTCTATATCAGAAAGTCAAATGTAAATTATATCGTGTAAAGTTAATTAGTTGAGTTTTTGGAAGTCCAAGAGTAAACATAAATGTTATGTGGACGTGTCTAATGTACATGCAGCTTGTAGAATACATAAATCGACAAAAGTGTAATAAATAAATAGTTTTGTTAGTGTTGTTAATGGACATATGGTTAAGAAGTTAGTTTAAGAAGATATTAGTTCTTGTAAATAGCATTAGTGTGATAGTGCTTCATTGTTAATTGGACTGAAAACATCTATAAATAAGGCATATACTGTTAATTAGACTTGTGAACAGTGAGTAATAAAGACTCTTGTTATTACTTGTTAAATTAGTGAAACGCGGTAGTAGTAGCCCGCTACAGTATTAAAAGTATATCCATTGCTTCTTTTATATCTACAATTTACAATTGTACCCCGTTTTCCCTTTATTTGTACTAAATTCAATATCGATGCTAACTTCAATTCAAGTTCTGAAAATGTATTTGATACGTGCGAAAAAAATTTGGCACTAAACATTCATATAGTTTTAATATGCCGGAATTTTGGGCCATAAATTTAAAAGACTTGGTGCGCGTATTCCCGTTACTTCAGAAGTGCGTTGCACGAATTTCGCGCCGACGCGTGTGGGGGAAGAGGAAAGTTGGGAATTTCCGCAAGACGCTTAGGGACTTGCCTTTGAAACGTCAATAGGAGTAGTTGGTCTGGTATCGTATCGTATTTTTTGATTATATAGATTCCCTTTGCCTTTTTGAATTTCGTTCCCTAAACAAGTTTCCTGTCGTTTCCTGCATACATAGGAAAAAGGTAATAATCTGGATACAACTTGGTATAATATCCACGACCCGAGATATATTAACGAATTCACGGAGCCCCTCAGCCGCCATTATGAAATAATCCTGAAGAAAGCCACGAGCCGCCGTCAGGAAGTAATTCTGAAGGAAGCTTTACTTGTTCACGTAAGTACCCCCTAGGGGTCATGTAAAATTGGTATATATTAAAATTGCGTCGCCCTAATTTGGATATTGTGTGACGTCATTGACAATTGGCGCGCTAATTTCCACGTTATGTAATTTCGTTACCAACTGTCTTTTGTGTCGCTTGTGCGGCGTTTACGGTAATATAATATATTGAACCTAATTTTTCTAAAAGCACCAGCCCCACGTTGGTCTTTTGTATGGGCGTGGTAACCCAATAATGCGACGTTGCCTTCTTTGACAAAAATATGTCTTAAAAAAAATAAGACGCAGCTCCTGTAAAAAATTGTAATAGTTAAATAAATAAAAAAGTGGAACACCATTTGTGTCCAGCAAAAATACATAAAGAAGTAGTAAAAAGGTATTTCCAATATAAAATTGGCATCAAAGTCCTACTCATAAGGATGTTAGCTTTATGTTATTAGATTTGATCATACTTGATCAAAATAAAAAACTTTAATCTGGAACCAATTGTTTACTAAAAAAAATCTCTTTTAAAATAATGTGACTTGTAACAAAAATTTAATCATTAACTGTATCAATCTATAACTTTCAACTTCATGTTCGTCTTAATTATTTTTAATCAAGTACTCTACAGTATGACATGAACTTGTTGTACAAATAGGGTTTCGACCTGTGCAGATCTGTTCAGGCAGATGACAAATTAATAATTTCTAAAAATGTTAGCATTTGAGTTTTCTAAATTACATATGCAAGTTTTAATTTATATAAAGCTGATCACAAAAATAGACATGTTTACGTATCTTGTACTAAAGCTGTTCGAAGCATTTGCCTTCAAAAACAACATCTGTCAGCAGTACAAAGCAGAAAAATATATGACGTCAGTAACACCTGTTGACGTTAGCGACGATTCATATTGAGCCACGCGTGTTGTTTTTAAAACATTAAATCAGTGAACTTTAGTTTTACTACGGGTAAATCCAGCGTAGCAATTAGTTGAAACTTTTATTACGTACTTGTATTACGCATCAAAGCAAGTTAACGTGTTCCTAGTTTCGAAACACATAAAAAGAACTTATAGCTATCTACGAACCAAAACTGCATGTGTCGCATTGTAGCAAAAAAATACGGGATCCTCGTTATTTCAAGCAACGATAACAGCGTTTGAAATTTGAAACAAATTCATCCAAAACAACTTCTACAATGACTTCGTCCCACGTGTCGAATCAAATCCTGTTGCAATACATTCTGCAGCAGTTGTAATCTCGAAGTTGAACTACGCCGCCTTCCTAAGGTAGCATCTTTACTGTGTCCTTGTGTATCTTAAAAGTTTGCATTCTAAGTGTCGTCTTCTAAGAGTCGCCTTCTAAGAGTCGCCTTTTAAGAGTCGCCTTCTAAGAGTCGCGTTCTAGGAGTCGCGCTAAATAAATTATCTCAAATTATACAAGTTAACAAAATATATACGTTACCGACCGTTATTCGAAGATGTGTTCTTTCATTGAAGTGGATTCGCAATTTGCCGGCCTGCAATCTAGGGTACATATCGATGCTTCTACTACGTATGGCTACAAACTAGCTCGGGCGGCCGAGCCGTCCGGAGGGGGATAATCAAACAGAGATGTGGTTGTAAATAGCTATATATCACACAGATATTTAACTATAAGTAGATTATTAAAGGACGATGCGGGCTAAACGTATTACTTTTGAAGTTGAATACAGATTATTATTATTGTTAATAAAATTGTTATATTATTCTTACAGTTATATGAAGGGATTTATTATCGAAAATAAAATTGTTACACTACCCCTTGTTACGCTCCCATTCTGTTAGCGTACGTAAAATTACATCGTTTTTGGATCGCTGTTTGTATAAAGTAAATACTTTCGAATAGTTTTCAGATTTGTATGCAATTTAACTCGCGTGTATTAATTTTAAAAGATAGTTTAATTGAAGATTGGTTTTCATTAATAAATAAATTGCAAGGAATGAATTTTAAATAGGATTATTCGTAAATTGTTTTCCAACTTATTGAAAATTATAAACCGCTTGGAATTAATTATAAATTGCATCGTTCTTGGCTTGCCGTTCGTATAAATTTTGTTCCTTATGTATTATCGAAGTCGAGATAACAAACGCTCAGATGTTATGGGTAACAACTATTTTATATAAACAGATTAGAGTGTAGTGTAGTTCTGATTACATTTGAAGGAAGTATGCTTTATATGTAACGTGTTTGATTGACCACAAGTGCGGTAGTAAGGTCATTGACGGACGGTTTTTTAGTGATACGCGAGTTATGTATCCCCCAATTACCTAGATATATTGATATATTGAATCTAATAAGAATTATTAGAAATTATTAAGTAAAAGTATAAGTTCAATGCAACATTGTAACACAAGGATAACCCAGAGAGGTTATCGACAGTTCATGAGAACGGAATGCAACTTTGCATCCGTGAAGGCAGTGATACTGCAGGTGGCAGGTCACAGGCGGTCAACAGACCGCAATTACTTAGAATTAAGTTGTTACATTGTAATAAAGTGTACAATTAAAGAGAAACGCAGACATGAGATCTGCAAGTTCTCACAGCCGTGTGAGGGGCAGGTTATTATAAAAGGCCCGGGAGCTCAATGCCCGGCAGTCAGTCTTCGAACTCCATACTTCGTTGTTCAAGCTACTCACTAGTACAATAATTAATTTTTAGTATTATGTACAAGTTATCTAAATTTTAAACTAATAAACTTTTTGTTAAAGTATCAATGTGTTTTTAAAAAACCAGCTCCAAAGGCCCGAACTTTAACTGGCGCAGTCGTAACGGATGTCAAAAGGGCACTGAAAATCCAAAAATCGGAAGATTGGTGACCAAGAATTTTAATTCGAAATTTTGGCAGAACCCAAACCAAGTTGGAGAAAGAACATAAATCGTCTAAATCCAGCAACAAACCAAGTTGGACAAGGAACAAAAATCGTCTAAGGCCAACAAACAAACCAAGGTGGACAAGATACAGAATCGATCGAACCCACCAAAGAAAAAGATGAAATTATTGTAAGTTCATTTCCATAACTTTTTTTTTAAACCAAATTGATATATGCTAGTATTATTTTATTTATCATTGTTTTATGTATTTTATATTATGAATATTTTTGAAAATAGTTCAAGGTGAATTATTTTCAAAACGAGAAAGTATTTACCTATGAGACGAATGTTAAAGAGATATTTTTCTTTAAAAAGCAAATGAGACTTGATTATTTACAAAGAGATTTTCTTAAAAAGTAAATGAGAATTAGTATTAAGAGATTCTTACCATAATTAATAGAACGAACTCAAAATAATCCAAAAATAAACGGGCGCACATTCACTAACACCAAAATAAGAAACATCAATTACCGCGATTCAAACCAAGCTATAAACCGGTGAGCTAACGCAATTTAATTTCAAAGCTAATTCAAACAAACAGTACGGAACGATTATTAAAACCATTGACCTCTATAATACTGAAAATCACAAGAACATTCTGCATTAACTAAAAATACGGTAACTTAAAACCACCTAAGAAAACAAAGCTCGCATCTTTTATACACTTAGAACCTCAGAGAAGTGCAATAACTTTCAACTTTCAGTACTAAAGCAATTTGCATCATAAGTAATCACGACATAATAAAGCGACGCAGTTTCTACATTAATACCTACAATCCATAAAATCGTGTGTACAATTGCAACAAAATCTAAACGTCTTTCAACTAATTAACCAGCATTATAAAGTGCATTATTTCAATACAGAATAACGCAAAACGGTCATCATAAGAAGCTTTAATTAAAACCTGAAAACGCACGTAACGAAGAGTTCAATTTCAACACTTTATGCAAAAGCATTAGCAAGTAACTTAGCAATTCCTATAAACTGAAAATAACACCTGTAAGTGCAATTACCTCAACGTACGTGACAAAGTAACAAAGATTACATCCTTTAGTATCCAATTTCAACAATAGAGTACAAAAGTAATTAACCTCAGGTCATAACTACGCAACTCAGTAAAACCCACGGAAGAGTATTAATCACGAGATAACAGAATTGAACTAAAACAACGCTAAGCGAGAATAAACCCATCCATTTCAGATTCCTTAAGAAAGATAAATCAAAAGCTGCATAAAAACAAGCAAATGCAAGACTACGGTAATTAAATTCAACATTATTGAATACAGATCTCACAAGTACATCACCGCACTGTGTAATTAAATAGAAATAACAGCGACTACGATTTTAAAAATAACTTGACGCAATCCAAACTTAAAATTAATAAATCCAATACTACAAGTACGAAATTAATCTCAAATTTTTACCAAATTTTTATCCACCCAATCCAAACTGAAAATTAACAAATTCAAATCAAAAATAACGCCGAATAATAACAAAATAAACCTCAACCTTTACCAAAATTTTATTTACCTAATCTAATTGAAAAATTAACAAACCAAAACCGAAGTTAACGTTTCAAATAGCTAAATCAACATCAATTTTTACAAAACTCTAAGTTATCCAATCTAAAAAGGAAAATTTAAAAAACCAAAGCATAATAAACGCTACAAATAGCAAACCAACCCCAATTTTTACAAAATTTGAAATTTTAGAACCCAAACGGAAAATTAGTAAATCCGAAGCGAAAATAACATTACAAATAGTGAAATAAACCTTAATTCAATAAAAAAAAAAAAATTTTTTTGAAATTTCCAAAAATCGAAAACAACCCTTAACCAACATGAGTAACACAGACTTACGTCTCTATTTAGAGACAATACAGACGTTCGATGGCACGCAGGCCCATCTCTCTAATTTCATTGGAGCATGTGAAATGTTCCTAAAAACCTTTTACAAACCCGGAGATGACGCAAGAAATTCATTGCTTATACGCTTAGTAATAAGTAAACTAGCCGGAAGGGCACTAACCTTAACCGCCAGTAGGGACGACTTATCGGAATGGGACCAGTTTAAACAGCTACTAATTGCATATTTTGGGGACCAACGTAATATAAAATGCCTGGTACGAGACCTAATAAACCTTAGAATGGAACACAATCAATCCCCTTACCAATTCGGAATGAAATGCCAAGACGTGAGAAGTTTAATTTTAACGAACTAAAAATCGAAGAACCCGATCAAAACGTTAGACATTTAAAAACAAAAATGTATGACGAAATGGCACTAGACACATACATAAACGCTTTACCAGAACGACTATCGGATAAAATCAGATTCCAACGACCCCAAAGTCTAGAAGAAGCTATGAGCCTAGTAATAGAAGAAGAAAATGTAATGTATTACCGCAACAGACTATACAACCCCAACGCGAATAAAAGTTATTCACCAACAAAAACTATACAAGCTAAAAGACAAACAATCCTTCAACAAAAATTCACACCCTTTAACGCACAAACAAATCAACCGCGAATTAATACCCCAAGTTTCAACAATACAAATTTTAATAATCAATATAGAAATTTTTCAAGACCAACATTCAACCCAACTTTTACGAAACCCGCATTCCAACCAAGATTTAATCAAAACTTAAACCAACAAAGACCAGCATTCAACGCAAACCCCAACAGAAATACACCAATGACTAATAATCAAAACAACCCTAATAATTATTACAAACCAACACCAATGGACACCTCATCTGGTAACACCAGACAAAACACAAAAATAACACACATCTGACCAAACCCTCACCAGAAACGTAATTTTACATCAGAAGAATTATTTCATCAAGAAATCGAAAAATTTGACACTGACCAGAATAATGACATTGAGACACCCACAAACAATGAGTCAAACCATACAGAAACTTATGAACGTGACGAACAATACGAAACTTACGAGGAGTACGACGAAGAAAACTCAAACTCAAATTTTCAAATGGACCAATTCATAACCGACCAAACTTAATAAACTTAAATAATATAAATCACTTAGTATTACCATACATAGAAATACCCCACGCCAAATTCAAACTATTAATCGACACCGGATCATCAAAAACATTAATTAGCCCCAGAACCGTACAAAAACATTATTTAGATTATGTAGAAAGAGAACCATTTAAAATTAAAACAGCCCATCAAACAACACTACACCAATTCGTAGCCAATATACCCTTACCAAGAACATTTAATGTTAAAATGAAACATAAATTTTGTGTATTCGAATTTAACGATAAATATGACGGATTAATCGGAATGGACCTTCTAAGAAAATTAGGAGCCAACATTGACATTAAAAATCGCTTATTAAGGACAAAATACGGAAAAATCCCAATTAAATTTCAAAACACACAAGTTGAACAAAAATACACTATAGAACCCCGAACGGAAAGAAAAATAAAAATCCCAGTAAAATCTAACAAAAATTTAGGAATAATAAATCATATGACATTTCAGCAAGGAGTAGAAACCCCAACCGCCTTAGTGCAAATAAAAGATAATTATGCGACCACAACAATATTAAATTGAAACGACTACCCCGTAGAATTATCATTGACAGACCCAATTAACGTAGAAGAACTAAATTTTAACGAAATGGAAATAGACGAAAATTTAGAAAACGATTACAACCCAATAGAACATGACGAAATGTTAAGAGAAAATTTAACTAACATCCGCTTTAACACCGATATCAATCAAGAAGAAGAAAGAGCAATTAAAAACTTATGTTTTGAATACCGAGACATATTCCATTGCGAAGGAATACCATTAACATTCACCAACACAGTAAAACATAATATCGAGTTAACAGACAATAAACCAATCTTTACAAAAGCATACAGACTACCTCATGCAAGCCAAGAAGAAGCTGACAGACAAGTAGCAGACTTATTAGACCAAGACATAATCCAGCACTCCAATTCACCATGGAGCAGCCCCGTGTTAATAGTACCTAAGAAATTAGACGCAACCGGAAAGAGAAAGTACAGAATGGTAATAGATTATAGGAAGTTAAACGAAAAAACGGTAGATGACAAATATCCACTACCAAATATTACCGAAATTTTAGACAAATTAGGCAAATGCCAATATTTTACAACATTAGACCTAGCATCAGGATATCATCAGGTAGAGATGGAAGAAAAAGATATATCAAAAACAGCCTTCAGCACACCTAGAGGACATTACGAATACAAACGAATGCCATTTGGATTAAAGAACGCACCCGCTACTTTCCAGAGAGTCATGGACAATATACTACGAGGAATACACAATGAAAAATGCCTTGTATACCTTGACGACATCATAGTTTATTCCACATCATTGGTAGAACACATAGAAAGATTGACAGAAGTATTCGAAAGACTTAGACAAGCACATTTCAAAGTACAATTAGACAAAAGTGAATTTTACAAAAGAAGTATCATTTTAGGACATGTAATAACACCCCAAGGAGTAATGCCAAATCCAGACAAAACAAATGCAGTTCTAAATTACCCATTACCAAAAACAAACAAAGAAATTAAAGGATTTCTAGGACTTAGTGGTTACTACCGCAAATTCATTAAAGGTTACGCTCAGATAACCAAACCCTGACAAATTGTTTAAAAAGGGAAACAAAATTGAACACACCCGGAATTTATTAAAGCCGTAGACAAAATTAAAAACATATTAACAAATCACCCTGTATTAGAATACCCAGACTTTACAAAACCATTTATACTGACGACAGACGCATCGAATGTAGCATTAGGCGCAGTATTAAGCCAAGGAAAAGTAGGTAGCGATAAACCTATCAGCTACGCATCCAGAACCCTAAACGAAACCGAACAAAAATATAGTACCATAGAAAAAGAGTTATTAGCCATAATTTGGGCAACAAAATATTTTAGACCTTATTTATATGGAAGAAAATTTTACATATACACCGACCATAGACCACTAGTATGGTTATGCAAACTGAAAGAACCAAATTCAAAATTACAAAGATGGAGAATCA
This sequence comes from Platerodrilus igneus, assembly GCA_036346225.1. NCBI lineage: Eukaryota > Metazoa > Arthropoda > Insecta > Coleoptera > Lycidae > Platerodrilus > Platerodrilus igneus. The sequence goes on from JARFIW010000858.1 coordinate 19,008,016, forward strand.
GACTCGAAGAGTACGATTACGAAATTATATATAAAAAGGGAATTTATAACAACAACGCAGACGCTTTAAGCCGAATCCAACTCAATGCATTAGAAAAGGAATCCATTATAGGAAACGTAGACGAAGAAGAAATAAGGGAAGATCCAGACGAGAGCGACACAATACATTCGACACAAAACGAAGAACCAAAAAACGCGATTAAAATCTTAAACGAAGCAATCGATATGAAACCCAACCAATTTATAATAACAGAAGTTTTAAATAACCCCAATCCAGTAAAATATACAAAAGTAGATAACAAAAAGATATACCAAATTCAAATAACTAAAGATGATAATGAGGAACAAATAATTAAAATTCTAAAGGAATACACCCCCGAGAAAAAACGATTTTATTTTTATTTCAATACCGAACATTTATACCAAAAATTTTCAGAATTATACATTAAACTATTCAATAACTCTGGACCTGAACTCATCAGATGTACTAGAAAACTAATAACACTAGACGACCCTGACGAAATAAACGATGTAATTAGAAATCAACACGAAGGAAAAACCAACCATCGTGGAATTAACGAAACTATAAAGCAACTTGTAAGACGTTATTATTTTAAAGACATGAAGGACTTTACCACAGATTTCATTAACCAATGCGAATTATGTGACAAAGCGAAATACGATAGGAAACCCCCAAAAATACCCCTAATGTTAACCAAAACACCCGACAAACCATTTCAAAAACTACATGCCGATACTCTAGTAGTAGAAGCGCAAAACTATCTAACAATTATAGACGCATTCACAAAAATAGGCCAAGCCATACCAATCACATCCAAAAATAGCATTGACGTGACCCAAGGATTTTTACAACACTTCACATTTTACGGAACACCCGAATCAATAACTTTAGACAATGGTAGCGAATTTAAAAACGAGACAATTCAAAACACTTTAGAACTCCACAAAATAAAAATTCATTTCATAACGGAAAACCACCCCGAATCAAACGGACTAATTGAACGATTACATTTACCCTGTTAGAACAAATTCGATTATTAAGAATAAATTATAAAAAGGAACATATAACCAATTTAATGTCATACGCACTAATCGCCTATAATAACACAATTCACTCATCAACAAATTTTACACCCTTAGAATTAACATTAGGACATTCAGATTCACGAAATCCCTATGACATACACTACAATAAAGAAGTATATCAACAATATGCGAAAGATCACAAACAAAAATTAAAAATAACTTACGACAAGGCAAAAGATAAATTAGAAAACGATAAGGAACGTATCACCACAACCCGAAACAAAAATACCGACTCAAATAAATTTTCAATAGGACAAACCGTGTATGAGAAAAACTTTCAAAGCAAGCGACATAAAACAGCACCCAGAAATTTAGGACCATTTAAAATTAAGAAAATATCAGATAAAAACATAGCAGTAGTAGACAACGGTAAAATAACAAAGTACATTCATTTAAAAAACCTAAGACACCCTGTAATTTCAGATGGACAGTCATCACCCTTACCGTCAACCTCCACCCAGGTAGAACGGACAACCAAGTAATAATATAACATATAGAAACAACGCCGGTATACTACCAATAAACTAGGCAGTATGCAAAATTACAATATTTACTCAAATAATATCAACCCTTACTTTAATGTAACAAATTTTAGCAACATTAAGAAAAACGAAATAATATTTTTAATAGAAATCCCGATAGTAGAAAGTAACAATTATCATTATTATCATTTATTTGCTTTTCCAACAAAAGTTACTAGCACATACCAAGTAATCATACCCAAAACCAAATTCCTATCCCTAAATGAACTGAGATATGGTTATACAAACGAAAAATGTACTGAAGTAACACCAAACCAATATTTATGTCAATCGATGACGACAACAACCATTCAAGAAGACAGCCCTTGTGAAGTACAACTATTAAAATTCTCAAATCATTACGAAAACTGTGAAACCAAACAAGTGCAAATAACTAATATGAAAATTCAAAAAGTTACAGATAACAAATGGATAGCAATTTTCCCAACAGAAGTAATAGCAACCATCCACTGCAACCAAGATGAAAATAACCAAGCATTAATCGGAAGCAAACTAATTACCCTCAAAGAAGATTGTTATGTGAAATTGAAAGATGAAGTAATCAGAGTTTATCAAGATCCCATAGCAACAAAGAAACTTGCAAACCTACCGGAACTACAATTCAAAATACAACAAGAAGACAAAGAAATAATTAAGAAACCTATGAAGCTAGAGCATCTAGACTTAGACGACCTCAACCACGCCGTGAAATTAGTGGAAAGTTATAAAGAACAATTAAATGAACTCAAAACGCCAAAGTTACATTATAATAATATAAGTGTTTGGACAATTGTATTGATCATTTTAATAATTTTTGTAATCATGTATGTATTATACAAAATGTACCTTAGATATAAGAATGAAGGAAACAGTTCTAGATTTAAGGAAACAAAGAAAAATAAAGAAACGACAAGTATACCTTTAGAAATAATGAATTTTAAATGAATTTAAATAATGTATTTTATGTATTTAAAAATTAAGAAAAACCTTAATTTTTCATTTACGGTGGAGGAGTTATGTATCCCCAATTACCTAGATATATTGATATATTGAATCTAATAGGAATTATTAGAAATTATTAAGTAAAAGTATAAGTTCAATGCAACATTGTAACACAAGGATAACCCAGAGAGGTTATCGACAGTTCATGAGAACGGAATGCAACTTTGCATCCGTGAGGGCAGTGATACTGCAGGTGGCAGGTCACAGGCGGTCAACAGACCGCAATTACTTAGAATTAAGTTGTTACATTGTAATAAAGTGTACAATTAAAGAGAAACGCAGACATGAGATCTGCAAGTTCTCACAGCCGTGTGAGGGGCAGGTTATTATAAAAGGCCCGGGAGCTCAATGCCCGGCAGTCAGTCTTCGAACTCCATACTTCGTTGTTCAAGCTACTCACTAGTACAATAATTAATTTTTAGTATTATGTACAAGTTATCTAAATTTTAAACTAATAAACTTTTTGTTAAAGTATCAATGTGTTTTTAAAAAACCAGCTCCAAAGGCCCGAACTTTAACTCGCGTTGCTCTACTAATTGGGTTTTTTTGTTGATTTTTCTGTTGGAAATAAAAGTAAGCGAACGTGTTTGACTCGACCGCACGTGCTTGTTTTACGGAACATTAACTCAGTGATACGCGTTGCTTTACTAATTGTGTTTTTTTGCGGATTTACCTTTTTATATTTGAACTGTGTGTGCGATCTAGTTTTCGTGGTCCTTTTTTATCAGAGTAGTGCATACTAAAACATACTAAAACACCTCACGTTACTGTTAGTTTAATGCATTACATAGTGCCTTGGAAGCCCGTGATTCTAAATCTTTAATTACCTTTTTTTTACGATTTGTGTTACAAAATATTTCGAAATTATTGTCTCAGGAAATAGAATTAACAAGAATTTATCAATGCTACATAGTTTCATCAGCATGATAATGTCTGCTGCTAACACCAGTGAAACACGTAGGTGTGATTTAGAGTAAAGTGTAAGAAATTCCATCAACACCCTCACAGTCAAGGGTGAAGTGTTTCGTTGGTGCAGGACATCGTGAATCCCACTCTCCAATTGCAAGGAAGCGTTACTGAAGGACTTTTTGTAAGTTGAACTATTTCCTACTTGTTATTACTTTAAATATCTATCCGTTGTTTTTGCCATATCTTCGTCGTTCTGATACCTTTTACAATAGACTTGCCTGCTATTAAGAAAAAAAAAGAAAGGAAAAAAAATCAATACTACTGAATTACTCATATCAATTGTGTCCTACCTATTTATCTTTTGTTAACATTTTGTCTGATTTATGTTTAATTGGTGTGTGAGGAAACGTTTCTGCTACTCCCCAATATTACCTCACTTTGTAATAGAAATTCTTGTAATGTTTTTATCGTGATTATATTATATAGTTTATCCAAACAGTTTTATTTACATTCTACAAAGTACTGAATAATTTAGACTTTTCATTGCTGCTATGCTTAATTTTTTTTTCAGGTTTGCTTAACTATTTTTCTTGCAGGTATTGTCACTAACTCCTTACCGCCGCATACATCATGTCAGTCTGCTTTCTACAACCACCCTAATCTCCGATTGAGCCCGGTCAATCCGTGATATCTTTTTGTTACGCACGGCGACGAGTTAACGTAGCATAAATTTGGCGCCCAACGTGGGGCCAAATTTATGCTACGTTGGCTCGTCGCCGTGCGTAACACAAAGATATCACAATTTTAAAAGATAGTTTAATTGAAGATTGGTTTTCATTAATAAATAAATTGCAAGGAATGAATTTTCAATAAGTTGGAAAACAATTTACGAGTAATACTATTTAAAATTCATTCCTTGCAATTTATTTATTAATGAAAACCAATCTTCAATTAAACTATCTTTTAAAATTAATACACGCGAGTTAAATTGCATACAAATCTGTAAACTATTCGAAAGTATTTACTTTATACAAACAGCGATTCAAAAACGATGTAGTTTTACGTACGCTAACAGAAGGGGAGCGTAACAAATTCCCCCCCAGCAAAATTAAAAGGTCGGGGTAGGGAACGAGAAGCAGAGGACGAACGACGTTAACAACAAACGGACTCGACAAGGAAAACAAAAAACTATACCAATTCAATCAGAACCAACACACAAAAAAAAATTTCCGGCTCAAAGCACCAAAATGTCGGACAAAACTAAAAGTAAAGAAATCCACAGGGAAAGATAGGTAAGTAGTAGCAATCGAAGAGGACCAAGGTGTAAAGGCATAAACGCTGCCAAAGTCGTCAAAGGACGGATGTCTCTTTAGAAAAAAAACAGCACTATTCTCCACCGCAAAGGTCAAGATCATGTTGTTCCCGATACCCTTTCCCGTTCTGTCCCGGTCCTCGAACCTATTTCTATTTCGGCCATTTCCTCTCTTGAAGTAACTCTACCTATTCCTGATCCCTGGTATAACTCCATGATTCAAAATGTCTCTGAACATCCTAGCCGTTATCCTTCTTGGTCCGTTGTCAACAACATCCTTTTCCGTAAACGAAAGACTTCTATCGCTGCCGATTCCCAGGGCGATTGGAAAATCGTCGTTCCTACAGAGCAGCGTAAACATCTGATTGTCCTTCACCACGATCCTCCCACTTCCGGTCACTGTGGCGTGACCAAAACCTCTGCCCGTATCTTACAAACCTACCTCTGGCCCAGTCTCCGAGCTGACGTCGCTCGCTATATCCGACGTTGTCCGGTTTGTGCTGCTCACAAATTTGAACAGTTACCTCCTCCTGGTCTCTTTGCTCCTAGAGCAAAACCCTCCTATCCCTGGCAGATTATCTCCTGCGACATTGTCGGTCCCCTTCCTCGTTTCACCAAAGGTCACTCCTATGTTTGTGTAGTGGCTGACTATTTTACCAAATTTCCTCTTTTCTTTCCTTTACGCAAAGCCACTGCACAGCCCATCACCAAAATCCTAGAAGACCAAGTCTTCCTACTTTTTGGCGCTCCTCAATACCTTATCACTGATAACGGTGTACAATTCCGCAGCCATCAGCTTACTTCTTTATGTGCACGTTATCACACCAAAATCCTTTACATCGGTCGCTACCATCCTCAAGCCAATCCTGCGGAACGAGTTAATCGTGTCCTTAAAACCATGCTTGCCTACTATGTACTCGACGACCAACGTCATTGGGACGTGAACCTCCCAAAAATTTCTTGCGCAATCCGCACCTCCAAACATGAAATCATAGGCTGTACTCCGTTCTTTGCTTTATTTGGTCGTGAGCATATCCTTTCCGGCGATTATTTCGTGCAGTTGTCCGAAATAAACGACATGTACATTCCTGATCCCGAACATCCTTCCCCTGATCCTGAACAGTTTAAACATATCCGTTCCCACATTCTCAAAAAACTTTCAGCTGGTTATAGAAAAATTCACAGCCGCTATAATCTCCGCCGCCGTCCCGTCTCCTATCAATTAGGTGATTCCGTTTGGCGTCGTAATTTTGCTCTGTCCGATGATTCCCGTCAATTTAATGCCAAACTTGCTCCTAAATTCGTTGGTCCTTTTCCTATATCTAAAGTTGTTTCTCCCTGGACTTATGAACTTACCGATCCTTCCGGTCACAAATCTATATGGCATGTCAAAGACCTAAAACCTGCCCATCCTGATAATCCTAATGTCCCCGATCTAGATCTGTTGTCCTTTGGCGACGCAAGCGCCGCAAATTTCGTCCGTAATCCACTCGTCTCCCTACGTTATACGATTACTTCAACTCATTAGCTTTATCTGTGATATTTGACATATTTCGTAGTATTGTGTGATGACTTTTATTTTTTCTTCTACTTTTTCCGGGTTTTCTTTAATTCCACATTCCTGTCCATTTTTTTTTTCCTGACTGGTTTTCCTTGCGGTTAGGTGATGTACTGACTTCGATCACTCGTTGTATCTGCTCCTGTGGTAGTTGCTCTTTAGGCCTACTTTCTGTCCTTTAGGAATCACGACTTAGTCGACTTTTGGGTCTATTAGCAGATTACTTTTCTTATTTGGTTGTATTATACGACTTTTTTTTTCTTCTTGGTACCACAGTTTGAAGCCTTCGTTACTTTTCCCAGTTTTCCGTTTGTCGTTCTCTAGCTTACTTGAGGCTTGACACTTGTGTCTTATGTTGGCTATTGCTGTTGGTTTTGTTCCTCGCTACTTTTCTTTTCTTTTGGTTTCTGTGCGCGCGAAATCAATTTCTTGAGGTGGAAAACTGTGCTGTTTCTTTTCTAATGAGACATCCGTCCTTTGACGACTTTGGCAGCGTTTATGCCTTTACAGCTTGGTCCTCTTCGATTGCTACTACTTACCTATCTTTCCCTGTGGATTTCTTTACTCTTAGTTTTGTCCGACATTTTGGTGCTTTGAGCCGGAAATTTTTTGTGTGTTGGTTCTGATTGAATTGGTATAGTTTTTTGTTTTCCTTGTCGAGTCCGTTTGTTGTTAACGTCGTTCGTCCTCTGCTTCTCGTTCCCTACCCCGACCTTTTAATTTTGCTGGGGGGGAATTTGTTACGCTCCCATTCTGTTAGCGTACGTAAAATTACATCGTTTTTGGATCGCTGTTTGTATAAAGTAAATACTTTCGAATAGTTTTCAGATTTGTATGCAATTTAACTCGCGTGTATTAATTTTAAAAGATAGTTTAATTGAAGCTTGGTTTTCATTAATAAATAAATTGCAAGGAATAAATTTTAAATAGGATTATTCGTAAATTGTTTTCCATTATATTGAAAATTATAAACCGCTTGGAATTAATTATAAATTGCATCGTTCTTGGCTTGCCGTTCGTATAAATTTTGTTCCTTATGTATTATCGAAGTCGAGATAACAAACGCTCAGATGTTATGGGTAACAACTATTTTATATAAACAGATTAGAGTGTAGTGTAGTTCTGATTACATTTTAAGGAAGTATGCTTTATATGTAACGTGTTTGATTGACCACAAGTGCGGTAGTAAGGTCATTGACGGACGGTTTTTTAGTGATACGCGTTGCTCTACTAATTGGATTTTTTTGTTGATTTTTCTGTTGGAAATAAAAGTAGGCGAACGTGTTTGACTCAACCGCACGTGCTTGTTTTACGGAACATTGACTCAGTGATACGCGTTGCTTTACTAATTGTGTTTTTTTGCGAATTTATCTTTTTATATTTGAACTGTGTGTGCGATCTAGTTTTCGTGGTCCTTTTTTTTTATCAGAGTAGTGCATACTTTGGATTATCCAAATACAGTTTTAAACTTCAGTGTTTCTAAAAAAAAATGATAATACAGATGTAGCAGGTTTAGTAGAAAAAAAAGGTTGCTTCTTATAAACATGTATCTCATTCAAATGTAAAGACAGTTGATACTGTAGTTTCTGAATTTTCTAACCCCAAAGAATCTAAAATAGATCATTGTTTGCGCAAATTTCGTTATTCAAAAGCATCAGATTTTTCTTTGTTACCATAGGTAGCAAATAAAACACCTCACGTTACTGTTAGTTTAATGCATTACATAGTGCCTTGGAAGCCCGTGATTCTAAATTTTTAATTACCTTTTTTTTTTACAATTTGTGTTACAAAATATTTCGAAATTATTGTCTCAGGAAATAGAATTAACAAGAATTTGTCAATGCTACATAGTTCCATCAGCATGATAATGTCTGCTGCTAACACCAGTGAAACACGTAGGTGTGATTTAGTGTAAAGTGTAAGAAATTCCATCAACACCCTCACAGTCAAGGGTGAAGTGCTTCGTTGGTGCAGGACATCGTGAATCCCACACTCCAATTGCAAGGAAGCGTTACTGAAGGACTTTTTGTAAGTTGAACTATTTCCTACTTGTTATTACTTTAAATATCTATCCGTTGTTTTTGCCATATCTTCGTCGTTCTGATACCTTTTACAATAGACTTGCCTGCTATTAAGAAAAAATAGAAAGGAAAAAAAATCAATACTACTGAATTACTCATATCAATTGTGTCTTACCTATTTATCTTTTGTTAACATTTTGTCTGATTTATGTTTAATTGGTGTGTGAGGAAACGTTTCTGCTACTCCCCAATATTACCTCATTTTGTAATAGAAATTCTTGTAATGTTTTTATCGTGATTATATTATATAGTTTATCCAAACAGTTTTATTTACATTTTACAAAGTACTGAATAATTTAGACTTTTCATTGCTGCTATGCTTAATCTTTTTTTTTCAGGTTTGCTTAACTATTTTTCTTGCAGGTATTGTCACTAACTCCTTACCGCCGCATGCATCATATGTCAGCCTGCTTTCTACAACCTCCCTAATCTCCGATTGAGCCCGGTCATTCCGTGATATCTTTGTGTTACGCACGGCGACGAGCCAACGTAGCACCCTTTCCTAAAAGAAAAAAAATCTTTTTAACAAAGAAAAATTGAAGTGAAACAAATACAAAAGATTTTTTTATATATATATATATATACTAGCCTCTTCTGCATTCTTAACTATCATTACAAATTCTTATGAACCTATTAAAACGAGGGGGACAAATATCTACAAATTTGAGTGTGTCGGTAACTACGTGTACCAAGCGTCCATAGGGAGACAAAATCGGGGAGTCGCAATCGGTGTAGGTCAAAATTTAGAGAGGTCAAATTAAAAAGTCAAACACTCCACGGGACAAAAAAATTAATCAAAGTCTAAATTTAAAGTAACCCTTTAACTAGTGTTTTCTTACTCCTACTAAGGCTAGTATCTACTAACTATAACTAAACACAGTACAAATTATCTTAATTTCCAAAAATAACAACTCCACTTCCTGGAGCTCAAGCAACTCTATCAACCAAAAAAAAAGGAAAGCTACAACATCAAAACAGCATCACAATTCAAAATATTATCATCAAAAAGTGATAATCAAAACTAAGGTAACCTAACTAACAGGTTACTTACAAAAATCGAATTCAAAATCGAACCAGTTAGGGCTGTAATCTCCTACACCCTACTGATTATCCTATCACTAATTTTCAAACATCACCTCTTATTAGTGATGGACCAAATGGTGAGGTTCACCGTGCAAACCTCTGACCTTATCAAACAAAAATTTCTGAAAGGTCCGAAATAAGGAAAAGAATAAGTCAATATTCTCTCTACCTAAATATGTAGAAATCAGGACTAGCTACTTAAATAGTCAACTTATTTCTACTTTCTAATGATATCTTCGAATGGTATCTTCTAATGATATCTTTTAAAGACATCTTCTAATAACATCTTCTAATAACGCGCGACGAATTCAACCAGCATGCACACCAATGCACACCACAAAACCACTACACTAAACCTTGACCACATGTTTCACTCATCAAACAAAATTTTCAAACAAAGTAAGTTACAAAAGGACAGTCTCCATTTAGTATTAGTTAAACTATACTAAATCAAAAATCCGAACAAAACGAAGCAAACAACGATTGCTTTATTTACAATTAAAGAAATGACTAGACTGGAACTAATCGTCAGGATCATCATTCTCATCTGGATATGATGCTTCAACGGGTTTCAAGTCCTTAACATGCCATTTTCCGGCTTTTGTTTTATCCTCATTCTCTAATTCATACACTAAATTGGAATGTTTTTTACGAACTTGACACAAAATGAACTTTGGAACTAACTTAGCGAAGAATTTATCACTAGCACTCGAAAGTACCTTATTAGTCCTCCAAACGCTTTCTCCGACTTGGAATGAAATGTCTCTTCTTCTAAGATTGTAGCGTTTACTCGAACGTTGATAAGCTACATGTAAATTTTCACGGACATTCCCAAAAATATCGAACAAAGGTTGACGATCCAAAACATAAGAAGGTCTACTACTCGAAACAACATCTACATCTTTACCGGGTTCAAAATTGTTACTATAAGCTTTTCCACGTAAGGGTACCTGACGACCAAAGACTAAAAAATTTGGGGAATAGTTGGTGGATTCGTGTTTTGCTGAATTAACTGCGTACTGAATTTTTGATATCTCATTATCCCATGTATCATGTTCTTCTACGTAAGAACGGATGGCAGTACCAACTGTCCTATTAATTCTTTCCACAAAATTGCATTGAGGAGCATAAACAGCATTGTACCAAATCTTTTGGATTTCGTACCTTGCACACAAAGCTTTAAAAACACGTCCAATCAATTGTGGACCATTATCACAAATAACAAATTGTGGTACGCCGTAGACAAGAAACACCTTTTCTTCCAAAAATTTTTCAATCAAATGTGCCTTGGCACTGCGCAAAGGTTGTAAAATCGAATACTTCGAGAACCAGTCACCAACAACTAAAAGCCATTTTCCTGCTTTTGAATCATCAATAAAAAACTAATCACGACGATAGCTAACAAAAAAAATCAGTGTTCAGGTACACTCTCACCCTACTACCAACTGAACTGTCGAAACAACTACAATGCTTCACAACGCCTAAATTTGCTAGAGTGACAAACCCTCTACGAGTCTCACCAATTTTTTAGAATTCTTAGTATGTAAATTAATGTGGAATTTTAAGTCATACTTTAGGTGTGCGGTATAATCACATTAATTGCATACAAACGGACGATCATTAGTATGAGAGCGCATACGAGTTTTCAAATGACTTTTCTGAGATGCAACATAGACGCATAAACGGCATACAAATGGGCGATCATTAGTATGAGAGAGCATCTGAATTTTCAAATTACTTTTACTAGTTGTAGTATAATTACATAAATTGCATGCAAACGGACGATCATTAGTATGAGAGCGCATATGAGTTTTCAAATTATCTTTAAAAATTGTACCATAATTACACAAATTGCATGCAAATGGACGATCATTAGTATGGGATTGCATGTGCATTTTCAAATTAGCTTTAAAATTTGTAGCATAATTACACAAATTGCATGCAAATGAACGATCATTAGTATGAGACAGCATATGAGTTTTCAAATGATTTTTATAAGATGTAGCATAATTACATAAATTGCAAACAAATGAATGTTCATTAGTATGAGAGCACATATGAGTTTTCAAATTACCTTTGTAGGGTATAGCATAGTCGCATAAACGGCATACAAATGGACGATCATTAGTATGAGAGAGCATATGAATTTTCAAACTGTATTTACGAATTGTTGCATAACTACATAAATTGTATTTAAATGGGCGCTCATTAGTATGGGTTCGAATATGAATTTTCAATTTATCTCTTTTAGATGCAGAATGATTACATAAATTGCACGTGAATAACGGTTCATTAGTATGTATTCGCATATGAACTAACAACGTACTTTTGAAAGGTGTAGAATAAGCACATAAAAAGCACGTATTTGAGCGTTTGTTAGTATGTGAAGACATATTAATGCGTTTTAGGAGGATGGAGAACAGTTATATAAACTACGTCACAGTTATCCTTTAATATTTAAGCGTTTAATGTAATTGTAATCTTGCTTTTGGTCGTACAAAAGTCATACACTAGATAATCTTCGATGATAAGATCACATACGTGAAGCACAATAATCCTAAATTGTTTATTCAAAAAACATATTTCACTAATCTTCTAAATATTCAAAGTGCATTTTATTTTAATCTCACATTCCCTGGTAGTAATACAACAGATTTTACAAAATAATTTTCGCTCCAAAATTAGATATCGGTTGGGTCGCTTACATGAATTTGTTAACGAACTAAATACAAAATAACATACAGAACGTAAAGTTGTTTTATCTCGGCCTATGTTAGACTACGTAGAGTTGTTAACCCACAGATCAATAAAGAATTTCAACGTATGGTTAGTACCGCTCCAATGCCTCCAAAGGGCGAGTCCAAAACAGGTCGCAAATTGAAATTAGGTAAAGTAGTTGATTCTTATGACACTTGGTAGAAATGCCGCCATTCGGCGTTAGATGTCATAATGGTATGTAAGTTAACGGACAAGCAGTGTAAGCTTTGTTTATATTCTACGTAATATATAAACATGTTACATGCCAAAATTGGCAATGTAAATTGTTAAATATGTGACTAAATTGCCGCCATTATTTTACAATAGACTTGTTAATTTCCATCATTTTGGACAGTTGGTTTGCGCAAAAGAAAGCGCAGGCGCGTAGTGGCGTAAGTGCATGGTTTGCGAAACCACATCATTATTAGCCACGAGACCTCGAAACTGGTAACGTCTACCTGTGTCGTGTTTTTTGTCTATTCTCTTTTTAGGATGTAGATCCCTCTACCTTCTCTCTACTTTTTTTCGTTACTTCTACCTGTGTATCCTACCGTACCGTTACGAACGACGAAAAAGGAGAGGCAATAAATCTGGATCAAAAATGGCGTGATGGACCCACAAGGAGATGGCCCTGAGATTCATCTGCAAGACGCGTTTAAGTGAGTAAATTGCTTATTTACATTTTAAAATAAAAATTGTATCATTGTAAACGTGTTTGGCATTTGATACAATTTGCCACATATTTATGTTGTAATAATATACAATTGTGCAATATTATGAAACGTGGACCATGGCAGTGGTGTCAAGTGTCTCAGTTATATAACCATGGAGTAGGAAATCGCGTTTTAAACACGTAACTAATTCTTTCCAGGTAGAAATCTGGTTTCGTATATTTCTATACCAAATTATGGTAGAACCGGAAAATAATTCACCTGCAGAGACAAATAAATTTTCATCTGTACAGTTACCAGAAATTTTAAAATCATTTCCTCTATCTAGGAGTGACATCAACAAGATTTGGGAATCGAAGCCTTGAAAAGTTACACCCCACTTATATACAGGTATCGATTTCGCAGACGATATAACAGGTTGGAACATTGTTAAATTGAAGATAGCTCTAGGTAAATTTACATCTACATCTAAGTTAAGTTTTTCGAGGACAACTTCTTCAAATAAGAGAACATCAGATAGGAAGGTTTGTTTGTTTTCGTTAACTTGTTCATCGTTAAATAAAGACAATAAATCCATTCGCTACTTGACGTGCGTTATACGGGACACAATGCGTTTAAGCTCAATTTCGGTAGGTTCGGGATCAGTTCTATGAAGTATATTACTAATGTCGTCAAGAGATTGTTTAATTTCAAAGATATTTTGAGATAGATTAGAGGGCATTACACGCGGAATAGATTGACTTTTAGCTTCTTGAGCTAATATAGCTTTTAGCTGCAATCGCTTATCATTTTGATTTGTTGCCGCTTGAATACTACGCGACTCCAATTCGAAAATCGTTTTAAACGCTTTAAGGTGTATGGGATTCATTGTACTATAGTGTCTAAGGAAGTAGATATAGCGAAATCAAGTTTACTATAGTGTTTGATAAAGTAGATATACCGAAATCAAGTTTCAAAGGATTATGATAGTTGTGGATAAAATTTTATCTAAGAAGAATTCATAACCTACAGTTAATTATCTAGATTGTAAGGAAGCACTTTAAAATCATGACAAACAAAGATAATCTAATAGTTAACTAAGACCCGCTTTTAGTAAGCTAAACAAAATTTGTTAAAACAGGTATATAATCAAATTTAATGTAATATCAAGAAAATTTTCATAAGGGATAACCAATAAACAATGAAGTTAATTAATTATATGTAAAGGTACTTACGGACAGAATTATTTAATCCAAAAGCACATTTTTCCACTTAGAAGTGAGGTTAAGATAGTTGTTAAACTCATTTTAAAGGTACTCAACACTATTTTTATAAGGAAATATATATAACAGTACTTTTGAAAAGAATGCATAAGTTTCAGTACATTAAAACCGCATAGTTAATTAACTTAAAAATGTAAACAAATAATTAATGAAAGTAACAGTTTCAACTTGCTATATTGAGATTTATGCTTCTTCCAATGGGACCAACATAGATAAAAAATATATAACTAGATTCGACGTTGCCAAGTTGTATTTTTCTATCCAAAACCATTAAAAATTTAAAAAAATTATTTTTTATTATATTACTTGAGTGAAAAGACTTATTTTTGTACAAATATATTTTCAAAACTAACATTTTACAAGATAAATCAGTGGTAAAGACGAATTTTCAACACACGTATAGGCGTCACTGATACGCTTGGCACCACTGCTATGGTCCACGTTTCACAATATTACGCAATTGTATATTGCTACAACATAATTACTGGACAAATTGTATCAAATGCCAAACACGTTTACAATGATACAAATTTTATTTCAAAATGTAAATAAGCAATGTACTCACTTAATCGCCCTTACAGATAAATCTTAGGGTCATCTCCTTGTAGGTCAATCACGCCATTGTTAATCCAGACTTATTGTCTCGTTTGTAGCGATACGGTAGGATACAGGTAGAGGTAACGTTAAAAGGTAGAGAGAAAGTAGAGGGACCTACATCCTAAAAAGGGAAAAGACAAAGAACACGACACAGGTAAACGTTACCCGCTTCAAGGTCTCGTGGCTAATAATGATGTGGTGTCGCAAACCGCGCACTTACGCCACTTTTCTCCGCGCCTGCGCATTCTCTTGCGCAAACGCAATTGTCCAAAATGACGTAAATTAACAAATCTATTTTAAAATAATGGCGGGAATTTAGTCACTTTTTAACAATTTACATTGCCAATTTTGGCATGTAACAAACAAAGGTGTAGAAAACTTGAATTTTGTGGATTTTTTTCTTGCACAATGCACGACTGGAAATAAAATTATCAATTAGTAGTATATAAACAAAGACCTTAGCCTCTTTTTTATAGTGCGTAGTAACTAGTAGTGAGTATAATTATACGAACAAAAAGTGCGCAGTGTATTTTAGGAAATTGTTATTTTAGTAGTGTTTATACTAAATCCATTTTGAATGGATCTGCACCTTGCCGAAGTTCTAGATTACTAGAACAGGTAAAATGGCTAGCGTGTCCTAATGAGCTAAGGAGCCACACTACAGGTCCAACCAAAGTAGTAGGGTCGTTAGTGAGGAACCAGACTAAGATAGGTCCTCAAAGGAGGGCAGCGGCTCTTTCGGTACTTAGATTGGCAGAGACCGTAGGGGTCGGTATGGCGGTCTAAGACACACTACAGCGATGTGGAAGGCTACGGGAAACCACCACATTACTTCCCAAGTA
Source organism: Platerodrilus igneus (assembly GCA_036346225.1). Classification (NCBI taxonomy): domain Eukaryota; kingdom Metazoa; phylum Arthropoda; class Insecta; order Coleoptera; family Lycidae; genus Platerodrilus; species Platerodrilus igneus. The sequence continues at coordinate 19,023,717 of JARFIW010000858.1, forward strand.
CACAGCGTACTTAAATTGTAACAAACATGATGGCATTCTCGGGGGTAAAGGATTCCGGAGTGAAAATAGTCCCCCATTCGGATCTCCTGGAGGGGACTACTTCGGAGGATGCGATCGGAAAGTTAAAAATAAGAGTGAAGAACATTCTGCGAGTCGGAGCGTGGAATGTTAGAAGTATGAAGCAAGTAGGTAAGCTAGAGAACCTAAAAATCGAAATGAATAAGTTATCAGTAGACATAGTAGGGATCAGCTAAGTTTGATGGCCAGAGGCGGGGAATTTTTGAAGGGGAAACTTCAGGGTAATTAAGGAAATTTGGGCGTGGGAATAGTTATGCGGAAAAAGATAGGATACTGTGTAGAAAATTATTTACAAAAGAACGAAAGAGTACTCATGGTTAGATTAGAATCTAAACCGGTAAACACAGTAATAATACAAGTATACATGACCACCTCTAGCTACAGTGACGAAAAGGTAGAAGCCATCTACAAAGATATCGAAGACATATTAAGATACGTAAAAGGACATGAAAATTTAATAATTACGGGGGATTTTAATGCCGTGGTAGGTGAGGGTAGGGAAGGCGCTGTAGTAGGTTTATTTAGTTTAGGCACGAGAAACGACAGGGGAAATAGGCTGGTAGAATTTTGCGACAAGAACAATTTAATCATCACAAACACATTATTTCAACTTCATGTTACAAGACGATATACGTGGAAGATGCCAGGAGATATAGGAAGATATCAAATAGATTACATTCTTGTTAGACATCGGTGTAGGATTCAAGTAAAAGACTGTAGAAGCTACCCAGAAGCAAATTTAGACACTGACCACAACATCGTAATTATGAAGGCCGCAATTAAATTTAAGAATGTGAAAAAGAGAAACGGAAAAAGCACTTGGACTTAGAGAAACTAAAAGATAAAGATATTCAAGAAAGATTCGAAAAAACTCAAATGAATTGCTCAAAGATATCGGGAAAATATCTGATACTAAAGAAGTAGAAACAGAATGGAATAACATCAAATGCAGTCTAGACATGGCGGCCAGAGATATTCTGGGGTATACACAAAAGGAAAATAAAAAACCATGGATAACAAAGGATATCAGGAATTTAATAGAAGAAAGACAAAAATACAAAAATAAATCAGACGAAACAGGAAAACGAGATACAAAGCCATAAAATGGGAAATTATTCGAAAATGCAGGCAAGCTAAAGAACAATGGATTGATGAAAGGTGCAAAGAGATACAAACTAGAATGGAAATAGGAAAGACAGATGAAGCATACAAACCAATTAGAATCAATTTTAAGGATATAAAACCGTTTAGCAAAAATATAAGGGACGCACAAGAAAACGTCATTATAGAATATGTAACGCAAGTGGGTATATGACAAGAATATACAGGGAATTTATATGCAGGAGAGGAACTAACAGCATTAGAACAGGAATCAAACATTGAAAATGATGACTTGGAATATCCTATACTTAGAGATGAGTTTGAATTAGCATTACAGGGTCTGAAAAATGATAAGGCGCCGGGTACAGATAAGGTGCAAGCAGAAACTCCAAAAGCCGCTGAACAAGCAGTAACAGAACGTCTCTTCCAGCTTGTAAGTTATATGTATGAGACAGACGAGATACCCAAATATTTCAAACGTAACCTCATAGTAACTATACCAAAAAAGAAAGGCGCGGATAGATGTGAAAATTTTCGAACAATAAGTTTGACAGCATACGTGTCAAAAATATTAACTAGAATTGTACAAAGACGAATGAAAAAACTGACTGAAGAAATACTAGGAGAAGACCAATTTGGGTTTAGGCGAAACAGGGGAACACGAGAGGCTATTTTAGCTCTGAGGGTGATAATGGAGAAAACAATAAAAAAAGTGGAAAGGGTGTATATAGGGTTTGTAGATCTGGAAAAAACATTCGACAATGTAAAATGGAAAAAATGTTCGAAATACTCAAAAAGATTGGAATGAGTTATAGGGAAAGACGAATAGTACATAGCTTATACAAAGAGCAAACAGCAGTAATAGAATTAGCGCCGGAACGTAGAGAAGTAAACATTAGGAAAGGCGTGAGACATGGATGTGCCCTATCTCCATTAATTTTTAACTTGTACATAGAAGAGGCAATGAATACTGTCAAATGTAGGAAGAAATTTGGAATTACTATGCAGGGACAAAAAATTGATATGCTTAGATTTGCAGATGATATAGCGGTATTAGCGTCTAGCAAGGAAGAGTTAGAAGCTGCTCTTAATGAAATGGATACGGTTCTAACAGAGAGATACGGTATGATAATTAACAAAACTAAAACTAAAGTACTAGTATGCAAAGGAGGGGAAAATAAATCAAAAACAAGAATACAAGTATGTAACACGAACTTACACGAGGTTAAGGATTTCTTCTACCTAGGAAGCCAAATAACGCAAGATAAGAAAAGCACAAAAGATATAAAACAAAGATTAGCACAAGGTCGTGCTACATTTAACAAGAAAAAGCAACTACTGTGTGCAAAGACAACAAACATAGAAACAAGGAAAAGATTGCCTAAAACATATGTGTGAAGCGCAGCACTCTACGGCTGTAAAGCCTGGACAGTAGGAGAAGTGGACAAGAAAAAGGTAGAAGCCTTTGAAATGTGGTGCTACAGACGTATGATGAAGATATCATGGACAGACAAAGTTAAGAACGAAGAGGTACTAAAAATGGTAGGGGAAGAAAGAAATATGTGGAAAACGGTCAAAAATAGGGTAGATAGGATGATAAACCACATACTACGGCATGCGGGAATAGTGCGGAACATATTAGAAGCAGAGATAGAAAAAAAGAGAAGAAGAGGTAGACCTAGGTTAGACTACTGCACACAGATAGTAAAATATGTAGGCTGTAGGAGTTTCAGGGAGATGTGTAGGCTAGCCCAAAATAGAAATCAATGGAGGCACGCATCCAACCAATCCCAAGAGGGATAAACTAATGACGAAAAAGTAACTGTACTTAAACATAATGATTATTATAAGCAACTACAAGAATTGGTTAGGCAATGTTCTTAAATAATGTTAATTGTGTGAAAGGATTTACTGGAAAACCATTATTTCGGCAAATGTCTACGTGTTGGGGGATCTTGGTAGCCGCAGGTTGCTTAATCCCCTTCACTGAATCTCGGTGAAATAGGGCATAAAATTAGAAAACAATAGAAAGGAAATGAGCTGTATACATACTGTGTGAAAATTTCAGGGAACTATGTAGGCTAGCTCAGAATATAAATAAGTGCAGGTACGTGGCCAACCAACTTTGAGACAGAAAACCTTGTACTTTAAATATTTCCCTACCGCGTGAGGGTATCCAATTAACAATAAATAATAAATGGGAAGGACCTCTAACACTATAGTACCCTCACGTTTCGGGACATTGCCTCGCAGCTGCTGCAGTCGGTGAGAAGGGGAGGTACATTAAACAACAACACACTAAGACAAAATTCCAATTGTTTTATTAAATGGGCTACTAACTAAGTTAACCTAATTACATATGCATACAAAATTATACAGTAATTAACATTATTTACAATAGGGCGCCACCATGGGAATTAAACGGCCCATGGACCGATCGCGGTAATAGCTCTCGTCGCACTTTGTTCGTGGCGATGAACCAAGATTGCAGGACAGAAAATACTTCACTTCACAGGGACAAATCGTTTAAAGTCTCCGGCTAGCACAAACACAACTTAACTAAACAATTCTAAAGTCTTTATTTTATGAATATTAACAACAGTTCTGGGTGCAAACACCCCAATACATATAATTAATTAACGCTACCGTAGTCTACTTAACATGCATACTGAAACGACCTTCCTTTAATCACGGGGTCATCAATAACAGGAAAAACACGACCTTCACACGGGTCAAATAGTACAATAACGGAATTCGTGCCTTAGTTATTACAAGCCTCGAACAACGTCGAAACACAATAAAATAGGAAACCCTTCTAAAGATGCGATTTTTAAACAATAACCTAACGGGATTAAATTACTTGAACGGAGCTTTAACCCGAAGTTGTATGTTATGGAAGCCGACAGATATTGTATTTAAACAAATAAATGACTTATGATGCATAACACAGCCTTGAGTTTATAGTAATACCATATATAATAATTACTTACTGAGAGAAATAAACTAACTTTGAACATAACGGCACGCACTTGAATTCAGAGAAATAAAACACTTACTCAATCTTGCAAGTCCACGAGCTTTAGACTCTAACGCGTCTGGAAATAAACAACCCCGATTACCCCCGGCTGGCATCCTTATATACATTTAAGTTAATTGAAAAATAACCCCTTTCTTGGCTCTCATACTCGACTTAGGATACGCCGGTTGTAAATCTTTAAGATTAATTAAACTGCCGACTGCACTAAGATAGCCACACAAGTAGATCTCGGAACTAATTTTAGTTGAGTACTCCGCTAATTGAAAAATGGCTTCCGACCACCCTGACATAAATAGGATCCTAAAACATGATTGACATCTAATCATAGATAGCAACTAATCTGACATGTTTAGTGCCTTTGAAGTAAAGTGCCTTTAGAAAAATTGATTAACTCTTGGATTAGATCTTCCTGGAAACTTCGCTACGACGCTACTTGGGTAGTCTTGCAGCCGTTACAATTGCAGACATATTTATGCTACAATACCTTCATTCTAATAATTAGAATGCTAAAATTAAACTAGAAAATAACTATTTTTAGTAATCATAGAACTAATTAGAGCGTATTAAAACAGTATGTTACAACCTAATGACGAAAAAATAAGCGCAGATAAATCTGATGATTAGTATAAACAACTACAGGTGTGGGTTGTAAAATATCTGTAACTAATGGTGACCGTGCGAAAAGATAAATTGGAAAAAATATTAAATTTGTAAACGTGTAAGTGTTGGGGGAACTTGGCAACCAACCACAGGCTGCTTACCACCCTTCACAATCGCTGAATGTCGGAGAAATAGAATATATAATTGTAAAACAATAGGTGACCGAACTTCATCTAACAAGAAAGAACGGCGCCTATGATGAAAGACAACAAACATAGAACAAGAGGAAAATTGTTGAAAGCATATATGTGGAGCACAGCACAGTATGCCTATGAAATACGAGCAGTCTGAAACGCAGACAGAAAAACGGTGGTAGCCTTTTGAAATGCTGTGCTTCAGATGTATGAGGACGATTGCATGGACAGACAAAGATAATAACAAATAGGTTATAGAAGTAGTAGGGGGACAAGAATATCTGGGGAAAAAGATAAGAGAAACAGAAAGGCAGAATACGTTCTGAGGCATTTTTGGAGAATGGTATGGGATATATTACAAGCAGAAATAGGAAAAAAGAGGTAGATGTAGACCTAGATCAGATAGTGATAGATGCAGACTGTGCAAATTTTAGGGAAATCTGTAGGTTAGTTCAGAATAAGAACAATGATGGTACGCGTCTAACCAGTTCCAGGACTGAAGACCTAATGATGATGATGATATACTAAATATTTGTAAATGTGGAAATTTAAAGTTGTTCCGTATTAGTTAAAATTCGAAATTATATTGTAGAACAAAACTGTGCAGTGCGCTTGCGCTTCCTGTAGTGTAACGCGTGCGAAAGTAGTTTTGTCAAGTTTGTCGGCAACTCTTCTTCTAACCTAACACCGGAGCGGTTGTGTCAAGTTACCGGACAACCTATACATGTAATGAACAATAGTGCTTTGTAACCAGTGTGTTCAACCGGCTCCCCCGGGGGCATTGCAACAATGAAGTGGAGAGGACACTATGGACAATATTAGTGAGTGACTTTTTGTAACATTATTGTTTGTCTTTTACATGCATACAAATTCTCGTATTTAAAGCTCGTGTTTTGTTATCTTTCGCAATACATTTCACTCAAATGATAAAACGCGCCTACTCATTTATTCACAGTGGTGCTTATTTTATTTTCGATTAACTAAATTATGTGACACTAACTCTATCGTCTCAGGAAGGGTTCGAATTGCTTTTTATGTACAAAATTTTAATTATCTCCTAATTTGTTGGATTCCTAAAATTTTTAACTTTAGTCACCTAGTGTCGAAACTAGATCACCTCCATATTTTCCAATATGGGTTAATGATCACAATTATTGTTATAACGGAATTAAACTAATGCAATACAAATGAAATAAAAGATCACTTACAGTTGGATCTCCTATATTCCTTACCGCAGTGTCTGTATGTTTTATTTCTCACAGTTTCTTTCTAGAGATATTGTTAATTAATATTCTATATTGTTCTTTCTGAAAAATTCAAAATTTGTAAAAGAAATAATGAATATTTGTAATAAAAGTTCCAGTTGTAGTACTTGTCTGTCACTTAATCTTGACAAGTATCAATTGATGATGCAAATGTTTTATGTAAATGAAAATTTTATGTTTTTGAATAGGAATTAAATTGACGTTGTAGTGTAACCGACCTGACGCTTGACCCAACCGCCCACTATGAACGTCACACCGGGCTCCATGATCTAACATCTAGTGTTGGCGGCTCGAGAACACCTACGGTGTGTTGTTATAATGTAACCCAAATTCACACTGAGAAGATAGCGTTAAGGCGGGAAGGTTTGAAATAAAACTACAGTATTTACCTAACTTACGTTTAATCAAAATAAAAACCACTAAATAGATCATTGGCATGAGAGTTAGAAAAAAATAACATTGAAAGCAAACAGTGCCGTACTCAATCTGGGCGATTGAGGAAAGAGTACGTCAAAGAAAACCCCAAACTGCCCTCACACTTCCAACTGCATTTTACACATCTCAACAAAGACGAGTAGCGTACAAGTACCCAGATCACCAACACTGAAATTGACGGGATTTCAACTGTTACCCAGATTACCATACGTGAAAACTGAAGAAACGTTAGTGTAGACCAGCTAGTCTTCTCTAACAGGTACTGAGGTCGGCTAGGCCAATGCTACCTAGCTAAAGTTGAAGAGGGGGACACGAGGAAGATAACCTGCACCTTGACTAGCAATGTTCCTCCCCTACAATGTTAGTAATATTCAACAAGGCTCGAACAGTCGTGCCCACATACATACATTAACAATTTCCAGTTTGTGTTACAAAATATTTCACAAACGCTAACCGACTTTCTATTATTTGCAAAAGAGTACAACTACAAATACATTGACAAGACAACATGAATCGCTGAAATGAACTTATGGTATGATTGCGCATAGTTAAAAAAGCGCTGGTAATTGAATTGACTACCTCCAACATAGTCATAAATACAAACGCGAAAGGCACGTGAAGATCGATCATACCAAAAGTTCAATTTAAATACATCACAACAATTATCACAAATGTTAAATACTAGTTAACTACATAGGAACATTGGTTAAATAATAGGATGTACAAAACAACAAACAATATAATTAAGTTTAAACCGAGATATGAGCGATGTAGTGGAATATGTGGTCAATATGCTGAAATAAAACAATTACACATACAATAAAAATGTCAAATGCATCACAAATATCAAAAATTTTACAAAATGTAGGCAGCAAAATCATATCAAAATTTTATACCACAAATACAAGCCCAGATTCAGGCGTTAAATGTTTACATAAATGCATGTTAGTTAAAAATATAGGAAATCTAGTGAGCAAATGTTAAAAATTATTCATTGTGATTGCATCGGTTAAAACATACTTTTTAAAAATTAAACACATCTTGGCATTACAACTTACAAACAAAAAATATACACAACTTTGTGGTTAATTCAATAAAACCCAAAACAAATATAACAGAAATATAATACTGTTCGTATTCAGACTTGCCTAATGATTTGATTTAATATATCGAAGAATGATCTTGGTACAAATTGCTCGTACAATTACAGTAAGTGTACATTTACTATTGATTTTCCAACTAGTGCAATGCAATTGGAGTTGACGCTCTGTATTAAATACTAAATAAACATTATTTCAAATAAACAAATATTAGTTTTACTCTGATTTAAATACAAAAATAAACAATTCCGATAAATAAATATTAGTTTTCGGTTGTAAAACCAAACAACACTCATTTATACCTCAAACATATTTAAAACATAGTAAATTCACCTGAAATTACATATATTAAACAATCCACATCAAATTCTAATTCAAAAATAACATGTAACACATAAATATTTCCTTCAATGATTAAACAACTAACGGTTTTACAATAAATACCAACATCACATTCAAAACAACGCTAGAATGACAAGATGTAATCAAATTACTTTAATAAACTTAAAAACATTACTTTTAATAAAAAACCGCCAAGGGAAGCTTTTCCACTCGCCATCTTGAAAGCTAAAAACAAAGTCGTTTTAACTTTGTTGACTCGACCGATCGTTTCTACACATGCGCGCATTGTATCATGAATTCTGACATAACGGAATGCGTTCAGAAACCTGCAATTGGTTTCTGAGCTATTCGAACAAATACCTTGAAATATCGAAAAGTGCACTATAATATTTTCAATAATCATCAACTAATGAGAAATCGACTTAGAAACACCACGGATCACTTCAATATTCTTTCTGGTTTCCTATACAAAGAAAAAAATTTGATGATTATTCATTCTTATATGCAAATTAGAAAAATTTTTAATACCATCTTAAAACTACTATATAAAATTACTTTCATAATATTTCTTAATCTTGTTCTTGCTACCCTGCTTCTACTATATCCATGCGAGTTCGGCTTCTAATAGACACTTGATCGGAACTTTGTATCTTGACAGATTTGGCTTTAATTAGTTTCTTCGCAGAAACTTTGTATTCTGGTATAGTTATTCTCCAATACAATAGCTTGTCCTGTTATCGTTTTGTATTCTTGATTTTATTCATATTTTTGTTTGGTCGTTTCTTAAATCTGTATATTACACATACAATTTCTTCCTCTAATATTAATTGCACGTCTGACATTCTTTGTCTAGTACAATGCACGGCTGGAAATAAAATTGTAAATTAGTAGTATATATACAAAGCCACAGTACTTGTCGCTTAACTTACATATTATTATGACATCTAACGCCGAATGGCGGCATTTCCACCAAGTATCGTAAGAATCTACTATTTTATACCCTTGCCCGATAAATATGGGCTGACGTCGCTGCACAAGTAAATGCTGTGTTGTCATGGTTGACTTATTCTGAGCCTATTTAATTTGTGGTTTTCAAATCTTCAATTTTTATAATTTCTAGTTTTCAAAATTACAATTTGTCACGGAAAATTTAAGTCAAGTTGACAGCCACTAGAAAAGTGCTTAGGTAGCGGCTTTTGGGTTGGGGGTGGTGACAACTTTTGCTCCGGCTTAGTCAGGGTGAGACTCTAATTCAGGGTAGATCAGAAAATGTACTGCACAGATTATATTAATAAGGGTTAGTATTGAATCAGAGCCTGGACAAGGAATGCCAAGGCGCCAGGAACTGATAACAATTAAGGAGCGTATGAAACCTAAAGTCCTAGTTCCAACAGACTTCGAAGGAACCCCCTTCCAGATCATAAATATAAAACACGCAACTTCACAAAATAACTATCTTTAATTAATAACAAAAATTCTAAATACCAGTTGAATTTCAATATTACATCAATTATGATTAACACAAGAATAGAAAATACAAATAAGTAAATATTACCGTAAGCAACCCCGCACGAGTGCATATCAGCGAAGAAGAACTTTTAATTTCTCACTCACTTTAAAGTTATTTATTACTCACGTACTCATCATCGGCGGCTGGTCGTATGAGGCAAGTGAACCGCCGCCTCACCTTTAATTTTATATATCTTCTTTTCAATCATAAAGAAAAATTCTATTACAACTTGTACAAACGTCTTCTATACAATTTTTGGTCAAATACATCATAATTCGATTAATAATCAATATTATATAATGAACGTTTGTAATACAAAATTCATTTCTTAATTCGTGCACGATTTCTGCCCATACAAATTCATCTGAGGCGTTATAAAGCGCGCCACACTTTTTCAACCATCCCCATGCATCCAAAACTACATTATATGCGAGTGCGATGCGTTTAGCGGTTATCTCTATACATCAACCAACACTTCATACTCGGGTACTGAGGCTCTCTCATCGTAGCCTCTCGGATCTTGGTAATCATAATAAAGACAGCAGCAGCTGCGGGATGGCTGAATACTTATACATACATACTTAAAGGAAGTCAGTCAATGGCCGGTAGGGTTGATGCGTGTCAGACTTTGTAATAGTTGTTAAACTGCACAAAAATTCGAAAATCAAACATATGTTAATGTTAAATTAATAATTTTGTAGTACTATAAGAACTTAAACTTAGGTACTAGTGTAACCATTAGCCCCAGTGGTGGTCCCATAGTTTTTTAACAGCTGACGTTGACAAGTTGGAATTATTTGTTGGTTTCATTTTAAATTATAGTATTGTTTGAAAGCTGTGTTTTGTAAAAAAAACCTAGTTGGCTTAATTCTTCAATAGTGAATTGATGAACCGGGTTAACATTTGTACGTTTGGTGCTTCATGCCTCAAATACAATAGATTACACAGAGTTTAAGTGTTTACTGTTTAGTATTCTTGTTCCTTATTTAGTACTTTATTTCTCGTGATTAGTGGTTAAAATTAATGTATATAAACAAAAACTGCTTGTTATAATATAATTCAAATTGTGTAATATGGTTATATGGTTCCAATTTGAATTGAATTCAAATTGGTCACAGGGTCATGTATCCCTTACATGATATTCTATTATCTTTATTCGAAACGCCTTTTCAGTGCGTGGTGAGTTAGAAAACGGCAAATTTTATTTATGCGCCCGACTCCTCCACTAAATATAGTTAGTACTGATAATTGACAAGGTCGAAGTTTTAATAAAACTTTTCAGTTATCGTGGTATGAAACCTACAAATGGATTTGCGGAAGTACATATAAACATAGTTTATATTGTTGGCCGTGCGTTTTGTTATCAAATGTCAACAACAGCTGGACTTGCGGTAAAGGTTTTTAGGACTTAAAAAACATTTCGCGCAGTGCAAAAATGCATGAATGTTCCTAAGATCATATAAAAATTTTGTTGGTTTCAAACGACTTCAACAAAATCGAACAACTATACTAGATGCACTGAAGTGCATCTAGTATAGTTGTCCTGAGAACATGCTGGTTTAAATAAAATTATAAATAACGAAAATGTCCGAAAAAATAGGCTGTTGCTAACTTATTTAATTGATACTACCATACTTTTGGGTAAACAAAAATTGGCTTTTCAGGGTCATGATGAATCTTCACAATTGCTAAATCGTGGAAATTTTAAAAAAGTTTATGAATGTTTGATCAAGCGAAACGCAGAAGTATCAGAGCACCTATCAAAAATGAGCCAATCTTCACCGGCCAGTCAAAAACAATTCAAAATGAATTAATATCATGCATTGCAGATTTTCTAAAAGAATACATTTCCCAAGAAATATCAGCTAGTCCTTTCTTTGCCCAATCTTACGACGGTGCCAGTGTTATGGCTGGCGAGCTAAATGGACTCCAGGCAAAAGTATAGTCAATTGCACGCTATGCTCTTTTTACCCATTGCTGTGCTCACCGGTTAAACCTCGTTTTACAACAAGCAACACAAAATATTCCGCAGAGTAGAATCTTTTTCTCTACTTTATCAGGTATACCAAGTTTTTTCCATCATTCACCTAAGAGATCAGTAATATTAGACCATATTGTTGGTAAACGTGTGCCACGAGTAGCGGAAACCAGGTGATATTCAAGATCAAAAAATGTCAACCTTGTCGGAAGAGAATGGGACAACTTCGTAAAAATTTTCGAAGCAATAGTAAATGATCCAACCTCGGAAGCCAAATCCATTCGTGCAGCTAAGGGATTCCTTAAGCACTTTAGTTAATTTGAATTTACTATTTTAACTTTCATTTACCGCGAAATTTTTAATATTACTGATCTCCTTTTTAACATTTTACAGACTAAAGTTTTAAATGTGATATATTGTTCGCAACAAATAAATACAGCTTGCATCCGAATTAACGAATTAAGGAATGAAGGCATATTTTTGGAATGTTTTCGGCGTGCCAGAAATTTAACAGAGTTACCTAATCGGCGCGGAACAACATCTGAGCTAGAGATATTTCAAAAATACAACATTCTGTATTACGAAATTTTAGACTGCATTAGTCTGCAACTTAATACACGGTTTTCCGATTTCAATATCTTAGAATTCCTTGCTTTTTTGATCATTCTAAGTATGAATTCTATACTACCAAATTTCCTAAAAAATCCCTGCAATCTCTATTTGAAACTTATCCAAATATTTTTGATAGGGATAGACTTATTAATGAACATTAAGCGAATTAAGTAAAAATCCATATTTTTATGAAAATGTAATAGATAAATTTGCAAAACTTAAAGACCGTAGAATACATTTGACTTATCAAACTTAATTTGCTTATAGTTAATAGTATAGCTATGTAAACTAAGGGTATTAAAATCACTTTTGTAAGCTTTTCGTTTCAATGATTACTCTTGATTCCCAATGAATTCAAGAAATAATAAGATAAAGCACCTCTTAGATAACCTACAGATTCATTTGTATTGAATGTAGAGTTTCTTAATAGACTCATTTTGAGCCTCACCTCTTGTTCAGGTCACGAGCCGCCACTGGTACTCATATACCCTTGGCCAAGAAAGCATGTAGTAGTACGTAAAATGCACCATAAATTAAGTGCTAGGTGTTCTAACCTCAATTTCAAATAGGCACCTCGTGGGAGCAATCCTCTAACAATAGTGTAAATATTAGATACCTTAACGTACTGTTGAAATATTTTACTAATAATCTTAATAAATCACCCTAGACAGTAAAGAGGGTGCCTAGAAATATACTAAATCCTGATTTTTAAATATTAAATTTTGTATATCAGTATTACAGAATTTTGAATGAAGTAGATGTACTTCTTATGAACAGCAATAGCTCAAATTATTAATATTAAGTACTAGTAAAGGAAAATAATAAAACCACAATGGCACCAAATAAGCACAAACACTAACAACGAACAATAAATACATGGAATAATCTTACTCAATGATTAACTTCTGTACGTAGTTATCTCACATCAAAGGTCGTCGAAGTCCTAGGCTGCTGGAATGGTAACCCAGAGTAACGACAGCTGGTCGGCAACGCCAATAAATGATAAATAATAAAGTTGATAGTGCGACAACGTTCTTGAAATAAAGAAGACAGGAGCATAAACAGAATGAAGAGCATACGTATAACGCACAATGAGAAGGCGTAGGAAGGAAAAAGAAGAAGAACCCTAAAATTTAATATTAGAAATCAAGTTGCAAACAAAAATTGAGATATTAATTACCACGTAAGTGGGTCAATTAAATGTGCACTAACTGATTTAGAGATAACAGGACGTTACAATATTTAGATTCCAATAACGAACATCTGCACCTAGAAAAATTAAAATAATAAAATTTAATCTATTTTAATTCATACCAATTATGAACGATGATGATGAATTTAAATCCACTACAAGTGAAAATCGAAGCTTGCAAAAGGTATTCTAGAATCATAAAACAAAAATTGCCAAACTCCAATAATTATTTGTCGGTTCTACCTAAATCCGTAATCAATACGTTTGTATCGGCAGAATCCAACTTTCACCAACAACGATCGAAATAAGAATGCCTCTTATCCACAAGGACAAAAGCAAAGTACAGCTTATTATCATATTTGTAATTTCAAATGCAGATAAGTAACGTAAATTTGAGTATACGGCAATAACTTATAATTATGAAAGTTAACACAAATGGAGCGCAAAGGTAACAACGATGTAGATAGCAGGACAATGCTATCAACAGACAATTGAATTTGGAAATATTGTATAAATAGAATGCTGACACAGAAGTGTCGACCGGAAGGTTACAAATTTCAATAATCATGATTTTCAACATTTCCAATGTCTACGGCTAAAATTTTGAAATTAACACTTTGGAAATTCTTAGTTTCTATAATTTTAAATTTCCAAAATTTTCAGGTTTTACAGTTTGTAATTATAAAACCTTCGAATATTAAACATCTGCAGTTTTTGAAATTTTCTTATAAAAGTCCCAGCTTTCAAAATTTTATTTTAAGTTCTTAAAATATCTAATAGTCAGCATAAATTTTCAAAATGTAGAATTTTGTAAAATCTATTTGTAAAATTAGCGATTTTCAAAATTCCTACGATACAAATTTGCAGCTTCAAAATTTTTGACTTAAAAAATTTCAAATTTATATGGTTTTTAGAGCGTCAAAATCTCTGTTGGAACATAAGCTTTTAAAATCTATAACTCATTTGTAAAATTACCAATTTTCAAAATTCCCACAATACGACATTTGCAATTTCAAAATTTGAACATGGAAAGTTTCAAGTTTTTAAGATTTTTTAAATTTCAAAACTTCTCATTTCCAAAATCTGCCATTTTTCACATAAATTTTTTAAATCTACCGCCCGTTGGTTAAATTACCAATTTTCAAAATTCCCAAGATTAAAACTTGACAGTTTTAAAAATTTTTTAATATGAAGAAATTCAAATTTATAGTATTTCTTAGGTTAAAAGTTTCTAATTTTCAAAATATCCTATTTTGAACAAATACGTTGTTAAAATTTACAAAAAATTCATTTGCAGAATTACCTATTTTCAAATTTCCTAAGATTCAAAATTTGCAATTATAAAATTTTATAATTTGAAATATTTTTTAAAATTTTAAGATGTTAAAAGTTCCAAATCTTTCATTTTTAGAATGTTCTTTTTTCTACACAGAAGTTTTAAAATGTACAACTAGAAAAAGCCCATTTCTAAAATTATCAACTTTCAAAATTTCCACGATTCAAAATATTGCAATTTTAAAATTTTCCAATTTGAAATATTTCTTATTTTTAAAATTTTCAAAATTTAAAATGTCTAAATTCAAAAATATTCGATTAACAACACATTAGTTATTAAAACCTACAATTTTAGAAGAACCCTATTGCAAAATTACCAATTTTTAAAATTCCCAAGATTCAAAATTTTAGAAATTTAGAATTATTGAATTTAAGATATTATAACTCCATATGTAAAATTATGCATTTTCAAAATTCCCAAAATTCAAAATTGTAATTTTAAAATTTTTTTAAAGCGACAAATTTATTAAAATTTTTAAATTTATAAATTCTTAAATTTTACAATATCCCTATTTCAACACATAAGTTTTCAAAATTTAGAATTTAGAGACCGTTCATTTTTAAAATTATCAATTTTTATAAGTCCGGAGATTTTAAATTTAAAAAATTTTTCATTTGAAATGTTTCAAATTTTTAAGATTTTCAAAGTTCAAAAGTTTTTATTTTCGAAATAGGTCACTTATTACAAGAATTTACAAAATTTACAATTAAAACAAAAACTATTTAAAAATTTACTAATCTTCAAAATCTTATAATTCAAAAGTTCACTTTCAAAGTTTCTTAATCTGAAATACTTTATAGTTTCGAGATTTTTATAGTATATATTTTTATTTTTCAAAATATTTCAATTACAAGCTAAGATTTTATATTCTACATTTTTAGAAAAAGATCATATCTAAAATTTCCAATTTTCAAAATCTTCAAGGTTCAAAATTTGCAATTTTAAAATTTGTTAATTTGAAATATTCTAAATTTTTAAGATTTTCAAATTTCTAAATTTCTCAATAAAAGCAAAAACTATTTAAAAATTTACTAATTTTTAAAACCCAAAAATTTAAAACTTTATTTTCAAAATTTCTTAATTTGAAATATTTTATACTTTCAAGATTTTTATTGTTTGTATTTTTATATTTTAAAATATGCCATTTACAATTTAAGTTTTTAAATTCTACATTTTTAGAAAAAAACCATTTTTAAAATTAGCAATTTTCAAAATTTTCAAGATCTAAAATTTGCAATTTTAAAATTTTTTAGTTTGAAGTATTCTAACTTTTTCAAATTTCTCATTTTTAAAATATACCATTTCTACAATTTTAAGAATAACTCATTTGTATAATACCACTTTTAAAATTTCCAAGATTCTTTATTTTCAACTTTAAGATTTTGATTTGGAACATTTCAATTTTTAAGATTTTCAAAGTTCAAAAATTCTAATTTTCAATATGTTGCACTTTCATTACAATATTTCAAAAATTTACAATTTAAACAAAATCATTTGAAAAATTACTAATTTTCAAAACCTTAAAGGTTGAAAACTTTCAGTTTCAAAATTTTTTAATTTGAAATATTTTTGTTTTCAAGAATTTTATAGCTAAAACTCTATTTTTTAAAAGATTTCATTTACAACCAATGTTTTGAATTCTAAAAATTTAAAATTTCATTTACAACCTAAGTTTTTAGATTCTAAAAATTTAAAAAAAACACATTTCAAAAACTCCAAGGTTCAAAATCTGCAATTATAAAATTTTTAATTTGAAATATTTCTAATTTTTTAGGTATACACATTTCAAAATCTATGATTTTTCAAATATGCCATTTTAACATATAATTTTATAAATAGCCCTTTCGTAAAATTACCAATTTTCAAAATTTCCAAGATTCTTAATTTGCAATTATAATATTTTTATATGAACCATTTCTAATTTTTAAAATTTTCTTAGTTCAAAATGTCTGAATCTCAAACTGTCCATTTTCAAACAAGCTTTTAAAATTTACAATTGTAAAAATCCTATTTGTAAAATTATCAACTTTTAAAACGCTAAAGATGTCAAATTTGCAATTTTAATATTTTTTAATTCAAAATTTTTTAAATTTTTAAGAGTTTTAAAGTTAAAAATTTCTAAATTTCAATGTATTCCATTTTTAATATAAGTTTTAAAATGTACAATTTTAAAAATGCTTATTTGTAAAATTACTAATTTTTAAAATTCCCTGGATTCACAATTTTCAATTTTAATATTCCTTAATTTAAAGTATTTCAATTTTTCAAGGTTTCCAAAGTTCAAATGTCTAATTTCCAAAGTTTCTTGTTTTCAACAGATTAGTTCTCAAAATTTACAATTTGAAAGAGGGACATTTATAAAATTACCATTTTCCAACATTACCAAAATTTGAAATTTGCTATTTTAAACTTGCTTAATTTAAAATGTTTCAAATTTTAAAATATTCCAGATTTAAAACTTCTAATTTTCAAGACTTACTATCTTCAACGCAGGGTTTTGAGATTTACAATTTTAAAAAGGGCAGTTTGTCTGAATATCCACTTTCAAAATCTCCAAGATTCAAAATCGGCAGTTTTAAAATTTTAGATTTATAAGATTTTATTAAGCAAAATTTATAGTTTTAATCCCGTTTTTATTTCAACGCCTAAGTTTCTAAAATTTACAATTTTAAAAACCTAGTATAGTTTTTGTTTATTATTAGCTAATTGTGAAAAGTTGGCATATTCTAAATTTTAAGGTTATATTTAAAATACCTTCTATAGGGTAGTAAATTGCGGTAGCAATGCAACTCAAGATGCAGATGTAATATTTTCAAGTAATAAAAGCAGTGTCTCAAAATTTCACTGTAAACAAATTTTACGTCTAAGGATACAGAAAATGTAACAACATCGCACAAAACTGGCAACTGTAACATACTAAATCGTAATATCATTAAAGCTGTGTTCATAGTTACGTCTACATTATACAATTACTAACACTTTATTACTGTTTACGACGTCATCCCATATTTATGATGAATAGGGTATAATAGGTATTTCTCCAAGTCTAGCAACTATTTTTATTGACTGCCTGTATCCGTTACCGAAGAATAATTACATACAAAAAATTCGAACGGTTGTTCGTCAGTGTGTGAGAATATTTTACTGCACTTACAAGTAAAAGACAAGACAAAACATTGAGTACACATTTATTTAAACTGCCTTAATTTAAAATACATTTCTTCTGAAATTATCGTTATCTACATTTTGATTACACTGCATTCGAAAATGCAGCCAAATATTAATTAACAAATGTATGAAAACATCAAACAAATAACTCTTGTAACTTGGTAGAAAAAATAAACTGAATTGAAACTTTGCAATCAGGTTAGTACGTTACATTCCACATTTGGAGATGTACACTTTTAAATTTGTGAGTGAATTCCCGCCATTATTTTTAAAATAAACTTGTTAAATTTCCACTATGCCGGAGAGTTGCGTCGGCGCAAGAGAATGCGTAGACGCGGAGTGAATGGCACAAGTGCGCGGTGTGTGACACGACATTATTAGCCAACGAGACGTCGAACGGTGACGTTTGCCTGTCTTTTTTTGTCTTTTCTCTTTTAGAATGTAGGTTTTTTCTTTATCGTTGTCTTCACCTTTATTCCTTCGTCCTGCCTACAAACAGAAGAGGGAAGACATTAAATTTGATTTCAACGAGGGCAGGACGCAACCCACTCCCAACAGACAAGATACCAGGAAATTAGCATGGCCCCTGCGCAAGGATGACCCGCAAAATCGTAAAGCGTTCCACATTTTTAAGTGAGTACCTTTTATCCTCAACAAATTTCAAAACGGCTTGAACAAGTTTTTGCGTGTTTGATATGTGAATAGCAGTTTATAAACGTACTTCTACAGCTATCTGTGAAAAACAAAAGAATAAATTTGTAACGACCGTGTGTATAGAAAATAGGAATAATTTATTTACGCGCCAAATTAATTAGTTTTGACATTGAAAACGGACGGATAATAGCATACTTTTGATTTGTAAATGGGAATGTTACATTTGCATAAGTGTAGAAGCTTTGTAGTACGTGAAAACTCCAGGATACAAATATAATTAGCTTTAATATTTTAAAAGTTGTAAATCGAGCACATCAAATAATAGGGAGAGCTTTTGTGTATATAAAATCAATAATGTAAACGCATATATTTCATTTAACTAAACAAGCGTTCGTTAAATACAATTTCTAAGAAATTGTATAAGTTGCACAACATGAACAATACGACTTTAAACGGAGAATCGATTCAGAGAAGGCCGGACAGATAAATAAACAAGTTCAAGGAACCTGAATAAACGTTGGAACATAATTGTCTAGAAAATTAGTTAACGGTCGATGCGAAGGCTACGAAAACAACAGGTGGTTTGAAAGCAAATTGAGACGGGATATCGATAGTGTAAAGCAGACAAGGATCACATATAATAGAAGTTGGGTAAAACAGTCGTTTAAAGCACGTGGCAAATTTGGAGGTCAACCACAATATCGATTTTATGTTGCCAGAGTGTGATTGTAAAATAGATAACAAATATAAGTTAGACGAGGTAAGATAGTGGAAGGCTAGATCTGAGAATGGGAGAAATGTTTGTGATTAGCTGAGTACTAGGAGGTGAGAGAAAATTTCAAGAAGATCGCGACCGTTGTATTTTGTTAAACCAGTGTTTCGAACTAAAGCGACGATGGAGTGAGAAATCTAAGAGTTACAAAGTTCGTTGCGTATAAAATTTTTAGAATCGATTACGGCAGGGAAGCTTTTCGATTGAAATATTGTGTAGGGGGTGAGTATCGACAATTATAAATACACGAGAATACGTAGTAGGGCTCTCGTACTTCGCTTATCTCGTTGACTTCGCTTAGCTTTTACTGTAACATCCAAGTGTAAAAATTTTATAAAACGGTGTTAGTACAGTCCGTCGAAAGTTAATTAAAAGTGTGAAATGCGCGAGTGGGTGCTATTTTGTAAACGGTGCTGTAGCTACAGACAAAGAATGAACGAAGGGTGTTACTAAGGTAAGCGTGCTGAGAAATTTTTGGAACGAGGATGCTGGGTGTTTGGTAGATGCGGAAGGTGATTAACTTGGTTTGGACAATTATCTGGGTAGAAATATTGAACGCGTTTGCAGAAACTTGGATAGCGATTGAAAATAAGAGAGGTGTATGGAAGCAACGACGAGGTTTTGTTGGTCGACATCTCCAGAGGTGACGATGAAAAAATCTTACTCCAGTTAACGAAATTAATTTCTTTTGTTATTGTTTGAACATTTTCTGCTGTTATTTTGTGCTAGAGTGATTGCGTGTGTATTTTATGAACATCAAAGCTGATTTGAAGGGTATATGAATAGGACAATTTGTATTGATTATTTAAAGGTGTAAATAAATGACATAAAAATTTGATGTAAAGAGGAAACGGGTCTTTAGGGTTGTTAAAAACAAAGCTGCAATTTATTTATGCATTTAGAGTAACAGGGTTTATACTGAGCTCACGATAGACCAGGAAAAGATTTTATGACAGCCCAACGCTGGGGCAGCGATTCCAGAGTATTCATAGCAATTTTAAGGTGCCCGATTCGTGGGGTGAGAATAAAAGAAGTTCTCTACAGTAATACACAGCAATATATATTTCCGATGTACCTAAAATAGTCACTTCAAGAATGTTTTTGAGCTGACGACACTACCTCGTTCTAGGAATCGAAGAAATCACTCACTACTTGATATAATCTTGCAGTGTTAAATCTTTAAACAGTTTAAACAAGAGACGTCCAATACTGTTCAGAACTTAAATAACAATAAGATTCCCAACTTTTTTTTAATTGCATGCTGTTCCGTAACCGTTCACTATGTATAATTCACCTTGTATATATAAAAATACTCTTGCATACCTAATCGATTTCTATACATTATCCCTACCTACATAATACTAACCAAAACCAAGGAACAGATAAGAGACGAAAGTGCTCGAGCAACCTTCAAGCAATCAACACGCGTCCTCCGATATGCCGTGCATCTGATCGCGTTAAAAGGCATAATCAGTTAAAATGTTACATTGAAGTGCGTGATAAAGTGAACATTGAATCAACAGACAATTCATCATCAAGTGTAAGCCGTTTCACCACTTCAAACAACAAGAATATAGTCGAAACTACACCACATGTCAAATCAAGGTTAGTTATCCTATCATTTATACTACAAAACAATCTGTTATAATTTTTATCTGATTATCCATTATTTTGCTGGTCATTTAGACTGTTAACCTTTCATTCAATCATCATACAAAAGTCAACACCAAGCCTAGCTTGTTTTCAAATACGCATGCTACAACTTGGTACTTCATTAACTACACTTTTCACCCCCTAAACAACAACGCGTGTTTTCAAATACGCACGCGCCACATGCAAATGAACGAGTGCTAGTATGGGTCCGCACGTGAGTTTTTAAATTACTTTTATAAGATGTAGCATAATTACATAAATTGCATGCAAATGAACGATCATTAGCATGGATCCGCATATGCCTTCTCAAATTATCTTTACGAGATGCGGCATAATTACATTAATTGCATGCAAATGAACGATTATTAGCATGGGTCCGCATATGAGCATTCCAATGCCCTTTGCGAGATGCAGCATAATTACATAAATTACATGCAAATGGACGATCATTAGCATGGGTCCGCATATGGTCATTCAAATGACTTTTGCGAGATGCAGCATAATTACATAAATTGCATGCAAATGGACGATCATTAGCATGGATCCGCATATGCATTTTCAAATTATCTTTACGAGATGCGGCATAATTACATAAATTGCATGCAAATAGACGATCATTAGTATGGATCCGCATATGCATTTTCAAATCATCTTTACGAGATGCAGCATAATTACATAAATTGCATGCAAACTGTCGATCATTAGTATGCATCCGCATATGCATTTTCAAATGATCTTTAAAAGATGTGGCATAATTACATAAATTGCACGCAAATGGGCGGTCATTAGTATGGGTCCGTATATGCATTTTCAAAATATCTTTACGAAATGCGGCATAATCGCATAAATTGCACACAAATGGGCGGTCATTAGTATGGGTACGTATATGCATTTTTAAATTATCTTTACGAGAAGCGGCATAATTACATAAATTGCACGCAAATGGGCGGTCATTAATATGGGTCCGTATATGCTTTTTCAAAATATCTTTAAAAGATGCGGCATAATTACATAAATTGCACGCAAATGGGCGGTCATTAATATGGGTCCGTATATGCTTTTTCAAAATATCTTTAGAAGATGCGGCATAATTACATAAATTGCACGCAAATGGGCGGTCATTAATATGGGTCAGTATATGCGTTTTCAAATGAACTTTACGAAATGTGGCATAATTACATAAATTGCACGCAAATGGACGATCATTAGAATGGATCCGCATATGCATTTTCAAATTATCTTTACGAGATGCGGCATAATTACATAAATTGCATGCAAATGGACGATCATTAGCATGGATCCGCATATGAGCATTCCAATGACCTCTGCGAGATGCAGCATAATTACATAAATTGCATGCAAACTGTAGATCATTAGTATGGATCCGCATATGCATTTTTAAATGATCTTTACGATATGTGGCATAATTACATAAATTGCACGCAAATGAGCGGTCATTAGTATGGGTCCGTATATGCATTTTCAAAATATCTTTACGAAATGCGGCATAATCACATAAATTGCACGCAAATGAACGGTCATTAGTATGAGTACGTATATGCATTTTTAAATAAACTTTACGAGAAGCGGCATAATTACATAAATTGCACGCAAATGGGCGGTCATTAGTATGGGTCCGTAAATGCATTTTCAAAATATCTTTAAAAGATGCGACATAATTACATAAATTGCATGCAAATGGGCGGTCATTAGTATGGGTCCGTATATGCATTTTCAAAATATCTTTACGAAATGCGGCATAATTACATAAATTGCATGCAAATGGACGATCGTCAGCATGGAACCGCAAATGCATTTTTAAATGATCTTCACAAGATGCGGCATAATTACATAAATTACACACAAATGAGCGGTCAATAGTATGTGTTCGCATATGAATTTTCAGTTTATTTTTTTAAAATGCAGAATAATTACATAAGTTGCATGAGAATGAACGTTCTTTAGCATGAGTTCGCATATGAAATATTAACGAACTCTTAAAAGGTGCTGAATACGCACATAAGAAGCACGTAAATGGGCTTTCGTTAGTATGTGAGAACATATTTTGAGTTCTTATAGGATGCAAAGTAGTTACATAAATTACATGTCACAGATGTTCTTTAGTATGTCACCGTTTAATGCAATTGTGATGATAGATACAAAAGTCACACACAGGATAGTCTTTGAGAATAAGACCACATACGTGAAGCACAATAATCATAAATTGTTTATCCAAAAAACATATTTCACTAATCTTCTAAATGTTCTAAGCGCATTTTATTTTAATCTCACATAACAGATTCAACAAAATAATTTTACACCAATACTTGTTAACGAACCAAATACATTTAGTCCATTCGCGTTAATTTTAGGAAACGTCACAACTGCATAAAATGCTACGTTGCCAATGTTATATGTATTGTCCTTGTTTGAGATATGAACAAGATATTCAACTATACTCTATTCACGATAAATATGGGATGACGTCGTAAACAGTAATAAAGTGTTAGTAATTGTATAAAGTGGACGTAACTATGAACGCAACTTCAATGGTATTACGATTTAGTATGTTACAGTGGGGCAGTTTTGTGCGATGTTGTTACAACTTCCGCTTCGGTATCCCTAGACGCAAAATTTGTTTACAGTGAATTTTGAGAAACTTGAAAAATCTTACTTCTGCATCTTGAGTTGCATTGCTACCGCAATTCACTACCATATAGAAGGTATTTTAAATATAACCTTAAAATTTAAAATATGCAAACTTTTAACAATTGTTTAATAATAAACAAAAACTATACGAGGTTTTTAAAATTGTAAATTTTGTAAACTTAGGCGAGTTATGTGATCCCCCATTTGTTATACCTATGAAACTAATAAAGTTATTAGGAAATATTAGGAAATGTATAACAATGTCATAAAAGACAAATTGTTACAATTTATTATAGTTATTTCAGTTTCCCACGAATGGAAACGCTACAAAGTAGCACAAGGATAAGTGACACTGCAGATGTCAGGTCACAGACGGTCGTAGGAAGTCACGTACCGAGATTACGCAGAATAAGCCTGCAACATTGTAATTATGAATAGCTTTTAAGATAGCAACTAAGTATTATGAATGGAATCAAGTGTAAGCGGACATTAGGTCCGCAGGTCCCCACAGAATTGTAAAGAGGTAGGGAGATTATAAAAAGACCGGGAGCTCCACTCCCAGTCAGTTCATCAACGTTCAGCTTTCACATTGCAGTCCGTCGGTAACTCACTTGTACAATTAAGTATTAACTATTTCGACTTAGAATAGATTAATTCAAGATTGTAAAATTCCATGTTCAAATCTGTTTAAACAAATATATGTGTTAAGGACCAAAGAAGTCTTTTTAAAAAGGACCGCTCGAAGCCACGAACCTTAACTGGCGCAGCGTAACGGATGTCAAAAGGGCACTAGCGAATCCAACTTCGAGGAACTGGTGGTCCGGGAATTTCAATTCCGAATTTTGCAGAACAAAACAAAAGTTGGAGGCGAAACACGCATCGTTCAAGTCCTCAGTTGAAGGAGAAACAAGCATAGTTCGAATTCAACAAAAGAAAAATTGGAGGCGATACAAGCATAGATCAAATCCAAGAAGCTAAAAGAAAAACAGAAACAAAGAAAACAAATCAATGAAAGCAGCAAAGCAACTAGTGTAAGTTCATTTTCCTAAACCAATTGAAATTTATTTTATTATTAACAAAGACATTTGATATTTGCTAGTTTTATGATTTATGTATGTATATATTAACTATTGTTACAAATATTTTATGCCATTTTTTGAAAATAATCGACTTAGCAATTGCTAGAGATTATCTTCAAGCCTTTATTGAAATTTTATTATTATTTTACTTGTATATATGAGAAATTTACAAAAACTTGAGACAAACTATTCTGAAACAAAAAACTAGAGATAATCGAAAAAGTCGCAAAGCGCACAAGAGACTAGATTACGTTTTAACTAACGTAAGAAAAATTCTTAGAAACAAAACTAAACCTCTAATTCAGCAACCTTAACTGGCGCGAAAAAAAAATTTTTTAGAATTTTTGAATTAAATCTTAACTGACGCAAACAATTTTTAGAATTTCTGATTCAATCTTAACTAACACAAGAAATTTTTAGAATTTCTAATTCTACAATCTCAACTAACACAAGAAACGAATTCTAATCCCACAATAAAAGAATTAACTGACGCATAAAAATAATTTAAATACACCAAGAATAAAAACGCGAAAACCAAAACCACGAGCAATTAAAACCGAAATGCTAGTAACAACACAACGATTCAAACTCAAATACCATCCATAAATAGACAACTTGCAATCTATTATTAAAAGCCACATATTAATACAAGAAATAACAAAGCGCGATTTCAAATTGAACGCAAAACCAACACTCATCATCACATGTTTAGGAAAGTGAATGAAACTAACCTTGAATAAATACGCATAAAATCTAATAATAAATCGCACACAAAACTATTTAAATACACCGCGAAACCTTTCAGCATTGTAAAATTAAAGCAGCATAAAATTACGAGCAGAAACTTTTATAAATTACTTAAATAATTACGGTACTAAGAACGCAAATTACAACCGCATTCAAACGTGAAAAATTTAAATAAAACATTTCAGTAAATTAAAGACGCACAAATTTCATTGTATAAAATCACTGCGAGTACTAAATAACACCCACAGTATAATTAAAAATAACCTATAATAAAGACGCTAAACGCAACTAAGTAACTAACAACATCCTGTAGCAGATTATAACATTGGAAGCATTGCAGACACCTTACAATCGCATAAACCAACGAGATAATTATTACGCACCTAAATAAAATCGACATAAATTAAAAATAGAAAATTATTAACTGAAGCAACTAACGCAAAACATTCAAACCCGACCAATTACCACAAAAAATCACTCAGCCTATTGAAACTTCGGAAATTAAAATTAAAAAATCGGCAAATCAAAAGTAAACACAACCAAACCAAAACCAAGCGTAAAACTCATTAAATACCACCGAAAAACCACAAAATAAATCCAAATTTTTTTGAAAAAAAAAATAATTTAGTATTTTAAAAATTTTGAGCTTTGAAAATTGGAAATTTTACAAAAGAATCTTTTTTTAAAATTATAGATTAAACTTAGGTTTTGCAAATGAGATATTTTCCAAATTAGAACTATGAATTATGAACTTTAAAATTTTTGAAAATTTGTAATATTTTAAACTAAAAGGTTTTAAAATTGAAAATGTTTAACCCACGAGTTGTAAAAATTGGTAATTTTACAAATGAGCTTTTTTAAATTGTAGATATGGGCGACTTCTGCGTTGAAAATGGAATAGTTCGAAATTTAGCACCTTTAAACTTTGAAAATTTAAAAAATTTCAAATATTTTAAATTAAAAAATTTTTATATTTCGAAAATTTAGAACCTTCGGACTTATGAAAATTGGTAATTTTAAAATGGACCTTTTCTAAATTATAAATTTTGGAAACTTATGTGTTGAAATTGGGATATTGTGAAAATTAGAAACTTTTAACTTTGAAAATTTTAAAAGATTTGAAATGTTTCAAATTTAAAAATTGTAAAATTATCAGTTTCGAACTTTGAGAATTTTAAAAATTTGTAATTTACATATGGATTTGTTAAATAGTATATTCTAAAAAAATAATAAAAATTTAAAATTTGTTAACTTTAAAAATATTTAAATTTGAAATTTTTCTAAAGAAATTATTAAAATCGAAATTTTTGAACTTTGAGTGTTTTGAATATTTAAAATTCTACAAATGGATTTTTTAAATTGCAGATTATAAAAGCTTAGGTTTTGCAAAAGGAATATTTTGAGAGTTGGAAATTATGAACTTTGAAAATGATCAAAAATTAAAATATTTCAAATTAAATGTTTTGAAAACTGCAATTTTAAAACTTGTAAATAATTTAAAAAATGGTAAGTTTGCTAATTGGGTTTTTTAAATGAAAGGCTTAATAATATTTTGAGAATTAGAAATTTTGATCTTTAAAATAGTTAAAAATTTGGGATATTTTAAATTCAATAATTTAAAATTTCTAAAATTTTGAATCTTGGGAATTTTAAAAATTGGTAATTTTGCAATAGGGTTCATCTAAAATTGTAGGTTTTGAAAACTAATGTGTTGTTAATCGAATATTTTTAAAATTAAAAATTTCAAATTTTGAAAATCTTAAAAATCAGAAATATTTTAAATTCGAAAATTTTAAAATTGCAATATTTTGAATCTTGGAAATTTTGAAAGTTGATAATTTTAGAAATGGGTATATTTTAAAAACGTCTGTGTAGAAAACGGAACCTTCTAAAAATGAGAGATTTTGAACTTTTAACATTTTAAAATTTTAAAAAATATTTCAAATTATAAAATTTTATAATTGCAAATTTTGAATTTTGGGAAATTTGAAAATAGATAATTCTGCAAATGGGTTTTTTTTTGTAAATTTTAACAACGTATCTGTTCAAAATAGGATATTTTGAAACTTAGAAATTTTTTACCTAAGAAATATGTACTATAAATTTGAATTTCTTCAAATTAAAAAATCTTTAAAACTGTCAAGTTATAATCTTGAGAATTTTGAAAATTGGCAATTTAACTAAGGGGTGGTAGATTTAAAAAATTTATGTGAAAAATGGAATATTTAGGAAATGAGAAGTTTTGAAATTTAAAAAATCTTAAAAATTTGAAACTTTTCATGTTCAAATTTTGAAATTGCAAATGTCGTATCGTGGGAATTTTAAAAATTGTTAATTTTAGAAATGGGTTATAGATTTTAAAAGCTTATGTTTGAAAAGAGATTTTGAAGCTCTAAAAATCTTATAAATTTGAAATTTTTCAGGCCAAAAATTTTGAAACTGCAAATTTGTATCGTAGGAATTTTAAAAATAGCTAATTTTACATATAGATTTTTTAAAAATAATATTTTTTGATAATTTATGCTGAATACTAGACATTTTAAATTTTGAAAATTAAATTTTGAAAGTTGGGACTTTTATAAGAAAATTTCAAAAACTGTAGATGTTTAATATTCAAAGTGTGGCGAGTTTTTATTAACTAAGGGCGCGGTAGAGTATTTTATTCGGTTAGCACTATGATAATCCCAGGGGTAGGCTTCGGTCATCTTTAGAATAAAGCACACACATAATAACTATTTTTAATTAATGAAACGCAACCGTTAAACATACAAAACTTAAATGAGTGTTTACACATTTTAATAAACTATAAACTTGATACAACAAAATATCGAACAATAATAGTTTGTATGGTATCTTATTATACAAAAGAAGTCGACTCATATCCGAAACACGAAGGCACGCAAGAGTCGCTTCAAGATGCCATCACGCCACAACGGCTTAAACAATACTACCCAATACAACTGATAGCACACTACACGGCACGGCGCAGCGTATATTCACGACAGGTGAGCGTCGCCTGTTCTATCATAAAAAGGTATGTTACAAAAGGTTTTATAATTACAAACTGTAAAACCTGAAAAATTTGGAAAATTAAAATTACGGAAACTAAGAATTTCCAAAGTGGTAATTTCAAAATTTTAGCCGTGGATATTGGAAATTTTGAAAATCATGATTATTGAAATTGCAATTTTAAAAACTGGAAATTATAAAAGTTGAAGATTTGAAAACCACAAATTAAATAGGCATTGAATAAGTCAACCATGACAACACAGCATTTATTTGTATTGTGACGTCATCCCATATTTATCATGAATAGGGTATATCAAGGTTTCTTTAAGAATAAATGCATCAGGGCGTCATCCTGGAAAAGACTTACTCATGTGAAGGATAATTCCATTTGGTATAGTAATCGACTCAAATTTTAAGCAATGGAATCTTTTGTGACCACTGTACACTTCCTTTTGATTATTAACTGGTCGAAAAATACCCTAACAGTCCCATCAATAAATCCAATGCAATTTTTTAATGGAGTACCCTTCTTGTTCACAGCTATAGCAAGCTGTTTTTGATATTCATCAGTAAACCAAACATTCTCCTTAATATCGAATAACAGTATTCTCCACATTTTATATACATAGTAATCATCAGAGACACTTTTACAAGATGCAAAATCAATATATAAATTGCATTTCATAGATGTTCCTTAGTATATTCTCGTTTTATTTTTTTTATTAGAATTTGCTTTTTGTGATACAAAAATCTACAGTCTTTGGAAATGCGTGTTCGTGCACATGGCACATTTCAACTATGTTCTACTTTTACATGGGCTTTCTTATACGTTCATAATAGCATTTTGTTACGTCTATTTTTAACATACATTAAATACCCCGTTTTCCCTTGTTAATTCAATACCCGTTCGAATAAATTCCGGTTCTACTTTTAAATCCTTCAACATAATTAAGAATAAATACGCTCTGTAATAATTCCTGAACTTAAATCTACTTGCTTGGAAACGACAAGTTTATGCTGTAATTAAATAGTTTATATCCTGTTTTAGGTACTCGTTAACTTATTATACGTTACGACCGCGTATAATTGCTTTCTCTGGGGTTTCCAATCTCAAGACGCGTCGAACCTAGGTCGCGCACTATTATTTGATAGCGTGTTTTCCAGTTTTAATTGCATTTGATAACGCGAGGATTGTAGTAAAGCCTTGCTAGAAAACGATTCTTTACTCGATTCTTTCTGTGCTATGACAACTTTAACATTTCTTTTATTGTTATCTCCACAACAAACTTACCTATTTATAAATAATGGACATCTGACACCTATTAGCCGTGTGCGCATGATGACGTACAGGCTCCTCTTAAATAAATTCTATTCTACAATAATAAAGGATATACAAATTAAATACAACGATCGTTATGTACATTTCAATTATACTGCATTCGAAAATGCTTATACGCAAGCAAAACTTGAAAAACTTTTTGAAAGTTATTTCAAAGCATCTTATACAGTTTTAGCTAAAATTCTTGAAATGATCTTCTAAATGATGACGCTTGTGTTGCTTTGGATTACAATTCAGTCTCTAATTATTCACTTTACTTTACTTTTTTTGTATATGCTGGACACATATTTTTAGGTATCACCACAAGCTCAGTCATTGATTCTAGAGTACACTTTTCAAATCTATTTTTAGAATTCTTAGTATGTGTATGGATATGAATTTTAAGTTACTTTTATGAAATGCAGTACAACCATACAAATTGAGGATCATTAGTATGGTATCGTATACGACGTTCCAAATTGCTTATACGATATGTAAAATAATTAAATAAATTGCATGGAATTTAATGTACACTAATTTTAGTATGGGAATGCATATGCTTTTGTAGAGAATACTTTTGTGATGCAGAATAATTACATAAATTGCATGCACATGGTCGATCATTAGTATGGGTTCACTTATAATTTTTCAAACTCCTTTAGAAAATGCAATATAATTACACAAATTGCATGCAAATGGACGATCATCAGTATGCGAACACATGAATTTTCAAATCACTTTTACGAGTTGCAGCATAATTACACAAATTGCATGCAAATGGACGGTCATTAGTATGAGTCCACTCATGAATTTTCAAACTCCCTTTAGAATAAGCAGCATAATTACATAAATTGCATGCAAATGAACGATCATTAGTATGGGACCGCATATGGGTTTTCAAATTATCTTTACGAGTTGCAGCATAATTACACAAATTGCATGCAAATGATCGCTCGTTAGTATGGGACCGCATATGAATTATCATTGTATTTTTAATTCATGTTGAATAGGCACATGAAAAGCACGTAAATGAGCGTTCGTTAGTATGTGAGGACATATTAATGTGCTGTATTATGTGAGCGTTTAGTGCCATTTTGTCTTTGGTGCTACCAAGGTCGCGCACTGGATTGCTTTTGAGGATGAAATCGTATACATGAAACACAATAATGACATAAATTGTCTATTCAAAGCGTATTTTAATAATGTTCTACTATTACATCGATCTAGTTAAATGTTTCACAAGCACTTTTTATTTTAATTTCACATTCGCTGTCAGTAACACCACAGATTCTACAAAATTATATTCACTCTAAAATTAGGTATTGATCACCTCGCTTACATAAACTTGTTTACGAACTAAATACAAAAGGATACTATACTCTACACAGTTAAGGAAATAATAGATGGCGCTTGTAATTGAGTCAGATTTGCACTACTGAATATTTGTGTATTAGTATCAATGTTGATACTGTAGCGGGCACTATTTACGCGTTTCACCAATTTAAAACAAGCACCGTAAGCAGGGGTTACTTTGCAACAGTTTTTGAAGTATTTTAATAATTACTAAAGGTTGTCCAATTTTTTTTGTGACTGTCACCTTTAGATATGTTCTTAGATTCTTTGGCTAGCATTTTCTCTTGTTCAATTACCGATACTTTTACTGATATGCTTTATAAAAATTATATTGTATGTCACAATGTTGCCCCACCGATCGGGGTTACTTTGTGACCAGGATTTATCTGTAGTAAGACATATATAAGAAATTAGTTGTCACAAACAAAAGCACACAACGTGTAAATATTATGTTTATTTAATACTAAAGAACCTACAAATGACTTTAAAAACAAAATATTGTAACGGGCTACTACTAACGCGTTTCACTAATTTAAAACAAGTAGTAATAAAAGTATTTATTACTTGCTATTCATAAGTCCAATTAACAGTACATGCCTTATTTATAGATGTTTTCAGTCCAATTAACAATGAAACACTATCACACTTATACTATTTAAAAACACTAATATCTTTCTAAACCAAATTCATAATCATAGATCTATTAACAATACTAAACACTACTATCTATTTATTACACTTTTGTCTATTTATGTATTCCACAAGCTGTCGGTACAATATACACTTTCACATAATACAAATTTATGTTTACTCTTGGACTTCCAAAAGCTTAACTATTTAATTTTACACGATATAATTTATATTCCACATTCTGATATAGACTAAACTCTTGCATTTAGCAGCCATTTATATATACCTTGAATTAAAAGGATGATTCATGATCCAGTATATCCTAGAAAATATTAGGCTTCTGTAGCATATACGTTGCTTACGGCGCTTGTGTGTTTGACGGGTTGCCTAACAGTAGCTCGTAACAATATATTAGCGTTACATTAATCTAATAAAATGATTATAATACATGGTAAATTGTAATAATAAAACATAAATAGTAAATAAGAAGTAAACATAAACATAAAAAAAGCTATTATCTTCTTTAATGAGAAGGTTGATAGTGTATTTCTTCACACAATTTTTCATAAGCAGGACTGTAATTTGATACTGTTTTTTAAAGCAATTATTCAAACTTTCATCCATACGACTTGCTCTAAACTTATTTTTAATAAATTGCGTGGAAGAAAACGTAGCTTTACTTAGATAAGTCAACCCGAAAAACAATTTTACATTCAGAGCGCAATTTTTTAATATTGGATATGTAGTGTAACTGACCTGAAGGCTGACCAAACCCCTCTATGAACGGCACACCGGGCTCCAAGATCTAACATCTAATGGCAGTGGCTAGACGACACCTACGTTGTGTTGTTATAATGTAACACAAATTCACACTGGAAAAATGGCGTTAAAGCGTGAAGGTTTGAAATACAACTACAGTTCTTACCTAACTTACTTTTAAGCAAAAGAATAACCGCTAAAGAGGTCATTCCCATGAAAACAATGGACATGCAGAGCAAACAGTTGCCGGACTTAACCTGGAAGATTTGATAAAGAGCACGGCAGAGGAAACCCCAAACTGTCCTCACACTTCCAACTGCATTTTACACGTCTCGATAAGGACGGGTAACGTACAAGTAACTAGATCACATACATTGAATTTAACGGGATGTCAACTGTTACCCAGACTACCACACATGACAACTGAAGAAACGTTAAAGTACGTGAGCTAGTCTTTTCTGACAGGTACTGAGGTCGGATAACCAATACTACCCAGCTAAAGTTGAAAGAGGAGAACACCAGGAAGGTAAAACCTGCCTTGACTACCAATGTTTCCCCCTGCACGGACACCACACGCGCTCCCATACATACATTAACAGTTTCCAGCCCGTGTTACAAAATATTTCACAAAGGCTAGCCGACTTTCTATTATTTGTAAAAGAGTACAATTACAAATACTTTGACAAGACAACATGAATCGCTGAAATGAACTTATGGTATGATTGCGCATAGTTAACAGGCACTGCTTATTGAATTAACTATTTCCAACATAGTCATAAATGTAAACGCGAAAGGCACGTGAAGGTTGGTCATACCAAAGGTTCCATTTAATTTCATCACAACAATTATCACAAACGTTAAATACTAGTTAACTATGAAGGAAATCGGCTAGATAATAGGATGTACAACACAACAAACAATATAATTAACTTTAAATCGAGATATGAGCGATGTAGTGGAATATGTGGTTAATATGCTGAAAATAAAACAATTACACAAAATAAAAATGTCAAATGCATCACAAATATCAAACACTATAGAACACGTAGGCAGCAAAAACATATCAAAATTTTATAGCACAAAATACAAGCCCAGATTCAGGTGTTCAGTGTTTATATAACTGCATGGTAGTTAAATATTAGAAATCTAGTAAGCAAACGTTAAAAATTATTCATTATGATGGCACCGATTGAAACATACTTTTTAAAAAGTATAGTATATAGTATAGTTTTTGTTCATTATTAACTAATTGTGA
Source organism: Platerodrilus igneus (assembly GCA_036346225.1). Lineage (NCBI taxonomy): Eukaryota > Metazoa > Arthropoda > Insecta > Coleoptera > Lycidae > Platerodrilus > Platerodrilus igneus. Next base: position 19,057,543 of record JARFIW010000858.1, read on the forward strand.
AAAGTTGTCATATTTTAAATTTTAAGGTTATATTTAAAATACCTTCTATAGGGTAGTGAATTGCGGTAGCAATGCAACTCAAGATGCAGATGTAATATTTTTCAAATAATAAAAGCAGTGTCTCAAAATTTCACTGTAAACGTATTTTGCGTCTAAGGATACAGAAAATGTAACAACACCGCACAAAACTGCCAACTGTAACATACTAAATCGTAATATCATTAAAGCTGTGTTCATAGTTACGTCTACATTATACAATTACTAACACTTTATTACTGTTTACGACGTCATCCCATATTTATGGTGAATAGGGTATAATAGGTATTTCTCCAAGTCTAGCAACTTTTTTTATTGACTGCCTGTATCCGTTACCGAAGAATAATTACATACAAAAAATTCGAACGGTTGTTCGTCAGTGTGTGAGAATATTTTACTGCACTTACAAGTAAAAGACAAGACAAAACGTTGAGTACACATTTATTTAAACTGCCTTAATTTAAAATACATTTCTTCTGAAATTATCGTTATCTACATTTTGATTACACTGCATTCGAAAATGCAGCCGAATATTAATTAACAAATGTATGAAAACATCAAACAAATAACTCTTGTAACTTGGTAGAAAAAATAAACTGAATTGAAACTTTGCAATCAGGTTAGTACGTTACATTCCACATTTGGAGATGTACACTTTTAAATTTGTGAGTGAATTCCCGCCATTATTTGTAAAATAAACTTGTTAAATTTCCGCCATGCCGGACAGTTGCGTCGGCGCAAAAGAATGCGTAGACGCGGAGTGAATGGCACAAGTACGCGGTGTGTGACACGACATTATTAGCCAACGAGACGTCGAACGGTGACGTTTGCCTGTGTCTTTTTTTTGTCTTTTTTCTTTTAGAATGTAGGTTTTTTCTTTATCGTTGCCTTCAACTTTATTCCTTCGTCCTGCCTACAAACAGAAGAGGGAAGACATTAAATTTGGTTTCAACGAGGGCATGACGCAACCCACTCCCAACAGACGAGTCCGGAAATTAGCATGGCCCCTGCGCCAGGATGACCCGCAAAATCGTAAAGCGTTCTACATTTTTATGTGGGTACCTTTTATCTTCAACAAATTTCAAAACGGCTTGAACAAGTTTTTGCGTGTTTGATATGTGAATAGCAGTTTATAAACGTACTTCTACAGCTATCTGTGAAAAACAACGACGTCTTATTGTTATTTGTATTATCGTGTAAATTACAGGTTAAGAGGGATTGATAGGTCAAGAGAATAAATTTGCAACGACCGTGTATATAGAAAATAGAAATAATTTATTTACGCGCCAAATTAATTAGTTTTGACATTGAAAACGGACGGATAATAGCATACTTTTGATTTGTAAATCGGAATGTTACATTTGCATAAGTGTAGAAGCTTTGTAGTACGTGAAAACTCCAGGATACAAATATAATTAGCTTTAATATTTTAAAAGTTGTAAATCGAGCACATCAAATAATAGGGAGAGCTTTTGTGTATATAAAATCATTAATGTAAACGCATATTTTCCATTTAACTAAACAAGCGTTTGTTAAATACAAATCCTAAGAAATTCTATAAGTTGCACAACATGGAAAATACGACTTCAAACGGACAATCGATTCAGAGAAGGCCGGACAGATAAATAAACAAGTTCAAGAAACCTGAATAAACGTTGGAACATAATTCTCTAGAAAATTAGTTAACGGTTGATGCGAAGGCTACGAAAACAACAGGTGGTTTGAAAGCAAATTGAGACGGGATATCTATAGCGTAAAGCAGACAAGGATCACATATAATAGACGTTGGGTAAAACAGTCGTTTAAAGCACGTGACAAATTTGGAGGTCAACCACAATATCGATTTTATGTTGCAAGAGTGTGATTATAAAAGAGATAACGAATATAAGTTAGACGAGGGTAAGATAGTGGAAGGCTAGATCTAAAAATGGGAGAAATGTTTCTGACTAGCTGAGTACTAGGAGGTGAGAGAACATTTCAAGAAGATCGCGACCGTTGTATTTTGTTAACCAGTGTTTCAAACTAAAGCGACGATGGAGTGAGAAATCTAAGTGTTACAAAGTTCCTTGCGTATAAAATTTTTAGAATCGATTACGGTAGGGAAGCTTTTCGATTGAAATAGAGTGTAGGGGGTGCGTATCGACAATTATAAATACACGAAAAGACATAGTAGGCCTCTCTTACTTCGCTTATCTCTTTGACTTCGCTTAGCTTTTACTGTAACATCCAACTGTAAAAATTTTATAAAACGGTGTTAGTACAGTCCGTCGAAAGTTAATTAAAAGTGTGAAAAGCACGAGTGGGTGCTATTTTGTAAACGGTGCTGTAGCTACAGACAAAGAATGAACGAAGGGTGTTACTAAGGTAAGCGTGCTGAGAAATTTTTGGAACGAGGATGCTGGGTGTTTGGTAGATGCGGAAGGTGATTAACTTGGTTTGGACAATTATCTGGGTAGAAATATTGAACGCGTTTGCAGAAACTTGGATAGCGATTGAAAATAAGAGAGGTGTATGGATGTAACGACGAAGTTTTGTTGGTCGACATTTCCAGAGGTGACGATGAAAAAATCTTACTCCAGGTAACGAAATTAATTTCTATTGTTATTGTTTGAACATTTTCTTCTGTTATTTTGTGCTACAGTGATTTGACACATTGGGTGTGTATTTTATGAATATCAAAGCTAATTAGCAGGGTATATGAATAGGACAATTTGTATTGATTATTTAAAGGTGTAAATAAATGATATAAAAATTTGATGTAAAGAGTAAACGGGTCTTTAGGGTTGTTAAAAACAAAGCTGCGATTTATTTATGCATTTAGAGTAACAGGGTTTATACTGAGCTCACGATAGACCAGAGTAAATTTCAATTTAGGGTTTCTAAATAGGCCCATTTACTTATATAAAACAAAACTGTTGAAATAAATTAAAGTCATGAAATTTAAAAGGACTTAATGGTTGAGAATTTAATATTTTATAAAGCTGTATATCCAAATCTGTAAATAACGAGCTGGAGACATAAAAATTTTGATTTGTATGAATAAATGGTTGTATGTTTCGTTGAATTATTTGAGTGGTAATTTTATTTGGTAGTATCAGTGAGAAAGAGCGAACTTCGGATGCTAAATGTCAATGAAGAAGCAAATTTTAGAGCTAGCCGTGGTATGCAGAAATTGTAGAGGCGTTCCAGAGGGATTGGAAGATTTATTTTATTTTCAGGAAAAGTTTTTATGACAGTCCAACGCTGGGGCAGCGATTCCAGAGTATTCATAGCAATTTTATGGTGCCCAATTCGTGGGGCGAGAATAAAAAGGGTTTCTCTACAGTAATACACAGCAGTATATACTTTTGATGCACCTAAAATAGTCACTTCAAGAATGTTTTTGACCTGATGACACTACCTCGTTCTACAAATCGAAGAAATCACTTACTACTTGATATAATCTTGCGGTGTTACATCATTAAACTGTTTAAACAAAAAACGTCCAATACTGTTCAGAACATAAATAACAATAAAATTCACAACTTTTTTTAATTGCATGCAAATCAACTAGTGCTAGTATGGGTCCGCATGTGAGTTTTCAAATGGTTTTTATAAGATGTAGCATAATTACATAAATTGCATGCAAATGGACGATCATTAGTATGGGTGCGAATATGAATTTTCAAATTACATTTAGAATTTGCAGCATAATTACATAAATTGCACGCAAATGGGCGATCATTAATATGGGTCCGTATATGCACTTTCAAAATATCTTTACGAAATGCGGCATAATTACATAAATTGCACGCAAATGGGCGGTCATTAGTATGCGTACGTACATGCATTTTCAAATTATATTTACGAGATGCGGCATAATTACATAAATTGCACGCAAATGGGCGGTTATTAATATGGGTCCGTATATGCTTTTTCAAAATATCTGTAGAAGATGCGGCATAATTACATAAATTGCACGCAAATGGGCGGTCATTAGTATGCGTACGTATATGCATTTTCAAATGATCTTTACGAGAAGCGGCATAATTACATAAATTGCACGCAAATGGGCGGTCATTAGTATGGGTCCGTATATGCATTTTCAAAATATCTTTAAAAGATGCGACATAATTACATAAATTGCACGCAAATGGGCGGTCATTAATATGGGTCCGTATATGCTTTTTCAAATGAACTTTACCAGATGCGGCATAATTACATAAATTGCACGCAAATGGGCGGTCGTTAATATGGGTCCGTAAATGCTTTTTCAAATGAACTTTACCAGATGTGGCATAATTACATAAATTGCACGCAAATGGGCGGTCATTAGTATGCGTACGTACATGCATTTTCAAATTATCTTTACGAGATGCGGCATAATTACATAAATTGCACGCAAATGGGCGGTCATTAATATGGGTCCGTATATGCTTTTTCAAAATATCTGTAGAAGATGCGGCATAATTACATAAATTGCACGCAAATGGGCGGTCATTAGTATGCGTACGTATATGCATTTTCAAATGATCTTTACGAGAAGCGGCATAATTACATAAATTGCACGCAAATGGGTGGTCATTAGTATGGGTCCGTATATGCATTTTCAAAATATCTTTAAAAGATGCGACATAATTACATAAATTGCACGCAAATGGGCGGTCATTAATATGGGTCCGTATATGCTTTTTCAAATGAACTTTACCAGATGTGGCATAATTACATAAATTGCACGCAAATGGTCGGTCATTAGTATGGGTCCGTATATGCATTTTCAAAATATGTTTAGAAAATGCGGCATAATTACATAAATTTCATGCAAATGGGCGGTCATTAGTATGTGTTCGCATATGAATTTTCAGTTTATTTTTTTGAAATGCAGAATAATTACATAAGTTGCACGAGAATGAACGTTCTTTAGTATGAGTTCGCATATGAAATATTAACGAACTCTTAAATGGTGCTGAATACACACATAAGAAGCACGTAAATTGGCTTTCGTTAGTATGCGAGAACATATTTTGAGTTCTTATAGGATGCAAAGTAGTTACATAAATTACATGTCACGTGTTCTATATGCACGTTAATGCAATTGTGATCTGATCAAAAGTCACACAGGAAGTATGTTCACATAATCTAATTGTAATTCTAAATGTTCTAGCGCATTTTATTTTAATCTACATAACAGATTCAACAAAATAATTTTGACCAATATTAGACATCGATACTGAAGGTCGACAATTTAGATGCATGAATATTGTTTACAGAATCCTAAATACATTATATTACGACGTAATCTTTAGAAAATGTAATGCTACAGCGCCATTTAATATGTATTAGATCGTTACATGGGGAGATTGAGACAAGATATTAATTTTACCATATTCAGCGATAAATTGGGTCGTTTACAGTGAATATTGTTTAGAACTAAATAATTTATCACATTCGACGTTACATTTAGAAAACCTCCATAAAGTATTACATTAACCAATTTAATTTATGTAATTGTCGTGTTGTATACACTTTTAACTGTATACTATAACGAAAATATGGGTTTTACAGTGAAATTTTGAAACAGTAAAAACTTACTTAGTAATTGTATAATGTTGACAGATATACTATGAACGGTATTTAAATATTATTAAAATTTATTAGCAATTTACAATTAGTAAATAATAACAAATATCGGGTTGTTACATTAATCCTTATGACTTAGACGAGTATAAGGTTCATGCTTTGACATGTGAATTTTAAAAACACTTGAAAACTTAACTATACTCTTAAGTTTGCTTTAAACAAATTTCAGTGATACGTCATTTAGAATATTTTATATATAACTTTAATTTAAAAAAATATGTACCAGTATTTAACAATTGTTAAATAATAAACAAGAACTATACGAGGTTCTTAAAATTGTAAATTTTGGAAACTTAGGCGAGTTAAGGTTCGGGCCTTTGGAGCTGTGTTTTTAAAAAACAACTTGAAACACTTAACAAATTTAATTTGACTTGAAACAGAAATTACAGTGAAATTTAGAATAACTTGTTCATAATAACTTTAATAAAAAATAATTAATTGTACTGGGCGAGTAGTCTAGGTAGACAACAATGCAAAAGCTGTAATACTCAGACTGACTGCCGGGCCTTGAGGTCCCGGCCTTTTTATAATAACCTGCCCCTCACACGGCTGCGGGAACTTGCAGATCTCATGTCTGCGTTTCTCTTAATTGTACACTTTATTACAATGTAACAATTTTAATTCTAAGTAATTGCGGTATGTCAACCGCCTGTGACCTGCCACCTGCAGTATCACTGCCCTCACGGATTCAAAGTTGCATGTTCGTTCTCATGAACTGTCGATACCCTCTCTGGGTTATTCTTGTATTACAATGTTGCAATGAACTTATACTGTATTTAACAATTTCTAATAATTCCTATTAGATTCAATATTTCAATATATATAGGTAATTGGGGGATACATAACTCCTCCCACCGTAAATGAAAAATTAAGGTTTGACTTAATTTTTAAATACATAAAATTCTTTATTTAATTTTATTTAAAATTCATTATTTCTAAGGGTATACTTATCGTTTCTTTATTTCTCTTTGTTTCCTTAAATCTAGAACTGTTTCCTTCATTCTTATATCTAAGGTACATTTTGTATAATACATACATGATTACAAAAATTATTAAAATGATTAGTACAATTATCCAAACGCTTATATTATTATAATGAAACTTTGGCGTTTTGAGTTCACTTAATTGTTCTTTGTAACTTTCCACTAATTTCATGGCGTGGTTGAGTTCGTCTAAGTCTAGATGCTCTAGCTTCATAGGTTTCTTGATTATTTCTTCGTCTTCTTGTTATATCTTGAACTGTAGTTCCGGTAGGTTTGCAAGTTTCTTTGTTGCTATGGGATCTTGATAAACTCTGATTACTTCGTCTTTCAATTTCACATAACAGTCTTCTTTGAGGGTAATTAGTTTGCTTCCGATTAGTGCTTGGTTATTTACATCTTGATTGCAGTGGATGGTTGCTATTACTTCTGTTGGGAAAATGGCTATCCATTTGTTTTCTGTAACCTTTTGAATTTTCATGTTAGTTATTTGCACTTGTTTGGCTTCACAGATTTCGTAATGATTTGAGAATTTTAATAGTTGCACTTCACAAGGGCTGTCTTCTTGAATGGCTGTTGTCGTCATCGATTGATATAAGTATTGGTTTGGTGCTACTTCAGTACATTTTTCGTTTGTATAACCATGTCTCAGTTCATTTAGGGATAGGAATTTGGTTTTGGGTATGATTACTTGGTGTGTGCTAGTAACTTTCGTTGGAAAAGCAAATAAATGATAATAATTATAATTGTTACTTTCTAGTATGGGGATTTCTATTAAAAATATTATTTCGTTATTCTTAATGTAGCCTTTTACTATAGCTATTTTTTCAAATATTAGAATGTTAGATTCTGTTACATCAAAAGGTAATTTACTGTTAATTATAAGTGATCTAATTCTTATTAATTCGTTTAATAAATCGGTGGGTTCAATAATGCTAGAGTGTAGGGTATTTAATTTTGCAAATGTTACTGCGTTTTCTAACGTTGCTAAAATTTGTTGCATTAAAGTAAGGGTGGATATTATTTGAGTAAATATTGTATTATATCTAATTAAATCTCGCATGCCTAACGAGGTAGTTTGCATGGTGGTTTCAAGGGTTTATATTCGGTTGTCTATACTGTCCTGATTTCTTACTAACTTTCTCAACGTTTCGTTGAACTTTATAATCGTTGATTGGGTTAACGAGAGTTGGTTGCTGATTATGGTTTTTATGTCGTTTTGATTCTCAATTAATTGTTGTATTGCGTTGTCATAACGTTCTGCGTCTTGGTTATCTAAATTGCCTGTGATAGCTTTTATTATGTTACCTAATCCGTTGAATAGTCCTCTTTTTCGTCTCGTAGTTTGTTCGTTGGGTATTAGTCTATTAAGTTTATCTGCTATGTTTCTTAAAATGCTTTCTATTATACTGTTGTAATTCATCATTTCTATTGCGTATTCTTTTCCGAATTTTGCTGTGTCCATTGATTGTTTTAATCAATCATAATTTTCTGTGATTGTTTGAAATTCTTGTTTTAATTCCGTTAGGTCGAATTTTTGTGCGAATGTCCAATAGTCGATCGTGTTTTGCATACTGCCTAATTTAATTGGTAGTATACCGGAGTTGTTTTTTATATCTTCTATTATTACTTGGTTGTCCGTTCTACCTGGGCGGAGGTTGACGGTAAGGGTGATGACTGTCTATCTGAAATTACAGGGTGTCTTAGGTTTTTCAAATGAATGTACTTTGTTATTTTACCGTTGTCTCCTACTGCTATGTTTTTATCTGATATTTTCTTAATTTTGAATAGTCCTAAATTTCTGGGTGCCGTTTTATGTCGCTTGCTTTGAAAGTTTTTCTCATACACGGTTTGTCCTATTGAAAATTTATTTGCGTCGGTATTTTTGTTACGGGTTGTGGTGATACGTTCTTTATCGTTCTCTAATTTATCTTTTACCTTGTCATAAGTTATTTTTAGTTTTTCTTTGTGGTCTTTCGCATATTGTTGATATACTTCCTTATTGTAGTGTATGTCATAGGGATTTCGTGAATCTGAATGTCCTAAGGTTAATTCTAAGGGTGTAAAGTTTGTTGATGAGTGAATTGTATTATTATAGGCGATTAGTGCGTATGACATTAAATTGGTTATATGTTCCTTTTTATAATTTATTCTTAATAATCGAATTTGTTCTAACAGGGTTAAATGTAGTCGTTCAATTAGTCCGTTTGATTCAGGGCTGTTTTCCGTTATAAAATGAATTTTTATTTTGTGAAGTTCTAAAGTGTTTTGTATTGTCTCATTTTTAAATTCGCTACCATTGTCTAGAGTTATTGATTCGGTTGTTCCATAAAATATGAAATATTGTAAAAATCTTTGGGTCACGTCAATGAGTGTTGATTCCTAATTACATCGTTTATTTCGTCAGGGTCGTCTAATGTTATTAATTTTCTCGTACATCTGATGAGTTCAGGGCCAGAGTTATTGAATAGTTTAATGTATAATTCTGAAAATCTTTGGTATAAATGTTCAGTGTTGAAATAAAAATAAAATCGTTTTTTCTCGGGGGTGTATTCTTTTAGAATTATAATTATTTGTTCCTCGTTGTCATCTTTAGTTATTTGAATTTGGTATATCTTTTTGTTATCTACTTTTGTATATTTTACGGGATTGGGGTTATTTAAAACTTCGGTTATTATAAATTGGTTGGGTTTCATATCGATTGCTTCGTTTAAAATTTTAATCGCGTTTTTAGGTTCTTCGTTTTGTGTCGAATGTATCGTGTCGATCTCGTCTGGATCTTCCCTTATTTCTGCTTCGTCTACGTTTCCTATAATGGATTTCGTTTCCAGTGCATTGAGTTGGATTCTACTTAAAGCGTCTGCGTCGTTGTTATAAATTCCTTTTTTATATATAATTTCGTAATCGTGCTCTTCGAGTCTGATTCTCCATCTTTGTAATTTTAAATTCGATTCTTTCAGTTTGCATAGCCATACTAGTGGTCTATGATCGGTGTATATGTAAAATTTTCTTCCGTATAAATAAGGTCTAAAATATTTTGTTGCCCAAATTATGGCTAATAATTCTTTTTCTATGGTACTATATTTCTGTTTGGTTTCGTTTAGGGTTCTGGATGCGTAGCTGATGGGTTTATCGCTACCTACTTTTCCTTGGCTCAATACTGCGCCTAATGCTACATTCGATGCGTCTGTCGTCAGTATAAATGGTTTTGAAAAGTCTGGGTATTCTAATACAGGGTGATTCGTTAATATGTTCTTAATTTTGACAACGGCTTTAATAAATTCCGGGGTGTGTTCAATTTTGTTTCCCTTTTTTAAACAGTTTGTCAGGGGTTTGTAAATCTTGTTCTTGCTACCCTGCTTCTACTATATCCTTACGAAGTTGGCTTCTAATAGACACTTGATTGGAACTTTGTATCTTGACTGACTTGGCTTTAATTAGTTTCTTTGCAGAAACTTTGTATTCTGGTATAGTTATTCTCCAATACAATAGCTTGTCCTGTTATCGTTTTGTATTCTTGATTTTATTCATATTTTTGTTTGGTCGTTTCTTAAATCTGTATATTACACATACAATTTCTTTCTCTAATATTAACTACACATCTGACATTCTTTGTCTAGTACAATGCGCGGCTGGAAATAAAATTGTAAATTAGTAGTATATATACAAAGCCACAGTGCTTGTCGATTAACTTACATATTATTATGATATCTAACGCGGAATGGCGGCATATCTACCAAGTATCGTAAGAAACTACTCTTTTACACCCTATTCCGATAAATATGGGCTGACGTCGCTATACAAGTAAATGCTGTGTTGTCATGGTTGACTTATTCTGGGCCTATTTAATTTGTGGTTTTCAAATCTTTAATTTTTATAATTTCTAGTTTTCAAAATTACAATTTGTCACGGAAAATTTAAGTCAAGTTGACGGCCACTAGAAAAGTGCTTAGGTAGCGGCTTTTGGGTTAGGGGTGGTGGCAACTTTTGCTCCAGCTTAGTCAGGGTGAGACTCTAATTCAGGGTAGATCAGAAAATGTACTGCACAGATTATAATAAGGGTTAGTATTTAATCAGAGCCTGGACAGGGAATGCCAAGGCGCCAGGAACTGATTACAATTAAGGAGGGTATGAAACCTAAAGTCCTAGTTCCAACGGACTTCAAAGGAAACCCCTCCAGATTATAAATATAAAACATGCAACTTCACAAAATAGCTATCTTTAATATCGCATCGGAACACAAAAACAATTAATAACAAAAATTTTAAATACCAGTTGAATTTCAATAATACATCAATTATGATTAACACAAGAATAGAAAATACAAAATTAGTAAATATTACCGTAAGGAACCCCGCACGAGTGCATATCAGGGAAGAAGAACTTTTAATTTCTCACTCACTATAAAGTTATTTATTACTCACGTACTCATATACCCTTGGCCAAGAAAGCATGTAGTAGTACGTAAAATGCACCATAAATTAAGTGCTAGGTGTTCTAACCTCAATTTCAAATAAGCACCTCGTGGGAGCAATCTGTAACAATAGTGTAAATATTAGATACCTTAACGTACTGTTGAAATATTTCACAATTATTTTAATGAATCACCCTAGGCAGTAAAGAGGGTGCCTAGAAATATACTAAATGTTGATTTTTAAATATTAAATTTTGTATATCAGTATTACAGAATTTTGAATGAAGTAGATGTACTTCTTATGAACAGCAATAGCTCAAATTATTAATATTAAGTACTAGTAAAGGAAAATAATAAAACCACAATGGCACCAAATAAGCACAAACACTAACAACAAATAATAATACATGGAATAATCTTACTCAATGATTAGCTTCTGTACGTAGTTATCTCACATCAAAGGTCGTCGAAGTCCTAGGCTGCTGGAATGGTAACCCAGAGTAACGACAGCTGGTCGGCAACGCCAATAAATGATAAATAATAAAGTTGAGAGTGCGACAACGTTCTTGAGATAAAGGAGACAGGAGCATAAACAGAATGAAGAGCATACGTATAACGCACAATGAGAAGGCATAGGGAGGAAAAAGAAGAAGAAGAACCCTAAAATTTAATATCAGAAATCAAGTTGCAAACAAAAATTGATATATTAATTACCACGTAAGTGGGTCAATTAAATGTGCACTAACTGATTTAGAGATAACAGGACGTTACAATATTTAGATTTCAATAACGAACATCTGCACCTAGAAAAATTAAAATAATAAAATTTAATCTATTTTAATTCATACCAATTATGAACGATGATGATGAATTTAAATCTACTACAAGTGCAAATCGAAGCTTACAAAAGGTATTCTAGAACCATAAAACCAAAATTGTTAAAAGTTCCAAATCTCTCATTTGTAGAATGTTCCTTTTTCTACACAGAAGTTTTTAAAATATACAACTAGAAAAATCCCATTTCTAAAATTATCAACTTTCAAAATTTCCACGATTCAAAATATTGCAATTTTAAAATTTTCCAATTTGAAATTTTTCTTATTTTTAAAATTTTCAAAATTTAAAATGTCTAATTTTAAAAATATTCGATTAACTACACATTAGTTATTAAAACCTACAATTTTAGAAGAACCCTATTGCAAAATTACCAATTTTAAAATTCCCAAGATTCAAAATTTTAGAAAATTAAAATTATTGAATTTAAAATATCCCAAATTTTTAATTAATTTAAAAATCAAAATTTCTAATTCTCAAAATATTCTTAATCTTTTCATTTGAAAAGCCCAATTTGCGAACTTACCATTTTTTAAATTATTCACAAGTTTTAAAATTGCAATTTTCAAAACGTTTAATTTGAAATATTTCAAATTTTGATCATTTTCAATGTTCATAATTACTAATTTTCAAAATATTCCTCTTGCAAAACCTAAGCTTTTATAATCTACAATTTTAAAATTAATCCATTTGTAGAATTTTAAATATTCAAAACACTCAAAGTTCAAAAATTTCAATTTTAATCATTTCTTTTGAAAAATTTCAAATTTAAATATTTTTAAAGTTAAAAAATTTTAACTTTTTATTATTTTTTAAAATATACTATTTAGCAAAATTCAAATTTAAATTACAAAGCTTTAAAATTCTCAAAGTTCAAAATTGATAATTTTACAATTTTTAAATTTGAAACATTTTAAATTCTTTAAAATTTTCAAAGTTTAAAGTTTCTAATTTTCACAGTATCCCAATTTCGACACATTAGCTTACAATTTAAAAAAGGTCCATTTCAATAGTACCAATTTTCATAAGTCCGGAGATTTTAAATTTTCGAAATTTAAAAATTGTTTAATATAAAATATTTGAAATTTTAAAAATTTTCAAAGTCTAAAGGTGCTAAATTTCGAACTATTCCATTTTCATAGCAGAAATCGCCCAAATCTACAATTTAAAGAAGCTCATTTGTAAAATTACCAATTTTTAGAACCCATGGGTTAAAGATTTTCAATTTTAACATCTTTTAGTTTAAAATATTACAAATTTTTAAAAATTCCAAAGTTCATAATTTCTAATTTGGAAAATATCACATTTGACAAACTTAAGTTTAATCTATAATTTTAAAGAAAATCCTTTTGTTAAATTTCCAATTTTCAATACTCCCAATTTCTAAAATATTAAATTTAGTAATTATTATTGAAAAACTATAGATTTTAAATATTTTCAAAGTGCAAAAATTCAAATTCTCAAAGCGTCCCATTTTTAAAACATAAGTATAAAATTTAGAAAAACTCCATATGTAAAAGTATTCATTTTCAAAATTCCCAAATTTTAAAATTGTAATTTTAAAATTTTGTTAATTACAAGCGTCAAATTTTTTAAAATTTTCAAATTTATAAATTCTTAAATTTTACAATATCTCGATTTCAACACATAAGTTTTAAAAATTTAGAATTTAGAGACCGTTCATTTTTAAAATTATCAATTTTCATAAGTCCGGAGATTTTAAATTTTCGGAATTTAAAAAATTTTTCATTTGAAATGTTTCAAATTTTTAAGGTTTTCAAAGTTCAAAAGTTTTTATTTTCAAAATAGGTCACTTATTACAAGAATTTACAAAATTTACAATTAAAACAAACACTATTTAAAAATTTACTAATCTTAAAAATCTTATAATTCAAAAGTTCACCTTCAAAATTTCTTAATTTGACATACTTTATAGTTTCGAGATTTTTATAGTATATATTTTTATTTTTCAAAATATTCCATTTACTAGCTAAGATTTTAAATTCTACATTTTTAGAAAAGGATCATATCTAAAATTTCCAATTTTCAAAATCTTCAAGGTTCAAAATTTGCAATTTTAAAATTTGTTAATTTGAAATATTTTAAATTTTTACGATATTCAAATTTCTAAATTTTTCATTAAAAGCAAAAACTATTTAAAAATGTACTAATTTTTAAAACCCCAAAATTTAAAACTTCATTTTCAAAATTTCTTAATTTGAAATATTTTAAACTTTCAAGCTTTTTTTTAGTTTTTATTTTTATATTTTAAATTATGCCATTTACAATTTAAGTTTTTAAATTCTACATTTTTAGAAAAAAACCATTTTTAAAATTAGCAATTTTCAAAATTTTCAAGATCTAAAATTTGCAATTTTAAAATTTTTTAGTTTGAAGTATTCTAACTTTTTCAAATTTTCAAATTTCTAAATTTCTCATTTTTAAAATATACCATTTCTACAATTTTAAAAATAACTCATTTGTAAAATACCACTTTACAAAATTTCCAAGAATCTTTATTTACAACTTTAAGATTTTAATTTGGAACATTTTAATTTTTAAGATTTTCAAAGTTCAAAAATTCTAATTTGCAATATGTTGCACTTTCATTACAATATTTCATAAATTTACAATTTAAACAAAACCATTTGAAAAATTACTAATTTTCAAAACCTCAATGCTTGAAAACTTTCAGTTTCAAAATTTTTTAATTTGAAATATTTTTGTTTTCAAGAATTTTATAGCTAAAATTCTATTTTTTAAAAGATTTCATTTACAACCAAAGTTTTGAATTCTTAAAATTAAAAAAAAACACATTTCAAAATTTCCAATTTTTAAAATCTCCAAGGTTCAAAATCTGCAGTTATAAAATTTTTAATTTGAAATATTTCTAATTTTTTAGGTTTACACATTTCAAAATCTACGATTTTTCAAATATGCCATTTTAACATATAATTTTACAATTTTATAAATAGCCCTTTCGTAAAATTGCCAATTTTCAAAATTTTCAAAATTCTTAATTTGCAATTATAATATTTTTATATGAACCATTTCTAATTTTTAAAATTTTCTTAGTTCAAAATGTCTGAATCTCAAACTGTCCATTTTCAACACAAGCTTTAAAAATTTACAATTGTAAAAAGCCTATTTGTAAAATTATCAACTTTTAAAATGCTAAAGATGTCAAATTTGCAATTTTAGTATTTTTTAATTCAAAATTTTTTAAATTTTTAAGAGTTTTAATGTTAAAAATTTCTAAATTTCAATGTATTCCATTTTTAATATAAGTTTTAAAATGTACAATTTTAAAAATGCTTATTTGTAAAATTACTAATTTTTAAAATTCCCTGGATTCACAATTTTCAATTTTAATATTCCTTAATTTAAAGTATTTCAATTTTTCAAAGTTTCCAAAGTTCAAATGTCTAATTTCCAAAGTTTCTAGTTTTCAACAGATAAGTTCTCAAAATTTACAATTTGAAAGAGGGGCATTTATAAAATTACCATTTTCCAACATTACCAAAATTTGAAATTTGCTATTTTAAAATTGCTTAATTTAAAATATATCAAATTTTAAAATATTATAGATTTAAAACTTCTAATTTTCAAGACTTATTATCTTCAACGCAGGGTTTTGAGATGTACAATTTTCTAAAAGGCAGTTTGTATGAATATCCACTTTCAAAATCTCCAAGATTCAAAATTGGCAGTTTTAAAATTTTAGATTTATAAGATTTTATTAAGCAAAATTTATAGTTTTAATCCCGTTTTTATTTCAACGCCTAAGTTTCTAAAATTTACAATTTTAAAAACCTAGTATAGTTTTTGTTTATTATTAACTAATTGTGAAACGTTGGCATATTTTAAATTTTAAGGTTATATTTAAAATACCTTCTATAGGGTAGTGAATTGCGGTAGCAACGCAACTCAAGATGCAGATGTAATATTTTTCAAGTAATAAAAGCAGTGTCTCAAATTTTCACTGTAAACAAATTTTGCGTCTAAAGATACAGAAAATGTAACAACACCGCACAAAACTGCCAACTGTAACATACTAAATCGTAATATCATTAAAGCTGTGTTCATAGTTACGTCTACATTATACAATTACTAACACTTTGTTACTGTTTACGACGTCATCCCATATTTATGGTGAATAGGGTATAATAGGTATTCCTCCAAGTCTAGCAACTTTTTATATTGACTGCCTGTATCTGTTACCGAAGAATAATTATATACAAAAAATTCGAACGGTTGTTCGTCAGTGTGTGAGAATATTTTACTGCACTTACAAGTGAAAGACAAGACAAAAAGTTGAGTACACATTTATTTAAACTGGCTTAATTTAAAATACATTTCTTCTGAAATTATCGTTATCTACATTTTGATTACACTGCATTCGAAAATGCAGCCGAATATTAATTAACAAATGTATGAAAACATCAAACAAATAACTCTTGTAACTTGGTAGAAAAATAAACTGAATTGAAACTTTGCAATCAGGTTAGTACGTTACATTCCGCATTTGGAGATGTACACTTTTAAATTTGTGAGTGAATTCCTGCCATTATTTTTAAAATAAACTTGTTAAATTTCCGCCATGCCGGACAGTTGCGTCGGCGCAAAAGAATGCGTAGACGCGGAGTGAATGGCACAGGTGCGCGGTGTGTGACACGACATTACTAGCCAACGAGACGTCGAACGGTGACGTTTGCCTGTGTCTTTTTTTGTCTTTTCTCTTTTAGAATGTAGGTTTTTTCTTTATCGTTGCCTTCACCATTATTCCTTCGTCCTGCCTACAAACAGAAGAGGGAAGACATTAAATTTGGTTTTAACGAGGGCATGACACAACCCACTCCCAACAGACGAGATACCCGGAAATTAGCATGGCCCCTGCGCAAGGATGACCCGCAAAATCGTAAAGCGTTCCACATTTTTAAGTGAGTACCTTTTATCTTCAACAAACTTCAAAACGGCTTGAACAAGTTTTTGCGTGTTTGATATGTGAATAGCAGTTTATAAACGTACTTCTACAGCTATCTGTGAAAAACAACGTCTTATTGTTATTTGTATTATCGTGTAAATTACAGGTTAAGAGGGATTGATAGGTCAAGAGAATAAATTTGTAACGACCGTGTATATAGAAAATAGGAATAATTTATTTACGCGCCAAATTAATTAGTTTTGACATTGAAAACGGACGGATAATAGCATACTTTTGATTTGTAAATCGGAATGTTACATTTGCATAAGTGTAGAAGCTTTGTAGTACGTGAAAACTCCAGGATACAAATATAATTAGCTTTAATATTTTAAAAGTTGTAAATCGAGCACATCAAATAATAGGGAGAGCTTTTGTGTATATAAAATCAATAATGTAAACGCATATATTCCATTTAACTAAACAAGCGTTCGTTAGATACAATTTCTAAAAAATTGTATAAGTTGCACAACATGAAAAATACGACTTCAAACGGAGAATCGATTCAGAGAAGGCCAGACAGATAAATAAACAAGTTCAAGGAACCTGAATAAACGTTAGAACATAATTCTCTAGAAAATTAGTTAACGGTTGATACGAAAGCTACGAAAACAACAGGTGATTGAAAGCAAATTGAGACGGGATATCGATAGCGTAAAGCAGACAAGGATCACATATAATAGACGTTGGGTAAAACAGTCGTTTAAAGCACGTGACAAATTTGGAGGTCAACCACAATATCGATTTTATGTTGCAAGAGTGTGATTGTAAAAGAGATAACAAATATAATTTAGAAGAGGGTAAGATAGTGGAAGACTAGATCTAAGAATGGGAGAAATGTTTGTGATTAGCTGAGTACTAGGAGGTGAGAGAAAATTTCAAGAAGATCGCGACCGTTGTATTTTGTTAACCAGTGTTTCAAACTAAAGCGACGATGGAGTGAGAAATCTAAGTGTTACAAAGTTTGTTGCGTATAAAATTTTTAGAATCGATTACGGTAGGGAAGCTTTTCGATTGAAATAGAGTGTAGGGGGTGCGTATCGACAATTATAAATACACGAGAAGACGTAGTAGGCCTCTCTTACTTTGCTTATCTCTTTGACTTCGCTTAGCTTTTACTGTAACATCCAACTGTAAAAATTTTATAAAACGGTGTTAGTACAGTCCGTCGAAAGTTAATTAAAAGTGTGAAAAGCACGAGTGGGTGCTATTTTGTAAACGGTGCTGTAGCTACAGACAAAGAATGAACGAAGGGTGTTACTAAGGTAAGCGTGCTGAGAAATTTTTGGAACAAAGATGCTGGGTGTTTGGTAGATGCGGAAGGTGATTAACTTGGTTTGGACAATTATCTGGGTAGAAATATCGAACGCGTTTGCAGAAACTTGGATAGCGATTGAAAATAAGAGAGGTGTATGGAAGCAACGACGAGGTTTTGTTGGTCGATATCTCCAGAGGTGACGATGAAAAAATCTTACTCCAGGTAACGAAATTAATTTCTATTGTTATTGTTTGAACATCTTCTACTGTTATTTTGTGCTAGAGTGATTTGACACATTGGGTGTGTATTTTATGAATATCAAAGCTAATTTGAAGAGTATATGAATAGGACAATTTGTATTGATTATGTAAAGGTGTAAATAAATGATATAAAAATTTGATGTAAAGAGTAAACGGGTCTTTAGGGTTGTTAAAAACAAAGCTGCGATTTATTTATGCATTTAGAGTAACAGGGTTTATACTGAGCTCACGATAGACCAGAGTAAATTTCAATTTAGGGTTTCTAGATAGGCCCATTTACTTATATAAAACAAAACTGTTGAAATAAATTAAAGTCATGAAATTTAAAAGAACTTAATGGTTGAGATTTTAATATTTTATAAAGCTGTATATCCAAATCTGTAAATATCGAGCTGGAGACATAAAATTTTTGATTTGTATGAATAAAAGGTTGTATGTTTCGTTGAATTATTTGAGTGGTAATTTTATTTGGTAGTATCAGTGAGAAAGAGCGAACTTCGGATGCTAAATGTCAATGAAGAAGCAAATTTTAGAGTTAGCCGTGGTATGCAGAAATTGTAGAGGCGTTCCAGAGGGATTGGAAGATTTATTTTATTTTCAGGAAAAGATTTTATGACAGCCCAACGCTGGGGCAGCGATTCCAGAGTATTCATAGCAATTTTATGGTGCCCAATTCGTGGGGCGAGAATAAAAAGGGTTTCTCTACAGTAATACACAGCAGTATATACTTTTGATGCACCTAAAATAGTCACTTCAAGAATGTTTTTAACCTGATGACCCTACCTCGTTCTACAAATCGAAGAAATCACTTACTACTTGATATAATGTTGCGGTGTTAAATCATTAAACTGTTTAAACAAGAGACGTCCAATACTGTTCAGAACTTAAATAACAATAAAATTCACAACTTTTTTTAATTGCATGCAAATCAACGAGTGCTAGTATGTGTCCGCATGTGAGTTTTCAAATGGTTTTTATAAGATGTAGCATAATTACATAAATTGCATGCAAATGGACGATCATTAGTATGGGTGCGAATATGAATTTTCAAATTCCATTTAGAATTTGCAGCATAATTACATAAATTGCATGCAAATGGACGAACGTCAGCATGAACTCGCAAATGCATTTTCAAATGACCATGACGAGATGTGGCATAATTACATAAATTGCACGCAAATGGTCGGTCATTGGTATGGGTCCGTATATGCAATTTCAAAATATCTTTACGAAATGCGGCATAATTACATAAATTGCACGCAAATGGGCGCTCATTAGTATGCGTACGTATATGCATTTTCAAATGATCTTGACGAGATGCGGCATAATTACATAAATTGCACGCAAATGGGCGGTCATTAATATGAGTCCGTATATGCTTTTTCAAAATATCTGTAGAAGATGCGGCATAATTACATAAATTGCACGCAAATGGGCGGTCATTAGTATGCGTACGTATATGCATTTTCAAATGATCTTTACGAGATGCGGCATAATTACATAAATTGCACGCAAATGGGCGGTCATAAATATGGGTCCGTATATGCTTTTTCAAAATATCTGTAGAAGATGCGGCATAATTACATAAATTGCACGCAAATGGGCGGTCATTAATATGGATCCGTATATGCGTTTTCAAATGAACTTTACCAGATGTGGCATAATTACATAAATTGCACGCAAATGGTCGGTCATTAGTATGGGTCCGTATATGCATTTTCAAAATATGTTTAGAAAATGCGGCATAATTACATAAATTGCATGCAAATGGGCGGTCATAAGTATGTGTTCGCATATGAATTCTTAATTTATTTTTTTGAAATGCAGAATAATTACATAAGTTGCACGAGAATGAACGTTCTTTAGTATGAGTTCGCATATGAAATATTAACGAACTCTTAAATGGTGCTGAATACGCACATAAGAAGCACGTAAATTGGCTTTCGTTAGTATGCGAGAACATATTTTGAGTTCTTATAGGATGCAAAGTAGTTACATAAATTACATGTCACAGATGTTCTTTAGTATGTCACCGTTTAATGCAATTGTGATCATAGATACAAAAGTCACACACAGGATAGTCTTTGAGAATAAGACCACATACGTGAAGCACAATAATCATAAATTGTTTATCCAAAAAACATATTTCACTAATCTTCTAAATGTTCTAAGCGCATTTTATTTTAATCTCACATAACAGATTCAACAAAATAATTTTGCACCAATATTAGCTATCGATTGGGTCGTTTACATGAATTTGTTTACGAACCAAATACATTTAGTCCATTCGCGTTAATTTTAGGAAACGTCACAACTGCATAAAATGCTACGTTGCCAATGTTATATGTATTGTCGTTGATTGAGATATGAACATGATATTCAACTATACCTTATTCACGAAAAATATGGGATGACGTCGTAAACAGTAATAAAGTATTAGCAATTGTATAATGTGGACGCCGCTGATGAACGCTGATGAACGCCGCTTTAATAGTATTACGATTTAGCATGTTACAGTGGGGAGTTTTGTGCGGTGTTGTTACATTTTCTGTATCCTTAGACGCAAAATTTGTTTACAGTGAAATTTTGAGACACTTAAAAAATCTTACTTCTACTTCTTGAGTTGCATTGCTACCACAATTCACTACCATAGAGAAGGTATTTTAAATATAACCTTAAAATTTAAAATATGCCAACTTTTAACAATTGTTAAATAATAAACAAGAACTATACGAGGTTTTTAAAATTGTAAATTTTGAAAACTAAGTCGTAGAAATAAAAACGGGATTAAAACTATAAATTTTGCTTTATAAACTTATAAATCTAAAATTTTAAAACTGCCAATTTTGAATCTTGGGGATTTTTAAAGTGGGTATTCATACAGACTGCCTTTTTTAAAATTGTAAATTTCAAAAATCTGCGTTGAAGATGGTACGTCTTGAAAATTAGAAGTTTTAAATCTAGAATATTTTAAAAATTCAAATATACTAAATTAATCAATTTTAAAATTGGAAATTTCAAATTTTGGTAATGTTGGAAAATGGTAATTTTATAAATGTGCCTTTTTCAAATTGAAAACTTATCTGTTGAAAACAAGACACTTTGAATATTAGATATTTGAACTTTGGAAACCTTGAAAAACTGAAAATTGTGATTCCAGGGTATTTTAAAAATTAGTAATTTTACAAATAGGCATTTTTAAAATTGTGCATTTTAAAACTTATATTGAAAATCGAATACATTGAAATTTAAAAAGTTTTAACTTTAAAACTCTTAAAAAATTTAAAAATTTCGAAATAAAAAACATTAAAATTGCAAATTTGGAATTTTTAGCATTTTAAAAGTTGGTAATTTTACAAATAGGTTTTTTACAATAGTAAATTTTAAAAGCTTGTTTAAAAATGGACAGGTTGAGATTTAGAAATTTTGAACTTAGAAAATTTTAAAAATTAGAAATGGTTCAAATAAAAATATTAAAATTGCAAATTAAGGATCTTGGATATTTTGAAAATTGGCAATTTTACGAAAGGGCTATTTATAAAATTGAAAAATTATGTGTTAAAATGGCATATTTTAAAAATCATAAATTTTGAAATGTGTAAACCTAAAAAATTAGAAATATTTCAAATTAAAAATTTTAAATTGCAACTTTTGAACCTCGGAAATTTAAAAAATTGGAAATTTAAAAATGTGTTTTTTAAAATTTTTAAAATTATAAACGTAGGTTGTAAATGAAATCTTTTAAAAAATAAAATTTTAACTATAAAATTCTTGAAAATAAAAATATTTCAAATTAAAAAATTTTGAAACTGAAAGTTTTCAAGCTTTGGGGTTTTGAAAATTAGTAATTTTTCAAATGGTTTTTTTTTTAAATTGTAAGTTTTTAAAATATTGTAATGAAAGTGCAACATTTTGAAAATTAGAATTTTTGAACTTAGAAAATCTTTAAAATTAAAATGTTCAAAATAATAATCTTAAAGTTGTAAATAAAGAATCTTGGAAAATTTTGAAAAGTGGTAATGAGTTATTTTTAAAAGTGTAGAAATAGAATATTTTAAAAATGACAAATTTAGAAATTTGAAAATTTTTAAAGTCACTTGAGTCACTTGCCAATAATTCCTTTTTTACTTTGTTTAATTTAAGACTCATTAAACCGACTTTTCTCTTAAATATAACTTTTGGCTATGGAAAAAGGCAGTTGAACCGGATCTCCTCCGTGTCGACTGTTGTTAAAACTTGCGATGTCAGGTGAAACGACACGAAGACACAAATTGTGAGCTAGGTGATGCTGTACTTCCCATAAGGTGTCTTTGTTAAATTTTACAACTTTGCTACTCCTGTCCTGATGAGCCCCAATTAGGGCGAAACGCGTCGACAGGATGCCCTCGTGGCTGAATTTGAGTCACTTGCCAATAATTCCTTTTTACTTTGTTTAATTTAAGACTCATTAAACCGACTTTTCTCTTAAATATAACTTTTGGCTATTGAAAAAGGCAGTTGAACCGGATCTCCTCCGTGTCGACTGTTGTTAAAACTTGCGATGTCAGGTGAAACGACACGAAGACACAAATTGTGAGCTAGGCGATGCTGTACTTCCCATAAGGTGTTTGTGTTAAATTTTACAACTTTGCTACTCCTGTCCTGATGAGCCCCAATTAGGGCGAAACGCGTCGACAGGATGCCCTCGTGGCTGAATTTGAGTCACTTGCCAATAATTCCTTTTACTTTGTTTAATTTAAGACTCATTAAACCGACTTTTCTCTTAAATATAACTTTTGGCTATGGAAAAAGGCAGTTGAACCGGATCTCCTCCGTGTCAACTGTTGTTAAAACTTGCGATGTCAGGTGAAACGACACGAAGACACAAATTGTGAGCTAGGTGATGCTGTACTTCCCATAAGGTGTCTGTGTTAAATTTTACAACTTTGCTACTCCTGTCCTGATGAGCCCCAATTAGGGCGAAACGCGTCGACAGGATGCCCTCGTGGCTGAATTTGAGTCACTTGCCAATAATTCCTTTTTACTTTGTTTAATTTAAAACTCATTAAACCGACTTTTCTCTTAAATATAACTTTTGGCTATGGAAAAAGGCAGTTGAACCGGATCTCCTCCGTGTCGACTGTTGTTAAAACTTGCGATGTCAGGTGAAACGACACGAAGACACAAATTGTGAGCTAGGTGATGCTGTACTTCCCATAAGGTGTCTGTGTTAAATTTTACAACTTTGCTACTCCTGTCCTGATGAGCCCCAATTAGGGCGAAACGCGTCGACAGGATGCCCTCGTGGCTGAATTTGAGTCACTTGCCAATAATTCCTTTTTACTTTGTTTAATTTAAGACTCATTAAACCGACTTTTCTCTTAAATATAACTTTTGGCTATGGAAAAAGGCAGTTGAACCGGATCTCCTTCGTGTCAACTGTTGTTAAAACTGCGATGTCAGGTGAAACGACACGAAGACACAAATTGTGAGCTAGGTGATGCTGTACTTCCCATAAGGTGTCTGTGTTAAATTTTACAACTTTGCTACTCCTGTCCTGATGAGCCCCAATTAGGGCGAAACGCGTCGACAGGATGCCCTCGTGGCCGAATTTGAGTCACTTGCCAATAATTCCTTTTACTTTGTTTAATTTAAGACTCATTAAACCGACTTTCTCTTAAATATAACTTTTGGCTATGGAAAAGGCAGTTGAACCGGATCTCCTCCGTGTCACTGTTGTTAAAACTTGCGATGTCAGGTGAAACGACACGAAGACACAAATTGTGAGCTAGGTGATGCTGTACTTCCCATAAGGTGCTGTGTTAAATTTTACAACTTTGCTACTCCTGTCCTGATGAGCCCCAATTAGGGCGAAACGCGTCGACAGGATGCCCTCGTGGCTGAATTTGAGCACTTGCCAATAATTCCTTTTTACTTTGTTTAATTTAAGACTCATTAAACCGACTTTTCTCTTAAATATAACTTTTGGCTATGGAAAGGCAGTTGAACCGGATCTCCTCCGTGTCAACTGTTGTTAAAACTTGCGATGTCAGGTGAAACGACACGAAGACACAAATTGTGAGCTAGGTGATGCTGTACTTCCCATAAGGTGTCTGTGTTAAATTTTACAACTTTGCTACTCCTGTCCTGATGAGCCCCAATTAGGGCGAAACGCGTCGACAGGATGCCCTCGTGGCTGAATTTGATCACTTGCCAATAATTCTTTTACTTTGTTTAATTTAAGACCATAAACCATTTCTTAAATATACTTTTGGTATTCCAAAGGGTTGACAAATTCTCCTTGACTTTGTTAAACCTGGAGCCAAGGGAAGACAGGATGCCCTCGTGGCTGAATTTGATCACTTGCCAATAATCCTTTACTTTGTTTAATTTAAGACTCATTAAACCGACTTTTCTCTTAAATATAACTTTTGGCTATGGAAAAGAGTTGAACCGGATCTCCTCCGTGTCACTGTTGTTAAAACTTGCGATGTCAGGTGAAACGACACGAAGACACAAATTGTGAGCTAGGTGATGCTGTACTTCCATAAGTGCTTGTTAAATTTTACAACTTTGCTACTCCTGTCCTGATGAGCCCAATTAGGGCGAAACGCGTCGACAGGATGCCCTCGTGGCTGAATTGACACTTGCCAATAATTCCTTTTACTTTGTTTAATTTAAGACTCATTAAACCGACTTTCTCTTAAATATAACTTTTGGCTATGGAAAGGCAGTTGAACCGGATCCTCCGTGTCACTGTTGTTAAAACTTGCGATGTCAGGTGAAACGACACGAAGACACAAATTGTGAGCTAGGTGATGCTGTACTTCCCATAAGGTGTCTGTGTTAAATTTTACAACTTTGCTACTCCTGTCCTGATGACCCCAATTAGGGCGAAACGCGTCGACAGGATGCCCTCGGTGAATTTGATCACTTGCCAATAATTCCTTTACTTTGTTTAATTTAAGACTCATTAAACCGACTTTTCTTAAATATAACTTTTGGCTATGGAAAAGAGTTGAACCGGATCTCCTCCGTGTCACTGTTGTTAAAACTGCGATGTCAGGTGAAACGACACGAAGACACAAATTGTGAGCTAGGTGATGCTGTACTTCCCATAAGTGTCTTGTTAAATTTTACAACTTTGCTACTCCTGTCCTGATGAGCCCAATTAGGGCGAAACGCGTCGACAGGATGCCCTCGTGGCTGAATTTGAGTCACTTGCCAATAATTCCTTTTTACTTTGTTTAATTTAAGACTCATTAAACCGACTTTTCTCTTAAATATAACTTTTGGCTATGGAAAAAGGCAGTTGAACCGGATCTCCTCCGTGTCACTGTTGTTAAAACTTGCGATGTCAGGTGAAACGACACGAAGACACAAATTGTGAGCTAGGTGATGCTGTACTTCCCATAAGGTGCTGTGTTAAATTTTACAACTTTGCTACTCCTGTCCTGATGAGCCCCAATTAGGGCGAAACGCGTCGACAGGATGCCCTCGTGGCTGAATTTGAGCACTTGCCAATAATTCCTTTTACTTTGTTTAATTTAAGACTCATTAAACCGACTTTTCTCTTAAATATAACTTTTGGCTATGGAAAAAGGCAGTTGAACCGGATCTCCTCCGTGTCACTGTTGTTAAAACTTGCGATGTCAGGTGAAACGACACGAAGACACAAATTGTGAGCTAGGTGATGCTGTACTTCCCATAAGGTGTCTTGTTAAATTTTACAACTTTGCTACTCCTGTCCTGATGAGCCCCAATTAGGGCGAAACGCGTCGACAGGATGCCCTCGTGGCTGAATTTGATCACTTGCCAATAATTCCTTTTACTTTGTTTAATTTAAGACTCATTAAACCGACTTTTCTCTTAAATATAACTTTTGGCTATGGAAAAAGGCAGTTGAACCGGATCTCCTCCGTGTCAACTGTTGTTAAAACTTGCGATGTCAGGTGAAACGACACGAAGACACAAATTGTGAGCTAGGTGATGCTGTACTTCCCATAATGTGTCTGTGTTAAATTTTACAACTTTGCTACTCCTGTCCTGATGAGCCCCAATTAGGGCGAAACGCGTCGACAGGATGCCCTCGTGGCTGAATTTGAGTCACTTGCCAATAATTCCTTTTACTTTGTTTAATTTAAGACTCATTAAACCGACTTTCTCTTAAATATAACTTTTGGCTATGGAAAAAGGCAGTTGAACCGGATCTCCTCCGTGTCGACTGTTGTTAAAACTTGCGATGTCAGGTGAAACGACACGAAGACACAAATTGTGAGCTAGGTGATGCTGTACTTCCCATAAGGTGTCTGTGTTAAATTTTACAACTTTGCTACTCCTGTCCTGATGAGCCCCAATTAGGGCGAAACGCGTCGACAGGATGCCCTCGTGGGATCTGAGTCATTGCCAATAATTCCTTTTCTTTGTTTAATTTAAGACTCATTAAACCGACTTTTCTCTTAAATATAACTTTTGGCTATGGAAAAAGGCAGTTGAACCGGATCTCCTCCGTGTCAACTGTTGTTAAAACTCGATGTCAGGTGAAACGCACGAAGACACAAATTGTGAGCTAGGTGATGCTGTACTTCCCATAATGTGTCTGTGTTAAATTTTACAACTTTGCTACTCCTGTCCTGATGAACCCCAATTAGGGCGAAACGCGTCGACAGGATGCCCTCGTGGCTGAATGTGAGTCACTTGCCAATAATTCCTTTTAACTTTGTTTAATATAAGACTCATTAAACCGACTTTTCTCTTAAATATAACTTTTGGCTATGAAAAGGCAGTTGAACCGGATCTCCTCCGTGTCGACTGTTGTTAAAACTGCGATGTCAGGTGAAACGACACGAAGACACAAATTGTGAGCTAGGTGATGCTGTACTTCCCATAAGGTGTCTGTGTTAAATTTTACAACTTTGCTACTCCTGTCCTGATGAGCCTCAATTAGGGCGAAACGCGTCGACAGGATGCCCTCGTGGCTGAATTTGAGTCACTTGCCAATAATTCCTTTTACTTTGTTTAATTTAAGACTCATTAAACCGACTTTTCTCTTAAATATAACTTTTGGCTATGCAAAAGGCTTGAACCGGATCTCCTCCGTGTCACTGTTGATTAAAACCTGCAATGTCAGGTGAAACGACACGAAGACAAATCGTGAGCTAGGTGATGGTACTTCCCATAAGTGTCTTGTTAAATTTTACAACTTTGCTACTCCTGTCCTGATGAGCCCCAATTAGGGCGAAACGCGTCGACAGGATGCCCTCGTGGCTGAATTTGAGCACTTGCCAATAATTCCTTTTTACTTTGTTTAATTTAAGACTCATTAAACCGACTTTTCTCTTAAATATAACTTTTGGCTATGGAAAAAGGCAGTTGAACCGGATCTCCTCCGTGTCACTGTTGTTAAAACTTGCGATGTCAGGTGAAACGACACGAAGACACAAATTGTGAGCTAGGTGATGCTGTACTTCCCATAATGTGTCTTGTTAAATTTTACAACTTTGCTACTCCTGTCCTGATGACCCCAATTAGGGCGAAACGCGTCGACAGGATGCCCTCGTGGCTGAATTTGAGTCACTTGCCAATAATTCCTTTTACTTTGTTTAATTTAAGACTCATTAAACCGACTTTTCTCTTAAATATAACTTTTGGCTATGGAAAAAGGCAGTTGAACCGGATCTCCTCCGTGTCGACTGTTGTTAAAACTTGCGATGTCAGGTGAAACGACACGAAGACACAAATTGTGAGCTAGGTGATGCTGTACTTCCCTAAGGTGTCTGTGTTAAATTTTACAACTTTGCTACTCCTGTCCTGATGAGCCCCAATTAGGGCGAAACGCGTCGACAGGATGCCCTCGTGGCTGAATTTGAGCACTTGCCAATAATTCCTTTTACTTTGTTTAATTTAAGACTCATTAAACCGACTTTTCTCTTAAATATAACTTTTGGCTATGGAAAAAGGCAGTTGAACCGGATCTCCTCCGTGTCAACTGTTGTTAAAACTTGCGATGTCAGGTGAAACGACACGAAGACACAAATTGTGAGCTAGGTGATGCTGTACTTCCCATAAGGTGTCTTTGTTAAATTTTACAACTTTGCTACTCCTGTCCTGATGAGCCCCAATTAGGGCGAAACGCGTCGACAGGATGCCCTCGTGGCTGAATTTGAGCACTTGCCAATAATTCCTTTTACTTTGTTTAATTTAAGACTCATTAAACCGACTTTTTCTTAAATATAACTTTTGGCTATGGAAAAAGGCAGTTGAACCGGATCTCCTCCGTGTCAACTGTTGTTAAAACGATGTCAGGTGAAACGACACGAAGACACAAATTGTGAGCTAGGTGATGCTGTACTTCCCATAATGTGTCTTGTTAAATTTTACAACTTTGCTACTCCTGTCCTGATGAACCCCAATTAGGGCGAAACGCGTCGACAGGATGCCCTCGTGGCTGAATGAGTCACTTGCCAATAATTCCTTTTTACTTTGTTTAATTTAAGACTCATTAAACCGACTTTTTCTTAAATATAACTTTTGGCTATGGAAAAAGGCAGTTGAACCGGATCTCCTCCGTGTCGACTGTTGTTAAAACTTGCGATGTCAGGTGAAACGACACGAAGACACAAATTGTGAGCTAGGTGATGCTGTACTTCCCTAAGGTGTCTGTTAAATTTTACAACTTTGCTACTCCTGTCCTGATGAGCCAATTAGGGCGAAACGCGTCGACAGGATGCCCTCGTGGCTGAATTTGAGCACTTGCCAATAATTCCTTTACTTTGTTTAATTTAAGACTCATTAAACCGACTTTTTCTTAAATATAACTTTTGGCTATGGAAAAAGGCAGTTGAACCGGATCTCCTCCGTGTCACTGTTGTTAAAACTTGCGATGTCAGGTGAAACGACACGAAGACACAAATTGTGAGCTAGGTGATGCTGTACTTCCCATAAGGTGTCTGTTAAATTTTACAACTTTGCTACTCCTGTCCTGATGAGCCCCAATTAGGGCGAAACGCGTCGACAGGATGCCCTCGTGGCTGAATTTGAGCACTTGCCAATAATTCCTTTTTACTTTGTTTAATTTAAGACTCATTAAACCGACTTTTCTCTTAAATATAACTTTTGGCTATGGAAAAAGGCAGTTGAACCGGATCTCCTCCGTGTCAACTGTTGTTAAAACTTGCGATGTCAGGTGAAACGACACGAAGACACAAATTGTGAGCTAGGTGATGCTGTACTTCCCATAATGTGTCTGTGTTAAATTTTACAACTTTGCTACTCCTGTCCTGATGAACCCCAATTAGGGCGAAACGCGTCGACAGGATGCCCTCGTGGCTGAATTTGAGTCACTTGCCAATAATTCCTTTTTACTTTGTTTAATTTAAGACTCATTAAACCGACTTTTCTCTTAAATATAACTTTTGGCTATTGAAAAAGGCAGTTGAACCGGATCTCCTCCGTGTCGACTGTTGTTAAAACTTGCGATGTCAGGTGAAACGACACGAAGACACAAATTGTGAGCTAGGTGATGCTGTACTTCCCATAAGGTGTCTGTGTTAAATTTTACAACTTTGCTACTCCTGTCCTGATGAGCCCCAATTAGGGCGAAACGCGTCGACAGGATGCCCTCGTGGCTGAATTTGAGTCACTTGCCAATAATTCCTTTTACTTTGTTTAATTTAAGACTCATTAAACCGACTTTTCTCTTAAATATAACTTTTGGCTATGGAAAAAGGCAGTTGAACCGGATCTCCTCCGTGTCGACTGTTGTTAAAACTTGCGATGTCAGGTGAAACGACACGAAGACACAAATTGTGAGCTAGGTGATGCTGTACTTCCCTAAGGTGTCTGTGTTAAATTTTACAACTTTGCTACTCCTGTCCTGATGAGCCCCAATTAGGGCGAAACGCGTCGACAGGATGCCCTCGTGGCTGAATTTGAGCACTTGCCAATAATTCCTTTTACTTTGTTTAATTTAAGACTCATTAAACCGACTTTTCTCTTAAATATAACTTTTGGCTATGGAAAAGGCAGTTGAACCGGATCTCCTCCGTGTCGACTGTTGTTAAAACTTGCGATGTCAGGTGAAACGACACGAAGACACAAATTGTGAGCTAGGTGATGCTGTACTTCCCATAAGGTGTCTGTGTTAAATTTTACAACTTTGCTACTCCTGTCCTGATGAGCCCCAATTAGGGCGAAACGCGTCGACAGGATGCCCTCGTGGCTGAATTTGAGACACTTGCCAATAATTCCTTTTACTTTGTTTAATTTAAGACTCATTAAACCGATTTTCTCTTAAATATAACTTTTGGCTATGGAAAAGGCAGTTGAACCGGATCTCCTCCGTGTCGACTGTTGTTAAAACTTGCGATGTCAGGTGAAACGACACGAAGACACAAATTGTGAGCTAGGTGATGCTGTACTTCCCATAAGGTGTCTGGTAAATTACAACTTTGCTACTCCTGTCCTGATGAGCCCCAATTAGGGCGAAACGCGTCGACAGGATGCCCTCGTGGCTGAATTTGAGTCACTTGCCAATAATTCCTTTTGACTTGTTTAATTTAAGACTCATTAAACCGACTTTTTCCAAATATAACTTTTGGCTATGGAAAAAGGCAGTTGAACCGGATCTCCTCCGTGTCGACTGTTGTTAAAACTTGCGATGTCAGGTGAAACGACACGAAGACACAAATTGTGAGCTAGGTGATGCTGTACTTCCCTAAGGTGTCTGTGTTAAATACAACTTTGCTACTCCTGTCCTGATGAGCCCCAATTAGGGCGAAACGCGTCGACAGGATGCCCTCGTGGCTGAATTTGAGTCACTTGCCAATAATTCCTTTTACTTTGTTTAATTTAAGACTCATTAAACCGACTTTTCTTAAATATAACTTTTGGCTATGGAAAAGGCAGTTGAACCGGATCTCCTCCGTGTCGACTGTTGTTAAAACTTGCGATGTCAGGTGAAACGACACGAAGACACAAATTGTGAGCTAGGTGATGCTGTACTTCCCATAATGTGTCTGTAAAAATACAACTTTGCTACTCCTGTCCTGATGAGCCCAATTAGGGCGAAACGCGTCGACAGGATGCCCTCGTGGCTGAATTTGAGTCACTTGCCAATAATTCCTTTTACTTTGTTTAATTTAAGACTCATTAAACCGACTTTTCTCTTAAATATAACTTTTGGCTATGGAAAAAGGCAGTTGAACCGGATCTCCTCCGTGTCAACTGTTGTTAAAACTTGCGATGTCAGGTGAAACGACACGAAGACACAAATTGTGAGCTAGGTGATGCTGTACTTCCCATAAGGTGTCTATGTTAAATTTTACAACTTTGCTACTCCTGTCCTGATGAGCCCCAATTAGGGCGAAACGCGTCGACAGGATGCCCTCGTGGCTGAATTTGAGTCACTTGCCAATAATTCCTTTCTACTTTGTTTAATTTAAGACTCATTAAACCGACTTTCCTCTTAAATATAACTTTTGGCTATGGAAAAGGCAGTTGAACCGGATCTCCTCCTAGTCGACTGTTGTTAAAACTTGCGATGTCAGGTGAAACACAGAAGAACTGTCTCGTGTGCTGTTTTCAAAGTGTGTGGTAAATTACAACATGCACTCTGTCCTGTGAGCCCCAATTGGCAAAGGTGCGGTGCCTTGCTAATTTGATCCTTGCCAATAATCCTATTATTGTTAATTTAAGACCCTAGCCGAATTTTCCTTAAATATACTTTTCTTGGAAAGGTTAACCTAACTTTTAAATTTGGAAAAGTACGCCGTTTAAATGAAAAATTGTCCAGTTAATTATTCCCCCATGGAAGCCGTTCAATCTTTTTTTATTATAACTTTTAAATTTGGAAAGTACGCCATTAAATGAAAAATGTCCAGTAATTATTCCACCCATGGAAATCTCCTCCGTGTCGACTGTTGTTAAAACTTGCGATGTCAGGTGAAACGACACGAAGACACAAATTGTGAGCTAGGTGATGCTGTACTTCCCATAAGGTGTCTGTGTTAAATTTTACAACTTTGCTACTCCTGTCCTGATGAGCCCCAATTAGGGCGAAACGCGTCGACAGGATGCCCTCGTGGCTGAATTTGAGTCACTTGCCAATAATTCCTTTTACTTTGTTTAATTTAAGACTCATTAAACCGACTTTTCTCTTAAATATAACTTTTGGCTATGGAAAAGGCAGTTGAACCGGATCTCCTCCGTGTCGACTGTTGTTAAAACTTGCGATGTCAGGTGAAACGACACGAAGACACAAATTGTGAGCTAGGTGATGCTGTACTTCCCATAAGGTGTCTGTGTTAAATTTTACAACTTTGCTACTCCTGTCCTGATGAGCCCCAATTAGGGCGAAACGCGTCGACAGGATGCCCTCGTGGCTGAATTTGAGACACTTGCCAATAATTCCTTTTTACTTTGTTTAATTTAAGACTCATTAAACCGACTTTTCTCTTAAATATAACTTTTGGCTATGGAAAAAGGCAGTTGAACCGGATCTCCTCCGTGTCGACTGTTGTTAAAACTTGCGATGTCAGGTGAAACGACACGAAGACACAAATTGTGAGCTAGGTGATGCTGTACTTCCCATAATGTGTCTATGTTAAATTTTACAACTTTGCTACTCCTGTCCTGATGAGCCCCAATTAGGGCGAAACGCGTCGACAGGATGCCCTCGTGGCTGAATTTGAGTCACTTGCCAATAATTCCTTTTTACTTTGTTTAATTTAAGACTCATTAAACCGACTTTTCTCTTAAATATAACTTTTGGCTATGGAAAAAGGCAGTTGAACCGGATCTCCTCCGTGTCGACTGTTGTTAAAACTTGCGATGTCAGGTGAAACGACACGAAGACACAAATTGTGAGCTAGGTGATGCTGTACTTCCCATAAGGTGTCTGTGTTAAATTTTACAACTTTGCTACTCCTGTCCTGATGAGCCCCAATTAGGGCGAAACGCGTCGACAGGATGCCCTCGTGGCTGAATTTGAGACACTTGCCAATAATTCCTTTTTACTTTGTTTAATTTAAGACTCATTAAACCGACTTTTCTCTTAAATATAACTTTGGCTATGGAAAAAGGCAGTTGAACGGATCTCCTCCGTGTCACTGTTGTTAAAACTTGCGATGTCAGGTGAAACGACACGAAGACACAAATTGTGAGTAGGTGATGCTGTACTTCCCATAAGGTGTCTTGTTAAATTTACAACTTTGCTACTCCTGTCCTGATGAGCCCCAATTAGGGCGAAACGCGTCGACAGGATGCCCTCGTGGCTGAATTTGAGTCACTTGCCAATAATTCCTTTTACTTTGTTTAATTTAAGACTCATTAAACCGACTTTCTCTTAAATATAACTTTGGCTATGGAAAAGGCAGTTGAACCGGATCTCCTCCGTGTCACTGTTGTTAAAACTTGCGATGTCAGGTGAAACGACACGAAGACACAAATTGTGAGCTAGGTGATGCTGTACTTCCCATAAGTGTCTGTTAAATTTTACAACTTTGCTACTCCTGTCCTGATGACCCCAATTAGGGCGAAACGCGTCGACAGGATGCCCTCGTGGCTGAATTTGAGTCACTTGCCAATAATTCTTTTTACTTTGTTTAATTTAAGACTCATTAAACCGACTTTCTCTTAAATATAACTTTTGGCTATGGAAAAGGCAGTTGAACCGGATCTCCTCCGTGTCGACTGTTGTTAAAACTTGCGATGTCAGGTGAAACGACACGAAGACACAAATTGTGAGCTAGGTGATGCTGTACTTCCCATAAGGTGTCTGTGTTAAATTTTACAACTTTGCTACTCCTGTCCTGATGAGCCCCAATTAGGGCGAAACGCGTCGACAGGATGCCCTCGTGGCTGAATTTGAGTCACTTGGGGGGGGGGGGGGGGGGGGGGGGGGGGGGGGGGGGGGGGGGGGGGGGGGGGGGGGGGGGGGGGGGGGGGGGGGGGGGGGGGGGGGGGGGGGGGGGGGGGGGGGGGGGGGGGGGGGGGGGGGGGGGGGGGGGGGGGGGGGGGGGGGGGGGGGGGGGGGGGGGGGGGGGGGGGGGGGGGGGGGGGGGGGGGGGGGGGGGGGGGGGGGGGGGGGGGGGGGGGGGGGGGGGGGGGGGGGGGGGGGGGGGGGGGGGGGGGGGGGGGGGGGGGGGGGGGGGGGGGGGGGGGGGGGGGGGGGGGGGGGGGGGGGGGGGGGGGGGGGGGGGGGGGGGGGGGGGGGGGGGGGGGAAAAAAAAAAAAAAAAAAAAAAAAAAAAAAAAAAAAAAAAAAAAAAAAAAAAAAAAAAAAAAAAAAAAAAAAAAAAAAAAAAAAAAAAAAAAAAAAAAAAAAAAAAAAAAAAAAAAAAAAAAAAAAAAAAAAAAAAAAAAAAAAAAAAAAAAAAAAAAAAAAAAAAAAAAAAAAAAAAAAAAAAAAAAAAAAAAAAAAAAAAAAAAAAAAAAAAAAAAAAAAAAAAAAAAAAAAAAAAAAAAAAAAAAAAAAAAAAAAAAAAAAAAAAAAAAAAAAAAAAAAAAAAAAAAAAAAAAAAAAAAAAAAAAAAAAAAAAAAAAAAAAAAAAAAAAAAAAAAAAAAAAAAAAAAAAAAAAAAAAAAAAAAAAAAAAAAAAAAAAAAAAAAAAAAAAAAAAAAAAAAAAAAAAAAAAAAAAAAAAAAAAAAAAAAAAAAAAAAAAAAAAAAAAAAAAAAAAAAAAAAAAAAAAAAAAAAAAAAAAAAAAAAAAAAAAAAAAAAAAAAAAAAAAAAAAAAAAAAAAAAAAAAAAAAAAAAAAAAAAAAAAAAAAAAAAAAAAAAAAAAAAAAAAAAAAAAAAAAAAAAAAAAAAAAAAAAAAAAAACAGGATGCCCTCGTGGCTGAATTTGAGCACTTGCCAATAATTCCTTTTTACTTTGTTTAATTTAAGACTCATTAAACCGACTTTTCTCTTAAATATAACTTTTGGCTATGGAAAAAGGCAGTTGAACCGGATCTCCTCCGGTGTGTTGTTAAAACTTGCGATGTCAGGTGAAACGACACGAAGACACAAATTGTGAGCTAGGTGATGCTGTACTTCCCATAAGGTGTCTGTGTTAAATTTTACAACTTTGCTACTCCTGTCCTGATGAGCCCCAATTAGGGCGAAACGCGTCGACAGGATGCCCTCGTGGCTGAATTTGAGTCACTTGCCAATAATTCCTTTTTACTTTGTTTAATTTAAGACTCATTAAACCGACTTTTCTCTTAAATATAACTTTTGGCTATGGAAAAAGGCAGTTGAACCGGATCTCCTCCGTGTCAACTGTTGTTAAAACTTGCGATGTCAGGTGAAACGACACGAAGACACAAATTGTGAGCTAGGTGATGCTGTACTTCCCATAAGGTGTCTTGTTAAATTTTACAACTTTGCTACTCCTGTCCTGATGAGCCCCAATTAGGGCGAAACGCGTCGACAGGATGCCCTCGTGGCTGAATTTGAGTCACTTGCCAATAATTCCTTTTTACTTTGTTTAATTTAAGACTCATTAAACCGACTTTCTCTTAAATATAACTTTTGGCTATGGAAAAAGGCAGTTGAACCGGATCTCCTCCGTGTCAACTGTTGTTAAAACTTGCGATGTCAGGTGAAACGACACGAAGACACAAATTGTGAGTAGGTGATGCTGTACTTCCCATAAGGTGTCTTGTTAAATTTTACAACTTTGCTACTCCTGTCCTGATGACCCCAATTAGGGCGAAACGCGTCGACAGGATGCCCTCGTGAATTTGAGTCACTTGCCAATAATTCCTTTTTACTTTGTTTAATTTAAGACTCATTAAACCGACTTTTCTCTTAAATATAACTTTTGGCTATGGAAAAAGTTGAACCGGATCTCCTCCGTGTCACTGTTGTTAAAACCGATGTCAGGTGAAACGACACGAAGACACAAATTGTGAGCTAGGTGATGCTGTACTTCCCATAAGGTGTCTGTGTTAAATTTTACAACTTTGCTACTCCTGTCCTGATGAGCCCAATTAGGGCGAAACGCGTCGACAGGATGCCCTCGTGGCTGAATTTGAGTCACTTGCCAATAATTCCTTTTTACTTTGTTTAATTTAAGACTCATTAAACCGACTTTTCTTAAATATAACTTTTGGCTATGGAAAAAGGGTTGAACCGGATCTCCTCCGTGTCGACTGTTGTTAAAACTTGCGATGTCAGGTGAAACGACACGAAGACACAAATTGTGAGCTAGGTGATGCTGTACTTCCCATAAGGTGTCTGTGTTAAATTTTACAACTTTGCTACTCCTGTCCTGATGAGCCCCAATTAGGGCGAAACGCGTCGACAGGATGCCCTCGTGGCTGAATTTGAGTCACTTGCCAATAATTCCTTTTACTTTGTTTAATTTAAGACTCATTAAACCGACTTTTCTCTTAAATATAACTTTTGGCTATGGAAAAGGCAGTTGAACCGGATCTCCTCCGTGTCAACTGTTGTTAAAACTGCGATGTCAGGTGAAACGACACGAAGACACAAATTGTGAGCTAGGTGATGCTGTACTTCCCATAAGGTGTCTGTGTTAAATTTTACAACTTTGCTACTCCTGTCCTGATGAACCCCAATTAGGGCGAAACGCGTCGACAGGATGCCCTCGTGGCTGAATGTGAGTCACTTGCCAATAATTCCTTTTTACTTTGTTTAATTTAAGACTCATTAAACCGACTTTTCTCTTAAATATAACTTTTGGCTATGGAAAAAAGGCAGTTGAACCGGATCTCCTCCGTGTCGACTGTTGTTAAAACTTGCGATGTCAGGTGAAACGACACGAAGACACAAATTGTGAGCTAGGTGATGCTGTACTTCCCATAAGGTGTCTGTGTTAAATTTTACAACTTTGCTACTCCTGTCCTGATGAGCCCCAATTAGGGCGAAACGCGTCGACAGGATGCCCTCGTGGCTGAATTTGAGTCACTTGCCAATAATTCCTTTTTACTTTGTTTAATTTAAGACTCATTAAACCGACTTTTCTCTTAAATATAACTTTTGGCTATGGAAAAAGGCAGTTGAACCGGATCTCCTCCGTGTCAACTGTTGTTAAAACTTGCGATGTCAGGTGAAACGACACGAAGACACAAATTGTGAGCTAGGTGATGCTGTACTTCCCATAAGGTGTCTTTGTTAAATTTTACAACTTTGCTACTCCTGTCCTGATGAGCCCCAATTAGGGCGAAACGCGTCGACAGGATGCCCTCGTGGCTGAATTTGAGTCACTTGCCAATAATTCCTTTTACTTTGTTTAATTTAAGACTCATTAAACCGACTTTTCTCTTAAATATAACTTTTGGCTATGGAAAAAGGCAGTTGAACCGGATCTCCTCCGTGTCAACTGTTGTTAAAACTTGCGATGTCAGGTGAAACGACACGAAGACACAAATTGTGAGCTAGGTGATGCTGTACTTCCCATAATGTGTCTGTGTTAAATTTTACAACTTTGCTACTCCTGTCCTGATGAACCCCAATTAGGGCGAAACGCGTCGACAGGATGCCCTCGTGGCTGAATTTGAGTCACTTGCCAATAATTCCTTTTACTTTGTTTAATTTAAGACTCATTAAACCGACTTTTCTCTTAAATATAACTTTTGGCTATTGAAAAAGGCAGTTGAACCGGATCTCCTCCGTGTCGACTGTTGTTAAAACTTGCGATGTCAGGTGAAACGACACGAAGACACAAATTGTGAGCTAGGTGATGCTGTACTTCCCATAAGGTGTCTGTGTTAAATTTTACAACTTTGCTACTCCTGTCCTGATGAGCCCCAATTAGGGCGAAACGCGTCGACAGGATGCCCTCGTGGCTGAATTTGAGTCACTTGCCAATAATTCCTTTTTACTTTGTTTAATTTAAGACTCATTAAACCGACTTTTCTCTTAAATATAACTTTTGGCTATGGAAAAAGGCAGTTGAACCGGATCTCCTCCGTGTCAACTGTTGTTAAAACTTGCGATGTCAGGTGAAACGACACGAAGACACAAATTGTGAGCTAGGTGATGCTGTACTTCCCATAAGGTGTCTGTGTTAAATTTTACAACTTTGCTACTCCTGTCCTGATGAACCCCAATTAGGGCGAAACGCGTCGACAGGATGCCCTCGTGGCTGAATGTGAGTCACTTGCCAATAATTCCTTTTTTACTTTGTTTAATTTAAGACTCATTAAACCGACTTTTCTCTTAAATATAACTTTTGGCTATGGAAAAAGGCAGTTGAACCGGATCTCCTCCGTGTCGACTGTTGTTAAAACTTGCGATGTCAGGTGAAACGACACGAAGACACAAATTGTGAGCTAGGTGATGCTGTACTTCCCATAAGGTGTCTTGTTAAATTTTACAACTTTGCTACTCCTGTCCTGATGAGCCCCAATTAGGGCGAAACGCGTCGACAGGATGCCCTCGTGGCTGAATTTGAGTCACTTGCCAATAATTCCTTTTACTTTGTTTAATTTAAGACTCATTAAACCGACTTTTCTCTTAAATATAACTTTTGGCTATGGAAAAAGGCAGTTGAACCGGATCTCCTCCGTGTCGACTGTTGTTAAAACTGCGATGTCAGGTGAAACGACACGAAGACACAAATTGTGAGCTAGGTGATGCTGTACTTCCCATAATGTGTCTTGTTAAATTTTACAACTTTGCTACTCCTGTCCTGATGAACCCCAATTAGGGCGAAACGCGTCGACAGGATGCCCTCGTGGCTGAATTTGAGTCACTTGCCAATAATTCCTTTTACTTTGTTTAATTTAAGACTCATTAAACCGACTTTTCTCTTAAATATAACTTTTGGCTATGGAAAAGGCAGTTGAACCGGATCTCCTCCGTGTCGACTGTTGTTAAAACTTGCGATGTCAGGTGAAACGACACGAAGACACAAATTGTGAGCTAGGTGATGCTGTACTTCCCATAAGGTGTCTGTGTTAAATTTTACAACTTTGCTACTCCTGTCCTGATGAGCCCCAATTAGGGCGAAACGCGTCGACAGGATGCCCTCGTGGCTGAATTTGAGTCACTTGCCAATAATTCCTTTTACTTTGTTTAATTTAAGACTCATTAAACCGACTTTTCTCTTAAATATAACTTTTGGCTATGGAAAAGGCAGTTGAACCGGATCTCCTCCGTGTCGACTGTTGTTAAAACTTGCGATGTCAGGTGAAACGACACGAAGACACAAATTGTGAGCTAGGTGATGCTGTACTTCCCATAAGGTGTCTGTGTTAAATTTTACAACTTTGCTACTCCTGTCCTGATGAGCCCCAATTAGGGCGAAACGCGTCGACAGGATGCCCTCGTGGCTGAATTTGAGTCACTTACCAATAATTCCTTTTTTACTTTGTTTAATTTAAGACTCATTAAACCGACTTTTCTCTTAAATATAACTTTTGGCTATGGAAAAAGGCAGTTGAACCGGATCTCCTCCGTGTCGACTGTTGTTAAAACTTGCGATGTCAGGTGAAACGACACGAAGACACAAATTGTGAGCTAGGTGATGCTGTACTTCCCATAAGGTGTCTGTGTTAAATTTTACAACTTTGCTACTCCTGTCCTGATGAGCCCCAATTAGGGCGAAACGCGTCGACAGGATGCCCTCGTGGCTGAATTTGAGTCACTTGCCAATAATTCCTTTTACTTTGTTTAATTTAAGACTCATTAAACCGACTTTTTCTTAAATATAACTTTTGGCTATGGAAAAAGGCAGTTGAACCGGATCTCCTCCGTGTCGACTGTTGTTAAAACTTGCGATGTCAGGTGAAACGACACGAAGACACAAATTGTGAGCTAGGTGATGCTGTACTTCCCATAAGGTGTCTGTGTTAAATTTTACAACTTTGCTACTCCTGTCCTGATGAGCCCCAATTAGGGCGAAACGCGTCGACAGGATGCCCTCGTGGCTGAATTTGAGTCACTTGCCATTAATTTTTTTTTACTTTGTATTAATTTAAGACTCATTAAACCTACTTTTCTTCTAATTATAACTTTTGGCTATGGAAAAAAGGCAGTTGAGCCGGATCTCCTCTATGCCAACTGTTGTTAAAACCTGCGATGTCAGGTGCAACGACACGAAGACACAAATTGTGAGCCAGGTGAAGCTGTATTTCCCATAAGTGTCTTGTTAAATTTTACAACTTTGCTACTCCTGTCCTGATGAGCCCCAATTAGGGCGAAACGCGTCGACAGGATGCCCTCGTGGCTGAATTTGAGTCACTTGCCAATAATTCCTTTTACTTTGTTTAATTTAAGACTCATTAAACCGACTTTTCTCTTAAATATAACTTTTGGCTATGGAAAAGGCAGTTGAACCGGATCTCCTCCGTGTCGACTGTTGTTAAAACTGCGATGTCAGGTGAAACGACACGAAGACACAAATTGTGAGCTAGGTGATGCTGTACTTCCCTAAGGTGTCTGTGTTAAATTTTACAACTTTGCTACTCCTGTCCTGATGAGCCCCAATTAGGGCGAAACGCGTCGACAGGATGCCCTCGTGGCTGAATTTGAGCACTTGCCAATAATTCCTTTTACTTTGTTTAATTTAAGACTCATTAAACCGACTTTTCTCTTAAATATAACTTTTGGCTATGGAAAAGGCAGTTGAACCGGATCTCCTCCGTGTCGACTGTTGTTAAAACTTGCGATGTCAGGTGAAACGACACGAAGACACAAATTGTGAGCTAGGTGATGCTGTACTTCCCATAAGGTGTCTGTGTTAAATTTACAACTTTGCTACTCCTGTCCTGATGAGCCCCAATTAGGGCGAAACGCGTCGACAGGATGCCCTCGTGGCTGAATTTGAGTCACTTGCCAATAATTCCTTTTACTTTGTTTAATTTAAGACTCATTAAACCGACTTTTCTCTTAAATATAACTTTTGGCTATGGAAAAGGCAGTTGAACCGGATCTCCTCCGTGTCACTGTTGTTAAAACTTGCGATGTCAGGTGAAACGACACGAAGACACAAATTGTGAGCTAGGTGATGCTGTACTTCCCATAAGGTGTCTGTGTTAAATTTTACAACTTTGCTACTCCTGTCCTGATGAGCCCCAATTAGGGCGAAACGCGTCGACAGGATGCCCTCGTGGCTGAATTTGAGTCACTTGCCAATAATTCCTTTTACTTTGTTTAATTTAAGACTCATTAAACCGACTTTTCTCTTAAATATAACTTTTGGCTATGGAAAAGGCAGTTGAACCGGATCTCCTCCGTGTCGACTGTTGTTAAAACTTGCGATGTCAGGTGAAACGACACGAAGACACAAATTGTGAGCTAGGTGATGCTGTACTTCCCATAAGTGTCTGTGTTAAATTTTACAACTTTGCTACTCCTGTAAGACCCATAGGCGAAAGCGGAAGTGTCTGCGAAGTTTGGTATTCCAATAATCTTTTACTTGTTTAATTTAAGCTCATTAAACCGATTCTCAAAATACTTTTGGCTTGGAAAAAGGCAGTTGAACCGGATCTCCTCCGTGTCACTGTTGTTAAAACTGATGTCAGGTGAAACGACACGAAGACACAAATTGTGAGTAGGTGATGCTGTACTTCCCATAAGGTGTCTTGTTAAATTTTACAACTTTGCTACTCCTGTCCTGATGAGCCCCAATTAGGGCGAAACGCGTCGACAGGATGCCCTCGTGGCTGAATTTGAGTCACTTGCCAATAATTCCTTTACTTTGTTTAATTTAAGACTCATTAAACCGACTTTTCTCTTAAATATAACTTTTGGCTATGGTAAAAGGCAGTTGAACCGGATCTCCTCCGTGTCACTGTTGTTAAAACTTGCGATGTCAGGTGAAACGACACGAAGACACAAATTGTGAGCTAGGGATGCTGACTTCCCAAAGTCTGGTTAAATTTTACAACTTTGTCTCATCCTACGAACCCCAATTAGGGCGAAACGCGTGACAGGATGCCCTCGTGGGAATTTGTCACTTGCCAATAATTCCTTTTACTTTGTTTAATTTAAGACTCATTAAACCGATTTTCTCTTAAATATAACTTTTGGCTATTGAAAGGCAGTTGAACCGGATCTTCCTGTTACTTTGTTAAACTTGCGATGTCAGGTGAAAGACACGAAGAACAAATTGTGAGTAGGTGATGCGTACTTCCCATAAGGTTCTGTGTTAATTTTACAACTTTCTACTCCTGTCCTATGAGCCCCAATAGGGCGAAACGTGACAGGATGCCCTCGTGGTGAATTTGAGTCACTTGCCAATAATTCCTTTTACTTTGTTTAATTTAAGACTCATTAAACCGACTTTTTCTTAAATATAACTTTTGGCTATGGAAAAGGCAGTTGAACCGGATCTCCTCCGTGTCACTGTTGTTAAAACTTGCGATGTCAGGTGAAACGACACGAAGACACAAATTGTGAGCTAGGTGATGCTGTACTTCCCATAAGGTGTCTGTGTTAAATTTTACAACTTTGCTACTCCTGTCCTGATGACCCCAATTAGGGCGAAACGCGTCGACAGGATGCCCTCGTGGCTGAATTTGAGCACTTGCCAATAATTCCTTTTACTTTGTTTAATTAATTTCAATTTTTTTTTATTATAACTTTAAATTTGGAAAGTACGTCCTTAAATGAAAATCCAGTAATTTATTCCCCCATGGAAGCCGATTTCAATCTTTTTTATTATAACTTTAAATTTGGAAAGTACGCCTTAAATGAAAAATGTCCAGTAATTTATTCCCCCATGGAAGCCGATTTCAATCTTTTTTTATTATAACTTTTAAATTTGGAAAGTACGCCATTAAATGAAAAATGTCCAGTAATTTATTCCCCCATGGAAGCCGATTTCAATCTTTTTTTATTATAACTTTTAAATTTGTGAAAGTACGCCATAGAAAAATGTCATTATTTAATTCCCCCATGGAGCGATTTCAAATTTTTTATTATAATTTTTAAATTTGTAAAGTACGCTTAAAAAAAAGTCCAGTTTAATTAATTCCCCTGGAACCGATTTCAAATTTTTTTTATTTAACTTTTAAAATTGAAAGTCGCCGTTTAAATGAACAATTGGGTTCAGTTAATTAATTGCTACTCCTGTCCTGATGAGCCCCAATTAGGGCGAAACGCGTCGACAGGATGCCCTCGTGGCTGAATTTGAGCACTTGCCAATAATTCCTTTTACTTTGTTTAATTTAAGACTCATTAAACCGACTTTTCTTTAAATATAACTTTTGGCTATGGAAAAGGCAGTTGAACCGGATCTCCTCCGTGTCGACTGTTGTTAAAACTTGCGATGTCAGGTGAAACGACACGAAGACACAAATTGTGAGCTAGGTGATGCTGTACTTCCCTAAGGTGTCTGTGTTAAATTTTACAACTTTGCTACTCCTGTCCTGATGAGCCCCAATTAGGGCGAAACGCGTCGACAGGATGCCCTCGTGGCTGAATTTGAGCACTTGCCAATAATTCCTTTACTTTGTTTAATTTAAGACTCAT
Source organism: Platerodrilus igneus (assembly GCA_036346225.1). NCBI lineage: Eukaryota > Metazoa > Arthropoda > Insecta > Coleoptera > Lycidae > Platerodrilus > Platerodrilus igneus. The sequence goes on from JARFIW010000858.1 coordinate 19,101,332, forward strand.
TAAACCGACTTTTCTCTTAAATATAACTTTTGGCTATGGAAAAGGCAGTTGAACCGGATCTCCTCCGTGTCACTGTTGTTAAAACTGCGATGTCAGGTGAAACGACACAAATTGTCCAGTTAATTTATTCCCCCATGGAAGCCGATTTCAATCTTTTTTTATTATAACTTTTAAATTTGGAAAGTACGCCATTAAATGAAAAATGTCCAGTAATTTATTCCCCCATGGAAGCGATTTCAATCTTTTTTTATTAAGACTCATTAAACCGACTTTTCTCTTAAATATAACTTTTGGCTATGGAAAAGGCAGTTGAACCGGATCTCCTCCGTGTCGACTGTTGTTAAAACTTGCGATGTCAGGTGAAACGACACGAAGACACAAATTGTGAGCTAGGTGATGCTGTACTTCCCGTAAGGTGTCTGTGTTAAATTTTACAACTTTGCTACTCCTGTCCTGATGAGCCCCAATTAGGGCGAAACGCGTCGACAGGATGCCCTCGTGGCTGAATTTGAGTCACTTGCCAATAATTCCTTTTACTTTGTTTAATTTAAGACTCATTAAACCGACTTTTCTCTTAAATATAACTTTTGGCTATGGAAAAAGGCAGTTGAACCGGATCTCCTCCGTGTCAACTGTTGTTAAAACTTGCGATGTCAGGTGAAACGACACGAAGACACAAATTGTGAGCTAGGTGATGCTGTACTTCCCATAAGGTGTCTGTGTTAAATTTTACAATTTTGCTACTCCTGTCCTGATGAGCCCCAATTAGGGCGAAACGCGTCGACAGGATGTCCTCGTGGCTGAATTTGAGTCACTTACCAATAATTCCTTTTTTACTTTGTTTAATTTAAGACTCATTAAACCGACTTTTCTCTTAAATATAACTTTTGGCTATGGAAAAAGGCAGTTGAACCGGATCTCCTCCGTGTCAACTGTTGTTAAAACTTGCGATGTCAGGTGAAACGACACGAAGACACACATTGTGAGCTAGGTGATGCTGTACTTCCCATAAGGTGTCTGTGTTAAATTTTACAACTTTGCTACTCCTGTCCTGATGAGCCCCAATTAGGGCGAAACGCGTCGACAGGATGTCCTCGTGGCTGAATTTGAGTCACTTGCCAATAATTCCTTTTTACTATATATATATATATATATATATATATATATATATATATAACATTGGCAATGTAACATTTTATTAAGGTGTGAAGTCATCTTAAATATGGACTATACACACACACACTGGCTGTTTTTGGAATTTTTGGCTGCTATTTTTGGCAGCTATTTCTGCCTACCGTTTTCACACACGTACATACGTATCCATGGCAATTATTTATACTGAATGAAAATGGATGTTCAGAATAATGTGAGAAGATATAGCTAAAATATTCATTATTCAGGGCTCTAAGGATAAATCTAAGGACACTCTATGTACAATACTTTAAGGACACTCTAAAGGCAGCACAAAAATTCTAAGTACAACAATTCTAAAAATCAATCTAAGTACAAAATTCTAAAGATAGTCTAAGAGACATTACGAAAATTCAAGGGACATTACAACGTTATGAAAATTTAAGGCAGATTACATTAAACGAGGTAAAACTTGGAGACGAAGTAACTCAACTAAAAGCAATATTGGGGAACTGATCCACGGCACGCAGCTGAAAGATGCTCAAGGAAAACTACAGGTCAGAACTATCTTACATAAGACATTATTTACTATTTATTATATTTGAACATTGACTATCATATTCGGGCATTATTTTCTATTTAGTATTTTTGAACATATTTTAAACTTGAATAATTTATGTAAGGAGTCAACAAAAAATTTATTTTGATACGTGAAAAATTTCGTAAACAAGGGGAAACCTTGAACGTTCGGAGAAATTTTTAGTAGAGTACAGCGTCATTTTGCTGGCTTTAAATAAGGAAAGGGAGTTTTAAATTTTGGAGATAACTAATTTAAAATTGATTGTAATTTGATTAAGGGGTTAATTTTATCAAACAGTCAAACAGATTAAGCTGTGAAGTGTAAATCATTTTTCTTTTCTCATTATACAAATATTAATCGACTTCGTTTTATCATTCAAATCAGATAAAGTTTTAAGGAAAAGGGGTGAGCTATTTGATTATCGTAACGTTGTGCACTCTGTGTGAATTAAACTGGGCTAACCGAGGCAGATTAAAATTTCAGGAGATTAAAATACACAGAGCGGTGATGGTCAGAAGAAGACTATTTGAATAATTACATCGACGTACAGCGTTATCATATCAATATATATATATATATATATTGCTGTGGATTTCAAAAAAATTCTCGCCCCACGGATTGGGTGCCATAAAATTTTCTGAAAATAAAAGTAAAAAAAATTTCTTACACTTCCTTTGGAACGTCCCCTTATCCTGCACACCCTGGCTAGCCTTTTTATGTACACATATTAACAAGTTTCCATTATTAAGAAAATATTTACACATTGGTACATACAGTATGATATAACCGTTACCATCTCAATCTTTAAATCCTTTTAAAATTTTATGACTTTAATATATTTCAACAATTTTATTTTAGACGAGAGCTTTAATAATTTCTCCCGGTGTATTTATACGCTTTTCGTAGACCCCTGACGGAAGCTCTTTCAACGAAAAGCTTATTTTTAAAACCAATTCTCCAAATTTTGATCGTAACGTCTGAAAAATTCGGAGTTTACCGGGCTGTTCCACTGAAATTCATTCAATAACATCAACAGACGCGAGCTGCTCGAAACTGCTAGCCTTAGACCAATTGTATTGCTTTTCTCCGTTTTAACGTTCAACCCTCTAGCTACCTTTCTTTGTTTCACCCATATTTATTGTCTCTTATAGAACCCCTCTCAAGCTACAAAAAATCGATATTGTTGTTGGCCTTCAAATCTCCCGCGTATTTTAGACGTAAGTTGTAACCAACGTTTTATTATACGTGTTCGCTGTCTATTTTACATTATAGATATTTCATTTCACTTTGCCTTCAAAGCATTTGTTATTTTACCAGCTTGTCGCACCGACCGTTGTAAACGATTCTCTGGAATTTTGTCCCAATGTATATTTAAGTTCCTTGAACTTGACATTTAACTAACAGGTGTGTAAAATAATAATTCCGAGTTTTCAAGTTTCTTAGGATTTGTATAACGAACGCTTCGTTTATTTAACTAAAAATATGCGTTTAAATTATTGATTTTACTATACCTAAAAGCTACGTTTCTTATCCCATGCGCTCGATTTAAAATATTACAACTAATTATACGTATCCTTGAGTTTTCATGTGCTCTAAAGCTTTCCCTCTTCATGCAATTTTAACATTCCGATTTAGAAATACAAAAATATCTCAATAACCGTGCGTTTTCACTATTTAAACTGATTAATTTGGCGCGTAAATAAATTGTTCCTATTTCCTATATACACAGTTGTTAAAATTTTATTATCTAGACCTATATACTCTTCTTAACTTAGAATTTCCACGACAATATATATATATATATATATATATATATATTGCTGTGATTTAACTCCTAATTATTATTTTGAACCCCACGATTGGGCATGTATAAATTTGCTCTGAAATTTACCCCTCGATTGTGCATACCATTAAATTTGCTGTGATTTTTGCCCCACTGATTCCTGTATTATTTTAAGCCTCAATGTCATGAAATGTTAGATTAGGATTTTTACCCCGACTAGTTTACTAAATGGATCAAATAAAGCAATTCTATAATACACAATATATAAATTGATAATATTTACAACACTCAAAGATTTCCTTTTGTTCAGAATATCTATATATACCAGATTTATGTTTTTCTGAAAACCAGCAAAAATATCTTTTACTTATTCAGCACCTCGAACATTCCAAGATACCTATTCCATTTTCATAAATCTTTAAGTGAACCTTTTGACGACTCTTTACAAATATACAATGTGACAAATATTAAATCAAAACAGTTTTTAATAATAAAGTGTATTAAGATTCCTAACCTGGAATGGGTTCTGTAGTTCCATCCTAGTTTATAATCTGCATCCTTTCTGTGTTCGGTTTGCTTATCGATATGACTGCCCCATATAAGAATCGCTTCCATAAATCGATTCCAATTAAAATCGTACCAAATTGGAATATGTCCAAATTAGAATACCTTCATTTTTAAAATTATCTCCAAAATTAAAGTATGTTCAAAGTTAGAAGTCCCAAATTAAAGTCGTCTTAAATATCCCAAATTAAAGCCATCTCAGTCAAATATGTCTCAAATTACAGCCTAAATTAAAATCGAGATTAAAATCCAAGATTAAATGTCCAAATTAAACGTCGATATTAAAAGCCGTTTATTTTATAGATCGGCTTATTTTCGTTGCACAAATTCTCGCACTTTTGATTCTGATTTATTTTGGTTTATACTTTACTGATTACGTAAGATTTTAACACTTTTGACCATAGTCGTTGCTCAGTTTGAATATAGACTAACCTGTCGTTTCGTCACTATCGTATATATAAGCCCTACCCCCAATTGATTTCATTGGTTTGTTTACGTTCTAGGGCGATACTTCTACCTTATCTCGTATACCTCGAAATTTTCACCAGTTATTTCGTTTAAATCTTTCAATGCATGCCTTGTCTGTCACGTAGGCATCCCGCATATTGTGGTATTATTCAAAAATTTCCAACTTTTGACTTTTATTAACTCACGAATTCGAATGTTTGTTAAATTTTATCGTCTAAATTAAATCGCCTGATACTTGTTTATTTCTACAGAATATTGGTTTTCTGAACAAATGTTTCCTTCCTGTTCACGTAACGATTTTTTAATAATGAATTATTTACAGTGTGTGTATGATGATATTTTCGACGCAATTGTTAAATATTTATAATGCCAATTTATCTATGTTTCCCAGTGATTTAATTTTGATGCAATTTGTTGCGCTTTAATCTTATCTTTACTTGTAAACTACACTTAGACATCTTTATGTTCTCATGCATTTTATCCTGTGTATTTTATATACATTGTCCTCTCAATTAACAATATGTAGAGTGACGGTTTTACTCTTATAATTTCTGTAATTATGTGCTGTTCTTAAAGTGGAGGTGGTTTACATTTATCCTACAACCTCCATGACTTAACCTACTCCTAAACTACCCTGTTATCATAGCATTATATATATATATATATATATTGCTATGAAATAGCCTTTTGGATTTTAAGCCCTACGATGGGTGTCATATTTATTTGATATGAAATTGTTTCTACGATTGGTGCGCGATTTTTAATGCTTTGTATTTCCTTTATTTTCTTTAAGCCCCAATATTGGGCGTCACTTTTATTGCTGTGTAATTGTCCTACGATTTAAGCCCCTATGTTATTGCTGTGATATGCTCTATTAAGCCCCACGATTTGTACGTTATATTTTATTTGTTTACCACGACTAGCTCACTGAATGCTCAACTTCCTAATTATAAATTTTATTTTTCACACAATATAATAATTGATAATATGTACAATGTTATGTAACCTCAAAATTTTCCCTGTATAAAATATTTACATTTACCAAATTTATGATTTTCTGAAACCCAGCAAAAATATCTTCTAATTACTCTCATATCTTCAAATGACCTTTTTGAAACAGTCTTTAAATAATAAATGTTTAAAAGTCGCTAACCTGGAACGGTCACTGGAGTTGCCTCATAGTGTCTGTGGTCTGCATCTCTTGCTATGCCCGCTCTACTTATTGGCCAGAATTATCCATTTTTGATTTCTGGTATTTTTAATTGAATTAACTTTGAGTACCCTTTTGATCGCACTTTCAGACGTATTTTTAGATTTGTGTTAAGGCTTAGATCTCGACATGAACATCGACCTGCATATGAACTTAAATATCAACTTAGTACATATGACATCAACGAAACTGACATCAATGAAAGTGGTATCAACAAAAGCCCTATTTTGTTAAATATTAAAAATAAATTTAATTAATTGTTTAACCTACGTCTATTTGTAGATTGACTTATTTTTCGTCGCACAATTTTTGCACTTTCAAATTTTACTTATTCTGAATTTTAACGTTTTACTAATTGATTTCATCACGTAAATTTCCACTGCATTTAAGCATAATTTGTGCTTGGTTGTATATGAACTGAACTCTTTATTCATTTCCTATTGTATTTATAAACCTTTCCTACCAATCGTTTCCATTAGCGTGTTTATTGATCAAGGCTAGTACTTTGCCTTATCTCTAGCAGAACTCGGTATTTCTCAAAATCCCTGTCGAATTTTTGGTGACAATGCTTTATCAGTCACGTAAGCGTTCCGTATTTAATGGTTATTTCTCAGGATTCCCAATTATTACACATATTCAATCACGTAATTTTATGTTTGTAGTTTATAAGTCAAAAACTTATCATATAATGAACTGCTTGGTGTTTATTTGTTTGTTACAGAATGTTGGTTTTTTGAACAAATGTATTCTTTCTAGTCACGTATATAGTGACGTATTAGAATTGATAAGTGATAGAGTTGATATTTTCGACGTAATTATTAAATATTTGGAATGCCAATTTATCTGTTTCCTGATAATTTATTTTGATGCAATTAGTTGCTTTTAAAACTTTATATTTACTCGTAAATTATATTTATACATATTATACGATGCACACATTACTATTCTAATTAAATGGTATCGAATTATTACTAAATGGGCTTCTTTCTCATGCATTAGATCAAATATCTTTTATATACAGTGTCCTCGCAATTGACTTTTGTAGAATAGTAGATTTATTCCTATAATTGATGGAATTATTTGATTTTCTTAATGTTAAAGTTATTTATATCTATCCTACGACTACTATGACTTAATATACCTTATATATATATATATATATATATATATATATATATATATATATACATATATTGCCATAGAAGGCGAGAACTAAACTTCTAACATCGCGCCCCAGCGTTGGGCTGTCATAAAATTGCCGTGGAATCTCTGGAAAATTCGACGCTTCACCAGGGTCAACACATTATTTTTCTAAATTTCAAAATGGTGTACCTTGCATTAATTAAAACAAAATTAACATTTAATCCTGAATAAATTTTGAATCTTTTAAATACGCCCTTCTTCAAAATTTAAACTCAATAAATTGTCCAGTACATGTATCTTTTTCAATAAGTTCTATAATCATAAATATGCCCCAAAAAGTCAACCACACAGCACAAAATTTCACAAACGTTTATCAAACAACAGAAATTTGAAATAATTGATCTGGAGAATTTCTGCAGGCTTCCTTTCATTTGAAGATGGTTGCTAGAACACCTTGGCTTCGTGTTCATTCACCGTGCTATTCAGCGGATCCACAGGCATCGACCAACTCTCACCCCTGTGAGTCAAGCGCCTCGTCTCATATTACCATTCCATATATCATGCGCCCATTGTGAAACATAACATTGAATTAACAGACGGGAAACCAATTTTCACCAAAGCATATGGACTACCTCAGGCAAGTCGAGAAGAAGCAGATAGACAGGTAACTGACCTATTGAAGCAAGATATAATCCAACACTCCAACACTCTTAAAGCAAGTAGGGTGGGTTTAGCTAATTGTTTAATAAACACAAGAAAAATTATTATAAGTTCTAAAATTTACATAATATAAAAGTGAAATTGAATGATTTAGCAGTTAGGATGGCTTTGGATGGCTTCATGGTTGCTGTGGAGCCAGAATTAAACTTGCACACTGATTAAATGTCTGTATGCACCATTTAATGGCGTGTATAAGTCTTCGGAAGTCTTCGGATTTCTTTGGGAAGCTTCGAAAGTTGCTTAAGAGGCCCAGTGTGAACTTGAACAATGATGATTAGGACATATATACAGGTCGGCGAGGTCCAGACGTCTTCGGTGGTCTTCGGATTTCTTTGGTGGGCTTCGCGTTTTTAGTGGTGGGTCAAAGTTACGTTAAAAGAAATTATGAAATGAAATTATATGCACTTAGAAACTACTATTTACAATATATACAAGAAACAGAGGGTTCAGAAGGTTTTCGGTTGTCTTCTGAGCTCTTCGGCAGGCTTCGTGGGGGTGAGCTTCTACGGGGATGTCGTCCCTGTGGTAGAGCTTGACGGATGCTATCCCAATAACGACTGGTCGGTGAAGTATGGAACGAAGTTTAGCGTTCGTACGTGATTGTTAGTTGTGGATTGATGAATTACGATGACGGCCTCCAGGTACGGAGGCGGATAGGGTAATGTTTGGGACAGGATGCAGGCTATGGTGAGCGCTGCGTTAGGGTTAAGCAGGCTATGGCGAGCACCGCTTGGAAAGATCCTACAGGCTATGTTGAGCGCTGTAGAGGAGGAGAATCCCAGGCTATGGCGAGCACCAGGATTGTCTTCTGTATAACTCGAATTTATATTTATACTCTTCTGGTTGCTATCCTTCGTGTGTTGAAAAACGTTTATCAGTGCTTTAACCAATGAATTACGTTGTCGATTTTTGATTTCGAAACAAGATTATTCAAATTTTATTAACACAAAGTTTAGTTGGAATTTTTCGATGTTGTTCTATTTTCAGCACGTGTACTCTGATATAGTCAAATTTACATTCGAAGTTCGTTCAGTGCTTTGCATGGACTCATAGCGTTAACAGCCTCAGGCTATCACCAAGTAGAGATGAACCAGAAAAACACAACCAACACAGCTTTTAGCACACTTAGAGTACACTACAAATACAAACGCATGCCGTTTGGATTAAAGAATGCACCCACCACCTTTCAGAGTTATGGATAACATCTTAAGAGGAATACACAACAAAAAATGTCTTGTGTACCTGGACGACACAATTGTATATTCGACATCACTTGTAGAAAACATCGAAAGATTAAAAGAAGTCTTTGAACAATTGAGCAAGCTCATTTTAAGGTCCAATTAGACAAAAACGGATTTTTACAAAGAGAAGTTCTATTTTTAGTGCATGTAATAACCCCACAAGGAGTTATGCCAATTCCAGACAAGACGAACGCAGTACTAAATTACCCCCTACCCAAAACTAATAAAGAAATTAAAGGATTTTTAAGTAAGTGGTTACTACCGAAAATTCGTAAAAGATTACTCACAAATAACCAAACCATTAACCAATTGTTTAAAGAAAGGCAACAAAATCGAACACACCCCAGAATTTATCAAAGCAGTAGAGAAAATCAAATGTATCCTCACAAATCACCCCATATTAGAAAATCCCGATTTTTCAAAACCATTTATATTAACAGAAGCTATTACAACCCCGTAAACGCGGTTTGCGAGACACTATGTCAGTTGGTAACAATTTTAGATAATGTAAAAATTGACGCGCAAATTATATATGACGTCACACAATATGCAATTTATTGCAACATAATTACACAAATTTTAGAGACCCCCTCGAGGGGTACTTACGTGAACATGTAGAACTTCTTTCAGGATTACTCCATGATGGTCGCCGGCTGCTTGACTAATCTCTCTCGGGTGTGGGAATTCTTGAGCCAGGTTGCATCCAAATTTAATTGTCTTTTTCCTATGTAGAGGGAACGACGGGAAACTGGTTTATAAGGAACGGTAATTAACGATTAGGGCAAAAGGGACCTACATAACAAAAAGGTAGGATAAGATACCAGACCAACTACACCCTTCTTGACATCTCGGAGGCTAGTTTTTCACGCGTCTCCCGGAAATCCCCCACTATCCTCCTTTGTCCACACGCGTCGGCGCGAATCTCGCGCAACTCACTATCTGAAGTGACGGAAATACGCACCCGACCTTTTAAATTTATGGCGCGAAATTTTCACATATTAAAACTTAATTAAGGGTGTCTAGTGCCGAAATTTTTGGCACGTAACAAAGCATCGAACGTAGCATTAGGCGCAGTATTAAGTCAAGGAAAAGTAGGTAGTGATAAACCGATCAGCTACACATCTAGAACATTAAACGAAACGGAACAAAAGTACAGCACAATCGAGAAGGAATTATTAACAATAATTTGGATATATTACTTTAAAGACATGAAAGAATTGACCACAGATTTTATTAACCAATGTGAATTATACGACAAAGCGAAACACGACAGGTCACCCCCAAAAGTACCTTAATGTTAACTAAACACCCGACAAGCCTTTTCAAAAATTACATGCAGACACTCTTGTACTAGAAGCTCAAAACTTTTTAACAATCGTAGACGCATTCACCAAAGTAAGTCAAGCGACACCCATCACTTCAAAAAATAGTATCGATGTAACCCAAAGATTCCTACAATATTTTATATTTTACAGTACACCAGAAGCAATTACTTTAGACAATGGTAGTGAATTTAGAAACGAAACGATACAAAATACCCTAGAACTTCATAAAATAAAAATTCATTTTATAACGGAAAATCACTCAGAATCAAACGGATTAATTGAAATATTACATCTAACTCTATTAGAACAAATAAAACTGTTAAGACTAACTTATAAAAAAGAACATATAACTAATTTAATGTCATACGCATTAATTGCCTACAACAACACGATCCATTCATCAACAAATTTTACACACTTGAAATAACATTAAAAAATTTAAATTCCCGTAACCCTTACGATATACATTACAATAATTAATTACACCATCAGTATGCTAAAGACCATAAAGAAAAATTAAAAGTAACTTACGACAATGTAACGCATAAATTAGATAACGATAAAGAACCTATCACAATCTGCAATAAAAATGCCGATATAAATAGATTTTCAATAGGACAAACCGTATACAGAAAGAATTTTAAAGGTAAAAGACACAAAACGGCCCTCAGATATTTAGGACCGTTTAAAATCAAAAAGATATCAGACAAAAATGTAGCCGTAGTAGATAACGGAAAAATAATAAAATATATTCATTTAAAAAATTTAAGACACGCTGTAATTTCAGATAGACAGCCATCACCCTTGCCGTCGACCTCCACCCAGGTAGAACGGGCGACGACATATTAGTCGAAGACACTAAGAACAACCCCGGTATACTACCAGTAAAATTGGGAAGTATGCAAGACAATAGATTATTGGACATTCGCACAGAAATTTGATTTAACAGAATTAAAACAAGAATTTTATATATTTAGAGACAATTACTATAGACTGAAACAATCAATGGACACAACCAAATTCACGTGCTAGACTTCACATTTTATTAATATGTGTAATTATAATTTGTGGTAGCAAATTACTCTTTCAACATAATATTAAAGGTTGCTATCTATTTATCGAAACGCTTGCTTCGGAAATATTATAGTACGTTCAAGAACGTGGTTTTGATTGTTAAAGCATTTGTTTTGGAAAAACTACATTCATTTACCAACGTGTTTTATAAATGGGCTTTCCGTTATCAGTCGTTGTTGGCTTTTGAGTTTCTAATGTGGACTATTCAATTATGTCGGTTCCTTAGTTCCAAAAGAATAAAATTGATTGTACGTGCGACCTCGGATGTTCTTTTTATTCTTAGAAGCTTGAGCTCTTTTGTTTACATGGTATAATAAGTTAGAAGACAAGTATCTGCTCCAAATGGAATCTGTCGATTGCTAACTTATAGCTCAAACTTGGAAATATTCCATTTTCTTTACTACGGAAAATATAATACTAAGGGTTTGTTTGTATTTATAGTTAATTTTCTGTTAGTTATAACATAACTATAGCATATGAATAATTGTAAAAATGCGCAATGTGCTTTGCAATAACCTTATCTAACCTATTATAATTGAATTTTGTTGCGTGTCTCAATAATCCCAATTAACTCGTGCAGCTCAATGTTAGCTTGCAGGTAAAACTCGCATCCTCCTCGTGGACATTAAATGTCATTAGATTTGTCGCGATTTATCCTTCAAGCTACTCTATGTTATTGAAGTACCGCTAAAACTTAGTTAAAAAGTGTGCTGTGCGTTGCAATGGTTTTTTGTTAGACAGATACGAACGCTTGTAAACAGTCGGGTTTTTTACTACTAGTTCTTTGAACACCGCTAAATCTAATAACTCAGGTAAGTACTTGAGGTTTCCGCTATTCTTATTGTTTTCGTATACATGTCCACTTATCTCACCATCTGTGGTAATCGAAGGTAACCGCCGCATTAACAACTAGCTACTCATAACTTAGGATCCGCGGAACTTTTAGTAGTTGGTTATATTGAATATTTTGAGATAACATCATTACCAGATAAGCCGGTCATTGAAATATTTTTTAGGCGCTTTTGGAGGCAAATGCAGAATGCCCTGCTCAGTTATATGATTGAATTTCTGCTGTTAAGGCTTCCAGATTCTGAGATGGGTTTTGCTCTGCACTAGTATTCTGGAAATTTCTATTAAAAATAGATTCGCACCCACTATATAAAATTTTTCTCCTATACTTTTCATTTTAGGGTTGCTCTCCTGTTTGAAGTATATATATTTTTTGGGAAATCTATGTAGGAAAAATCGGGTATTATCCAACCACATTGATTTCATGTTAAAAATATGCTAACAACTACGATCGTGTTTATTGTTATTTTTTTACAAAAATTTTTTTCAGCTTCAGCTCAAATGCATTTACTGGAAGCAGTTTTATTTGTTGTGTCCACTATTATATCATTGTTTTTTTCTTTTTTGAAGAGGCGTGGACACTGAGTAAGTACTTAGCTTGTGTAACTTGTTTTTTAAGGAATATCTAAATACTTTAGTAACTAAAGAACCGAAAGTGGTCCACTATATATTTGTGTTATTTTTTGTCGATTATTATGAGAAGGTATTATTTTATTTTAAAAAGATTTTGTTATGCTATGTAAATCCTCGAGGATATCTTGGTTGAATGTTTTGCCACAGGCTAATTTTCCTTTTTATGACTTGCCTTTTTGTAATTTTGTAAAAAAGACATTTTTTGGGGATTCATTGTTTTCCTTTGTGTGATCCACCACACTCTACGACGTTTGATTTTCCTTATTTTTGTTGCGGTACTCAATGCAGGCTTATTGTTACTTTGAGTACTGTACGATACTTTTCTCTTGTTCAATCGTACCGTAACATAGAACTTGGCATACCCAATCCGGTGCCCCGACTTTCTAAACTTTTCCCATTTACTTAAAGTTTGCTCCGATTTTTGAAACCGCCGCCCTTTTAACGTTTAGTTAGATTTCTGAAACTTATTTTTACTTAAAGTTAATCCCCAATTATTGGAAACCACTATTTTCTTAACGTTTGCTCCCGAATCATCTGTACATACACCGTATCGTCCTAATAAAAATTTTTGTTGCGTTCATTTTATTGTTCCCTTGCCCATTATTTAGTGATTTACTGTAGGTTTTTCTTGATGCCGAGTTACCAAAATTGTGTTTTTGCTGGCAGTTCAAGTTTTTGAAAACCTAACCCCCTACCCCAATTTCTATTCGTATTTCCAGATTCTATTTTTTCGCCCTTTGTGTTTGCATTTCAATTTTTTTCGTGGGGTACCTTTTAAGTTGTTTTGTCGTTCGTTATTCCTATTTAGCATGGCACATTGAAGCATTCATGTGAACAATTTGCGAAATACCCAGCTCTAGTACAAATTAAAATCTCGTTGCTTTTATTCCAAAACTTATGGGGACGGTTTGCGTAGGACCGTGCAGGGTGTTTATTACATGAAACGTGATAAAGTACTCCTTCCTATTCCTGTCCAATCCGATTTCGCTTCCGACAATGCAGCAGTCACAACTTCTATACAAGGGCTACCACAATTCCTTGCTGAATGTGATGGTGACAAGTCTGTACTGCGTTCAAACGCAATAGTCTCATGTGCCTCCAGATGTACCGTGTGTTTGCTGTGCTCAAGTTTCTCCAACAGAAGTGGAGCGCCAAATCTGTTGGCAATTACTCTTTACTATGGGCGATCTGCGTATTTCTTTCAAAACTAAAATAAAAGCATTCCGTCCGCAGTTACATTATTAGAGACTCCGGCAAATACAGGGTTATTACAAATGAAATAGACAGTTTGGATAGGTTATAGAAAGTTTATTTTTGAAAAGTTAAGATTATTACTTATATGATTATAAAGAAGAAATGATTAAGTTTTTATTTAAAATTTTTACAAATGTTCAATGTGTGCACCTTTGGTAACACGACAGATATCAACACGGTAGTCGAATTCTTGCCACACGCTATTAAGCATGTAACGGTCAACTGTAGCAAGAGCATTTGTGATACGTTGTTTAAGTTCGTCGATATCAACAGGAAGCGGTGGTATGAAAACTTTGTCTTTTACATAACCCCATAAGAAATAGTCGCAGGGCGTTAAATCTGGACTACGAGGTGGCCACGGCTTAAGCACAAGGTTTTCCTCACTTGCACGGCCGATCCATCGTCTAGGAAGATGTTCATTACATTTGATTTTCCAATGCTCCACCCGAAGGTACCACATTGGCCAGGAAGCGAGTTTTTTTTACCTGGAAAATTTGGAATTTTGCCGAACCCTTGCTGTTCCAAGCAAGGTAGGGATCTTTAACGTGCGTGACAACACTCACACACGGGACCTCCATTTTACCTCTCATCCGAACGAGGGTGTATTTTTGTGAAAAATGCTCGCCTAACATTTTTCAAGCGGACCGTGTCGGGATTCGAACCCGGGACCTTGGGCGTAGTAGTCACACACATACCACTACGCCACGGAGCCGCCAAGGAAGATGTTCATCCAGATATTTTCTGACCTGTAAGTGCCAGTGAGGCGGAGCTCCATCTTGTACAAAAACGAAGTTATCACTATCTTCCTGTAGTTGAGGCATTAACAATTCGTGTAACATGTCCAGCTAAATTACTCCGGTTATTGACACTTCGTGAAAGAAGAACGGCCCGTAAACCTTTTCACGAGATAAAGCGCAAAACAAGTTAACTTTAGGGGAATCGCGTATATGTTGTAAAGTCGCTCTTGGGTTTTCTGTGCCCCATATCCTTACATTATGTCTATTAACTTTTCCACTAATGTGAAAGGTACATTCGTCACTGAAAATTAGGCGATTAAAGAATGTGTCATCATTTTCGAGACATTGTTGCATCTCCAGACAAAATTGTTACGTACGACTTTATCACCGGCATTTAAACTTTGTACTAACTGCAATTTATACGTTTTCATTTTCAAACGTTTCCGCAGAATTTTCTACACAGTAGGTTGAGGAATTTGCAATTCTAAACTTGCTGATGTAGTCGATTGTCTTGGACTTCGTAAATAAACATCACGAACACTATCGATTTGTTCTTTTGTAACAGGAGGTCTTCCAGTACTCTTTCTTTTACACAGACATTCACTATTTTCGAAACGTTTATACCAGTCATAGATTGATTGCCTTGTTGGTGGTGTTTTACCGCATTTTGTTCTGAAATGACGCTGCACAACAGTAACAGACTTTGTTTTGGCTAATTCAAGAACACAATAAGCTT
This sequence comes from Platerodrilus igneus, assembly GCA_036346225.1. NCBI lineage: Eukaryota > Metazoa > Arthropoda > Insecta > Coleoptera > Lycidae > Platerodrilus > Platerodrilus igneus. The sequence goes on from JARFIW010000858.1 coordinate 19,116,780, forward strand.
TCTCCACTTTAGTAGCGGCCATTTTGCTAGACTGGTTGTTGTTTTAACAACAGTACCAACCTAACAGTTGTACCAACATAAACTTTAAGAAATTCCCTATAAACCTATCTCGCTTACTATATTCAAATACACCAGTCTGATTTTTTAAAGGCTATCCAAACTGTCTATTTCATTTGTAATAACCTTGTACTTCTAGCCCTGCTCACACTTTTACTGCTACACCGAATGTACCTTTGTTACATACTTCCGAATCGGAACTAGTACCTGCTTCTGAACCTAGGTCAATCCCTACCTTGCTTCATACTTCCAATTATGGCCAACCAGTGTCAAAGTAAAATTAGAAATTTAGTGGAGATCCTAATGTACTTACGGTTCATGATTTTCTTGTAAGTGTTGAAAAGTTTAAGCTGGTTCGTAATGTGTTTGAATTCTAATTATTCAAATAAGCGGTCAATGTCTTTGAGTCAAATGGTTTAGGTGGTACGGAATAACCTTAGACGACCCTGACGAGATATACGACGTAATTGAAAATCAACACAAAATCAAAACCAACCGTCGTGAAATCAATGAAACATTAAAGCAACTTATAAGACGATTCTACTTTAAGGACATGAAAGAGCTAACCAATGCGAACTATGCGATAAAGCAAAATACGACAGAACACCTCCAAAAATAACCTTGATGTTAACCAAAACACCCGACAAACCTTTCAAAAACTACATGCAGACACTCTAGTATTAGAAGCACAAAATTTTCTATCAATTGTAGACGCATTCACCAAAGTAGGTCAAACGATACCTATCACTTCTAAAAATAGCGTTGACGTAACCCAAGGATTTACATTTTATGGTACACCCGAAACAATAACTGTGTATAGCAGCAGCGAATTTAGAAATGAAACGATACAAAACACCTTAGAACTCCATAAAATAAAAACACATTTTGTAACCGAAAAGCATCTAGAATCAAACGGATTAATGGAAAGATTTCATTTAACCCTGTTAGAGCAGATCATGTTATTAAAATTAACTTACAAAAAAGAGCACATCACCAATTTAATGTCATACGCACTAATCGCTTACAACAATACAATCCACTCATCAACAAATTTTACACCCCTACAATTAACATTAATACATTCAGATTCCAGCAACCCTTACGACATACACTATAACAAAGAAGTATACCAACAATATGCTAAAGATCATAAAGAGAAATTAAAAATAACTTATGATAAAGTAAAAGATCGATTAGATAACGACAAAGAACGTATCGCAACAACCCGCAATAGAAATACCGACGCAAATTAATTTCCAATAGAACAAATCGTGTACGAAAAAACTTCCAAAGTAATAGACACGAAGTGGCCCCCAAAAATGTAAACCCGTATAAAATCAAAAAAATATTAGACAAAAATATAGCCGTAGTAGACAACGACAAGATAGTAAAATGCATTCATTTAAAAAACCTAAGACACCATGTAATTTCAGATGGACAGCCATCACCCTTACCGTCAACCTCCATCCAGGCAGACCGGACAACGACGTATTAATTGAAAACTTAAAAAACAACTCCGGTATACTACCAATAAAATTGGGAAGTAATGCAAAATACAATAGATTACAGGACATTCGCACACAAATTTGATTTAACGGAATTAGAACAAGAAATTCACATAATTAAAGACAATTATTATAGATTAAAACAACCAATGGACACATCCAAAATGGGAAAAAAATACGCCATAGAAATGATGAATTACAACAGCATAACAGATAAGATTTTAACGAACATAGAAGATAAATTTAATAAATTAATACCAACGGAACAAATTACAAGACGAAAAAGAAGACTAATTAACGGACTAGGTAACATTATATAAGCTATCACAGGCAATTTAGATAACCAAGGCGCAGAACGTTATGATAACGCAATACAGCAATTAATTGAAAACCAAAACGATATAAAAACCATTTTTAGCAACCAAATATCTCTAACCCAATCAACTAAAATAAAATTTAACGATACCATAAGAAAGCTGGTAAAAAATCAAAATAGTATAGCCAACAGAATACAAACCCTTGAAACTAGCATGCAAACCACCATGTTTGGAATGCGAGACTTAATTAGTTTCAATACAATATTCACTCAGATAATATCAACCTTCACTGTAATCCAACAAATTTTAACCACCTAAGAAAACGCTGTAACATTTGCAAAATTAATTACATTCCAGTATCATAGAACCAAGTGACTTATTAAAAGAATTGTTAAGGATGAAATCATTTACAACTAACAGTAAATTACCCTTTGAAGTAAGAGAATCAAACATTCTAATATTTGAAAAAATAGCTATAGTGAAAGGCTATGTAACGAATAACGAAATAACATTTTTAATTGAAATTCAATTGTAGAAAGTAACATTATAATTATTATCATTTATTTGCTTTTCCCATGAAAATGACTAGCATGTATCAAGTTATCATCCACAAAACCAAGTTTCTTTCCTTAAATGAACTCAGATATGGTTACACAAATACAAAATGTAGCAGAGTAACACCAAAACAGTACCTATGCCAACCATTAACAACGACAACTATTCAAGAAGACAGTCCTTGCAAAGTACAATTACTAAAATATTCAAACCATTATGTTACGTGCCGATCCAATTGGTACTTAAACATTGTATTTAGGTTAGTTTTAATGTACGGAAGTTTCGCGCCATAATTTCAAAAGACGCGGCGCGTGGAATTTTAATAGACTAGGCGTGTACTTCCGTTACGTCATAGTGCATTTTCCGTGACGCTCTTAAAACGGGGCTTTTTGCCTTTGATCTTCGAGTGAAGTGGTCGTTTTTTGGTAACGTATCGTTAGCTTTACCTATGTAGATTCCTTTGCTTGATTATCTTTTGTTTGTCTACCTTTACCTGGTTTTTCCTGCCCATTCCCTGCATAGGTAATAAATTTGAAGCCAACGAGGCGTATCGGACTGCACGACCCTAGATGACGAGTCACACCATCTGTAATTACTCAGGGATGGAGCCCTGAGGAACCTTGATAGAGGCCAACTTTGGTTCAACCCCGCAGAACGTTCGGATTTCCGGGGTAAGTAATACCGTGTTTAATTTGTTTAGTGATATGAACTTTTGTTTAAATTTTTATATTTCCGATTATGGCGCAATATAATTTTGTGCAATGGTGACGTCATGGTAGTTGGCAACGCAGAATCTGTAATAAGGTTCGCGCTTCCGGCCGCCAGGGGCGTTGCATTGCTTTCGTATTCATTGCGCTTGCGCGATGTATTTATGAACTCTTAAACTGTATTACCGACTTCGTAAACTGTTTTATTGACTTCTAAATGGTAAGAACTATCACCAAGTAAATTGTAATAATTACGACAACTGTGAAGCAAAACCTGTGCAAATCACCAATATGAAAATTCAGAGATTTACCAAAAACCAATGGTTTGCATATTTCCAACAGAGGTAATAGCAACCGTCCACTGCAATCAAGACGAGAACAATTTAGCATTAACCGGAAGCAAAGTAATCACCCTTAAAGAAGACTCTTGTTTAAAATTGAAGAACGAAATCATCAGAGTTTATCAAGATCCCACAGTAACCAAGAAATTCGCAAATTTACCGAAACTACAATTCAAAAATCACACCACCTGAGAATGACGAAATAATCAAAAAACCCATGCAACTAGAACACTTAGACGATCTCAACCACACCATGAAACGAATGGACAATTATAAAGAACACTTGAGTGAGTTAAAAGTGCCGAAATTACACTACGACAATATACGCGTTTGGACAATTGTATTAATCATTTTAATTATTCTATTAATCATGTATGTATTTTACAAAATGTATTTTAAATATAGAAATAAAGAAAAAATTTTAGAAATAAAAAAACAATAGATTTACCCTTAGGGACAATGAATTTTAAACAATGAATTTTAAAAATTAAGCTAAGAAAACCTTAATTTTTTATATACGTTGGAAGGAGTTAGGTATCCCCCAATCTATATATGTATAACCAAATAGAATTTATTAGGAATTATTAGAAATTGTTAAAGAAACTTAAGTTATATGCAACAATGTAGATTCAACGATAAATCAGAAAGGTTATTGAACGGATACAATACATTGTATTCCTGACAGTAAGTGATACTGCAGGTGCAAGTCACAGACGGTTAAGGAATCGCGATTACTTAGAAATTAAAGTTGTTACATTGTATAATAAATAGAATTAAGAAATAAGCAGACATCAGCTCTGCAAGTTCGCACAGACATATGAGGGGCGTGGACAACATAAATACTCCGGTAGCCCCAAGACCATCAGTAAGTCTTAAGTATTTCAGTTTTAACATTGCCGTTTGCTTAGGCTACTCCCCCTTATTAAACTCCAATTATTATTTAATTTTAGACTTGGAGTATTTTAAATCAGTTTGTCAAAATTCAATTGTAATTTGTGTTTAACCAAATAAAATTTGTTACAAAAAGTTTTGTAAAAAGTTTTTAAATACACCGCTCCCAAGGCCCGAAACGTAACTCGCCTACGAGATGGAACTATAGAAACCTGCTGTGCCGGCGGCTAACTTGGCCATTATCTCAAAGAAGATCATAAAAAGGCAGGTTTGAAATGTCCTTTGTAAAACGGAAAACAAAATAAAGTAAAGTTGGACGACGCTGTATCTAGCAAGTATCAAAAAGATACGGTCTTAGGGTAGATATAGAAACCCCATCGGAGTAGACGATGATTTTTAAAATTTTTAATTTACTCTTTTTAGCAAATTGAGAATTTTAAAATCAGAAGGTATCTATTATATAACAAATAATTTTTATCCAATAATAATAATTATTGTTCACGCCTAAGCGGAACGGCTGGTTCACAATAACAAAAAATGCGTAATAAAATGTGTAATAAAATGTGTAATAAAATGTGGTTGCATAAAAAACTTACCCCGTGGTCAATTATCACTTTACACTCACCACTAAATACATAATTGGTTAAGCAGGAGAGGGTTGGTGAAGGAAGGGAAATAGCGGAAATAGGCCTGAACAATTATAAAAAGAAATAAACAATTTCACATGTTAGTCGTATTAAAAATTATTAGTTAAACAGAATTTCGTTTCTTAGAATCTAAATAAGCATTAGATTTGATAATTACGTACACATTTAATCAAAAACTATAATTCAAATGGTCTTGAAATAGTTATTAGTGAAAGTTTTAAATATACCAAATTCAGAGCAAGTATTACTTTCAAGAAAATATGCAACCTAAGTTCAAAATGTTAAATAATAAACAACAAAAATATTATATCGATTCAGTTGGGTGCCGAGTCTTACAGACTGGAACGATGGAAGTTTTCGCAGCTTGAAGCTTATCCTTTGGGAAAGGGGAATGTTAAATAAAAAAATCCTTTTGGGATCATTCAATAATCACTCATTCTTAACCACTGGCCTCTGGCTGCTAGCCTCAGATTGGTTATTACAGGTTCCAGCTGGTTGCTTACAGTCATAAAGGCGATGGCCCCAGACAGATGTCATAGAACGTGAAGGATGAGCTCGAGGATGATTAACGATGTAGGTCGCCTTGAGGGTACATGGAGTAGACATTTTTTGGTTCCTGGTTCCACAGCATTTTGTTAGTTTTACGTTTTTAAGCAGAACGTTCAAAAACCGTATCATACGAAGTGATGCTGTACAAGAATTATCTTTAAAATACAATTTAACATCAAAACAAGTCTTGAATAAAATTAAAAGCTTGAGGTCATAGTTTCCATAAAGAACATACAAAAGTTACTAAGAGGAGAAGTGCAACCGGGACCTCTGAAACGTACAAATGCAATTGATTTGTCTATACTTGCATGCAGTTTATTTTGGATGGTTACACGCAACGCATTACCACAGTAACTGAAGTTTTAGAACAAGGTACCGAAGAGTTTAAATACTAGCGAGAACGAGAGAAATAGTAGCATAGAGATACGTTATTTTTGTTAAACTCAAAATTTTGTTGCATTACCTTTTGTTTTAACTGTGACACTGTCAACTGCAGTTGATTTTACATTTACACACTGATATAGTGCCACAAAGCTAACATAGGACTTGGGAGGTGTGTCCTTGGTGTCGCTGGCAGCTAAAAAGTACACTCAAAGTAAAAAGCTTTTATTTTTCAAATTGAAATATTTGTAAGGTTAGGTTATTAAAATTCAAAATTAATGGCATTGTTGTATTTTTTAAACTTTAATCATTTTAGTGATTTAATTAACAATGACATGACATAACACACACCATAGAATTTTAAATTTGCTTAAAAATGCTTTGTTGCCGCAAGATAGGTTTTGGGCCTCCTGGAGCGGCTTTTTAAAAAGGCTTCTTCCAAAAAACTCTTCTATCAATTTTATTTAAACAGAAATTACCATATGAATTTTAATAACAAGTACGTTATATTTAGTGACGTATTGAAATCAAAAATATTCTAAGTTTGACAATCTCTATTTAATTTAACTAAAATTAGGGTGAGTAGAATGAACAACCAGCAATGTTAAATTTATGAAGCTCGTGACTGACTGACCCTCCTGGGATTCTTAAGGTATTTATGCTATCCCTGTTCTTTACATCACTTGTGGGAAATGCAGATCCCATGTCTGCTATTTCTTGATACAATACAAAGTATTGCTGTCTTATTGTCTACTGTGACTTGCACCTGCAGTGTCATATTACGTCTGGAACACAATGTAACTATTTCCATTCTCATGTATGGTTTGTGAACTTTCATTAACTTTTTTATTATGTCCTTCAATTATACAATGTAACAATATTCTTAAAATTCAATAGTTCCATTTGACTATACCTATATACTAATTTGGGGGATATGTAACTCGCAGTGTACTCTGAAACAAATCTCTTTTTGATTGGTTCCATATGTTGTTGTTGAAAATTAGTTCACATATTTTCCGGGTCTTATGTTTGCTTGGTGGCAGTGTATACATAGTGTTTTTATCTAAAATGATAATATTTAAGAGTATATTGAACATTTTATTACAGTATTGTGATATAATACAGTACGACAAAATTATACAAAAGCAAACTTGCATAAGGACACCTTAGGAATACAATCAGAATGTTTTTAGTTTCTGTAAAACCTGCCCTACTGAAATTTGTTCAAGATAGGTGTACTAAAGCACCATACCTTTTACAAAAACATATTCGCTCTGGTTTGCAAATTTTTCGAACTTACATAAGAACACCTTAAGAAAATGTTAGAAATGTCTTTTGTAGCTTCTGTAAGACCTGCGCTTTTGAAACTTGTTGGACTACAGGGCAAACACGATTCTATAAAAGGTATGTTATTTTAGTGCACATACCTTAGCTGCCTAACAGGTATATCAGTAATCCACTTTTTACTTACCTGTAATCGTAGTGAACTTGACGAGGACAGTGAATAAAGAATGGTTAAAATTTTGTTTAACCCTTGGCGTATGCATTATTGTGTAGGTGCACCGCTGTGCCTAAACTGGTAAGTCTTTAAAATAATTCTAGTATTTCTTTAGTACCGGGATTAAACTAGATCGGTTGTGTCTTAGTCAAAGTACCGTTTAGTACACGTTTTTTGATGTAATAACTTATTTATCAACCCCACCTCTACCTTATCCTTTTAGGAAACTACTAGAATTGGAAGATATTTGTGGCGACCTAACTTTTGATAACTTTTATATGCCGAACTTCTAATAAAAATTTGTCAATTGACTTTTTCAGTAATTGTTTCCGTAAATTAAACATAAACCTTTAAAATAAATTATTTGCACGTAAAAACAAAAAAATTGCTTTGAACCTAAAAATTTTTCTATTAGACTAATTTTAAATTTATTTTATGTAAAGTGAAATGAATTGCCGATCCACTTATCAACGAATTTGAAGATTTCGATGGTAAACCACATTAAATTCCAAAAATCTTTTGCCGATAATATTTACCCACAATAATTAATTCATTTTATCAAACCCTTTAGATATATTTTATATTATAAAATATTGTGTACCCTATGTCCGCTACCGTCACGTTTTTACGTACTTTTCTCCTTATCTTACATTGAACATCCCTTTCTACCTTTCATATTTAAATGTATACCTATCTATTAAATTAATCTACCTCTTGGTAAGTTATATTTACCGAGATTCTAATAAAAAAACTTGTAAATTTTGTTTCTTTTTATTCGTAAATTAAATTTAGAGGCTCTTAATGAGTTACCTACATTTAAAAGCGAAAGGCGTTTGCTATGAACCTAAAAAAATGTTTGTTAAGTTACTTTTAAATTTATTTTATGTAAAGTAAAGTGAGTTGTCGATTCACTTATATACGAACTTGATTATCTCAGATCTCGAAAGCAAACTACAAGGGAAGTAGGATATAAAACACCAAAAGTCTTTTGAATACTCCTTCATACTAATGAATACCTTTATCTATCTTTTTAAATATATCTCTTATTATAAAATATTTGAAACCACATAATGTCTGCAGTTGTTACCCTTTACTTATTTTATCTTCTTATTTTACGTAGAAAATTTATTCTTTTTTTCATATTTAAATGAATAAAATGCTTTAGTTGTTTTTGTAAATTTTTTTATTTTGTTGATAATTTGTTTTTAAATTGTTCTTTTTCTTGTGGCTTTAATTTTCTATTTGTACAGTATGCCTTTAATTTTGCTATTTTTATTCTTTTGTCTTCTTAGATATTGTTTAAAGTATCATCAGTAATTTCACCTTTAATAATTTTTCGGTTAATATTTCTCCGACACCTAACCCACCTCCCTTCATTTATGCTTGATATATCTTTGGCGTGAACAGTGCAGTAAATCTTTGGCACTTGTCCTAACTGATGCTAAATTGATGCCTTTCAAATAGAGTAAATATGGTGGTCGACAACTGTGTCTATGTTAGAAAAATAAATATTCTCAGTTGTACAGGAATTTCCGTTTTCTTTGTTTTCATTCTAAAGTTATCACGCATTACTTTATTTCGTCGCCACCCTTGTTCTTTATTTGTAACTTAGAAATCTTATTGGATTTTCTTTTTGTCTAACACGTCGGTGAGACACAGGTTTATGTAAAATTTCGCATTGTTCCCTAAACAATCCAACTACTTCGGAGGATGCGATCGGATAGCTTAAAAAACGAGTTGGGAAGATTTTTTGAATTGGAGTATGGAATGTCAGAAGTATGAAGGAAGTTGGAAAGTTACAGAATTTGAAAATTAAAGTTGGTAGTTAGCATTATATATAGAAGGGATTAGACAAGTTTGGTGGCCAGAGGCAAAAGATTTTTGTAACGGAACTTTAGGGTATTTCATACAGGACTAGACGAAGGAAATTCGGGTGCGGAGATATTTATAAGGAAAAAGATAGGACACTATGTAGAAAACCATTTACAAAAGAACGAACGAGTACTCGTGGATAGATTAAAATCTAAATCGGGAAATACAAATATAGATTCCCGCCTCTAGTTACAGTGAGGAGGTGATAGAATTGATCTACAAAAATATGCTTAGATTTGCAGATGATTTAGCGGTATTATCATCTAGTAAGGAAGAGATATGAAAACAATACTAACAGAGAGATGGTATACTAAAGTCAAGAAAAATAGTTGTATGTAAAGGAAGGGTAAATAAGTCAAAACCAGTATACAAATATGAAACAAGAACTTCCAAGAGGTTAAGTATTTACTCTACCTAGGGAGTTGAATAACGCAAGATGGGAAATGCGCAAAAGATACAAAACAAAGATTAACACAAAACTATGCTGTATTTAACAAGTACTGTACGGCTGTGAAACATGGAGAGCAATAAAAGGGGACAGGAAAATGATAGAAGTCTTTGAAATGTGATGCTACAGACGTATGATGAAGACATCATAGACAAACAAATTTAAGAACAAAGAGATTATAGAAATTGTAAGGGTAGCGAAAAATATGTGGAAAACAGTAATAAGTAAAAAAGATAGGATGTTAGGGTACATACGAAGACATCAGAAAATAGCGCGGAATATATTAGAAGGTAAGAAAAAAAAGAGAAGTAGAAGGAGAGCTAGAATATGCTATTGCACACAGATAGTAAAAGGTGTAGGCTGTCGGAATTTCAGCTTAACTCAGAATAAAAATAATGAAGGTGCGCATCCAACCAGTTCCCGGACGGAAAGATTAATGATGAAAAATAATTGTATTTCAACCTGATGATTATCGTAAAAAGCTACAGTTGTTAGTTTTGCAATATTCTTAAAAATCTTGATTGTACGAAAAGAGTAATTGGAAAACTATTGATTCGGCAAGTCTCTAAGTGGTGAGGAATCTTGATAGCCATCGGGTTGTTTAACTCCTTTCGCATACCACTGAATATTTGTGAAATACGGAATATCTTTAGAAAATAATAGAAGAGTAAAGTGAAAAAGGTATTAAAAAAATTAACACTAGATCGTGATATATTTAACAAGAAAAAGCAGCTGCTATGTTCGAAGACAACAAACATGAAACAAGAAAAGGATTGCTGAAAGCACATGTGTGGAGGCACAGTACTGTACGGCTGTGAAACGTGGACAGTAGGACAAGCAATCAGGAATAAGATAAAAAACTGAAATGTGTGCTACAAACCTCTGATCAAGATATCGTGGACAGATAAAATTAAGAGCAAAGATTAACGGAAATGGCAGTGGAATAAAAAAATATTCGAAAAACAATAAAAGATAGAAGAGATAGAATGACAGGACACATACTAATGCATGAGGGAACAGCGCGGCATACATTAGAAGTAGAGATAGGTAAAAAGGGAAGTCAGTATTTGAAGAATTCACTAACAGGAAAGAAACCTTTGCGACCGATATGCCAACCAAGTTCTTAACGCCCTTCAATTCCGCGTTGGTGACTTTGTAATAACCGGAAACCAAAATCCTCAACTCAAGACCTTGGACAATCACCCGGGTCAAAGGACCAAATACTTATCTGATTCAGCGTTGCTACGGCGGATCAATAAAGAAGCCATGTCGACAATATGGGACTTGCCTCGCACCCCCAGAACCACTCGCTGTCAACCTGACCATAATGAATTCTTCAGCGGGGGGGATGTTACCAGACAAAAATTTCCTTACCAGTCATAAAAACCAAGACGAACGTAATTCATGTTGACCCGATTACGATAACCATCATTGCAATCGGAAAGGGGACAACATATAAACAGCTACCAATCAATCAGAAACTCAGTCCTTGTCGATTTTTATGCGAGGAGCAGTACCTACTAGCACGCTTGCTATTGCTATTCAAGCATATAGTATCACGCTACGTACAAGCTTACGCTAATTATATCACACTATTACATACAGTGTCTGCATTTGCGTATTTTTGTTCTCACGTAATTTTATTTCCGTTTTTACATTCTTTTCAGGGCTATTTCAGTATTCATTAACAATTTCGTCCGCCTTGTCAATTCAAACCGACTGCTTATTCATCACTCGGTAGGATTTTATTAAAATATTTGGTTGTAACTTAAAAATGTTTCAATTTATTCTACCTTGACATAGCGTCAGAGCATTTGTTTTTAGAAATTTTATAATGGATTTATGTACGTGTTTTATACTAGGTTCCATATGCGCCGTTCATAAATCCATGAGTTTGATGATTTTCGTTTTTTAGAACGCTATGACCGGTTTCTGTACGGAATAATACGCTAATTCGGCTTTTCCCATTAGCGATTGTAGTTAGGTTGGTGAAAATAAAGCCATAATTTGGTTGTACGAGATATAACTCAGATAATTCCTTTTAAGAAAGAATTGGTTTCGTTTGTGTAAAATTGGAAATGTGCTATCTCCTTTAATAAGGGAGAAAACAATTTGTAGAGTACCTTTTAGTGAAACAGTGACATAAGATTATAAAAATTATGGGAATATTGGATTTGTTTTCCTGTCGCAGCTCCGCAGATGGTACTGGTAATCTAACTTTAAATAACTACCCATTTCCTTGTTTACAATTCAGAACTGTTATAATGTTAACTAGGCAATTTTAATACCTAGAAGCGAACACTTAACACACTTTGATTAAAGATAGATAAATTCCTGTGATAATATTTTCATATTCAGTCCAGCGGTACTAAATTGAATTTTGCTCCATTTAGAGCCACTAAAGTAATATGTTTATAACGGACAGTTTTAGTGATTTTTGTCAATTTCTAAGTTATAATATAAAATGTGTCAAACAGGATAAACGAATAAACAGTATGAGGTGCCAGGTGATCCAGCAGAAGTCGACTACAAAAAGTTGTTGTACTTCAACCGTGAATTATTAAAACCTTCAAGACCATGCCTTGATAAACTGATTTTTTTATAAACCTTTTTTGATTATTGTAGAATAAATTTACAGTATATACCTTTCCCTTATCGATTTTTGATGTTTAGAGTTGAGTATGCCTACTGTTGAAAATAGTACGGTATGGATGTATTTTTGTTTTTCTTTGCTAGGCAGGGACTCTTCAGCTTTTTTCTTTTTTACTTGGGGACATTTCTTTATCCTATAGAACACTTTTATATCCCACAGTTTTCTTTTACGCGTTATTTTTCCTACGACAGGCCTGTCTTAATTCACGAAAACTTCGGCCTGTCACATAAAAGTAGTGCTCTCCTCCTTTCGCGTTGCTGACTCCGTTTTGGTGAGTTGAAGAGTGCTTTACTATCCATATCGTCTACCGTTTTTTGTTCGATATTCCTAGCAATTACGAATTATGTTAAAAACTTAGTTAAAGTGTAATTCTAAATTAAAATTGGGATATTGTTATTAAATTTTCATAGTTTAGTGTGTGCATTAAAATGTTTCTAAATCTAACTAAAAAATGTCTACTAGTAGTGCACCCTTTCTTTTTACAGGTAGATTTGGGTGTACAGCAGAGTCTAAACAAAACTCTGGCGGGGCTAACGTCGACCTTTTGTGGCTGCCGTAGATTGCAAAAGACTATATCTCAGAAGTTTTTATTCTTAGATATTATAAGAATTAAGTTAAATTTTTCCAAGACAAGTTTTAGGAATGTAATTTAAAATATGACAAAAGAAAAACACCTTAATACAACTTGTATATTGACGTTTAGTTAATAACATTAGAAAAACAAAATATATTTCCTTATATACAATCAAGCTTTTATGTGATAAAATCACTAAGTGTAGTACATATATCTACACTCTCATAATTTTAAAAATGTCTTAAACTCTATCAGATAAGATATTAGAAAATCTAAAATTATTATTGTACTTAGACACAATTTCAAATTAACTTTCTAAGTAAAAAGAAAACATAAATGTGCTTTGTTTTATTTAACATAGTAAAGAGAATTTGTATTAAACATTTAAGTTGAAAGTAACCTCAACCACAAAAAGTTTCATGAAAGCTTTTATGTTTACACTTGTAAGATTATACCAAAATAGTAAATGTAACATTAAATTAGTTAATATAATAGGTAAGTAATACGTATGGCTTTATATTTTAAATGCATTATTTTTCTAGATATTTGAGATTAATACTGAAACACATGCACATTGTTCTGTCACAAAAGTAGGTATGATATATCCCATACTTGTATCTATATATATTGAAAGAAACGTATACTGAAGTATCGAGCTCCGGCTTGATCAGAATTATAGAAGTTATAGTTTCTTCAGACGGCTTTATTAAGACGAACACCATCCGTACTTAGTTTGGTAGTTAGCCTCAAACTTCCAATTTGTAAGAACCAAACCTTTTGTTCCACAACCATGTGTTTTGTTAACCGATATTTAATTTATTTTTAGAAGGTAATTAAGCGGCAACAAAATTCTTTGTATAATAATAGATAATTTTTGTAGATAGTAGAATTAATGCATAGGTTTTGATAGCTTAGCATATATAATTAGACACTCCACTAGAAAACCTTAGAAAATAATCGTGTTATAGGAAGTATTGTAATACGCCAGGAAATAAACAATCAGGAAATTTATCTGTAAAAAACTTACATAATTATTTTGAATGGGTAATTCAGGTAGACTTTCTCCGTATACATGTTAATAATAATCTAAAACGATATTTTTGTATTTCAACAAGAATAAAAGATACCAGGTACGACATCTTGGCCTTAGAAAGAACTTCTTCATCGGGAAACGATATTTGCACAAAAAGGCCGTCAGATATCAAGGGAACGAAAATTTATTCTGGTTTAGAAAATATCCACAATATTTCAGAGCGGGACCGTTTTAAATGACAGATTCATGTATACACCAGTTGTGTATTTAGGGACATATTTCAGAGGTTTACGAATTAGACAACTACATATAATCATAATTATTTATATTATTTATACAAAGAGAGAAATATTAAATTAAGACTAAAGATCAACGTATTTAGTGTATTATTTTATAATACTAAAAGAAATGTTACATAAATCTAAACTAACTTGTGATTGTGAACGGTAATAATAGTAGTGAGGTAAGGCCGGTCTAAATTCAAAACGGTGTACGCGTATGTTTTTTCCATGTAACAAATACGTGCACCGTTTTGAATTCAGACCGGCCTTATATACATTCAATGTAAAATACGTGTGGGCACGTTTTGAAGTTAGACCGGCTTTATATTACTTTCAATCGAACATACGTGTGTGACTTCAAAACACACGTATGTTGAAAAATGTAAGTGCAGAGAAAATGTGTAGCTGTTTTGAATTCGGTTTTCTAGCGAGAAGTTATAAAGTAGACCAGATGCAAAATATCGCATTCAAGTCAATTGTGTTTAATTAAAGTGGATTCTGATTTATGTTTTTTCTACTTACGTTTAGAGGCTGCAAATACACATAGGCCGGTTTCAATTCAAAATGTGTGTTCACTTTTGTAATAGGTGGAAAAGTAGGTTGGCAAAATACGCAGATGGTGGTAATCTGCTATATAAGGAGATTGCTCCTAATATTTGTAACGTGCATTTTTGTAGTTAAACATTTTACACTACCCAATTCGTAAATACTTTCGAATAGTTCAGATTTGTATGCAATTTAACTCGTGTGTATTAATTTAAAAATAGATTAATTGGAGATTGATTTTTATTAATAAATAAATTGCGAGGAACGAATTTTAAATAGCATTATTCGTAAATTACTTTCCAACTTATTGAAAATGATAAACAGCTCGTAATTATTTAGTAGATATGATGGTTGCATTCATTTATTGGATGTTCCTTATGTGGATATACAAGTCTAGATAATATACGATAAGAGGTTGTAATAGCAACGAGTTTATATAAACAGATGGACAGTTGGAGTTTGTTCTTGGTTCCTATATATTAATTACGTTAAAAAGACTGTTTCGTTTTGCTTCGAGAATAGTGAGAATTAATGCGGAATCAATTTCGAATCGTGCATGAACAATTACGACACGCTTTTAGTTGTTTTTCTTGTGAAATAAAAGTTGTATATTAACTGTAGCAGTGTAGTTCTGTTTACCATTTGAAGGAAGTGTGCTTGATATGTAACGTGTTTGACGTGTTTGTTTACGGAACACGGACGGTTTTAGTGATACGCGTTGCTTTACTAATTGTGTTTTTTTTTTTTTGTGGCGTTGTCTTTTTTTTTTTTATTTGAACTGGGTGTGCGATCTAGTTTCGCGGTCCTTTTCTTTTTATCAGAGTAGTTCATACTTTGGATTATCCAAATACAGTTGATACTGTAGTTTCTGAATTTTCTAACCCCAAAGAATCTAAAACAGATCTTTGCTTGCGCAAATTTCGTTATTTGCGAAATATAACAGATTACCGGTTTACAAAGGTATTGGTTGAAGTTTCTCACTGCTTTTTGGATGTTTATGAAGATAATATACATTTGGTCCCAGTTGAAATTAATCTAGTGCTACAACATATTTCGAAATTATTGCCTCAGGAAATAGAAGTAACAAGAAATTTATCAATGCCACATAGTTCCGTCGCGTGATAATGTCTGTTGCTAACACCAGTGAAATACGTAGGTGTGATTAGGGTAACGTGTGATAAGTTCCATCAACACCCTCCCAGTAAAGGGTGAAGTGCTTCGCTAGTGCAGGACCTCGTGAATCCCACACTTCAAATGCAAGGAAGCGTTCCTGAAGGACTTTTTGTAAGTTGAACTATTTCCTACTTATCATTACTTTAAATATCTATCCGTTGTTTTGCCATATCTTCGTCGTTCTGATACCTTTTACAATAGACTTGCCTGCGATTAAGAAAAAAAAAAGAAAGAAAAAAAAATCAATACTGCTGAATTACTCATATCAATTGTGTCTTACCTATTTATCTTTTGTTAACATGTTGTCTGATTTATGTTTAATTGGTGTGTGAGGAAACGTTTCTGCTACTCCCCAATATTACCTCACTTTGTGATAAAAAATTTTGTAATGCTTTTATCGTGATTATATATATATATATATATATATATATATATATATATATAGTTTATTTAAACAGTTTTATTTACATTCTACAAAGTACTGAATAACTTAGACTTTGCATTGCTGCTATGCTTTTTCTTTATTTCAGGTTTGCAGGACTAATCTTTTTTATTGCAGGTTGCTATTCTAATTTCTTTTATTGCAGGTACTGTTACTAACTCCTTACCGCCGCATACATTATATGTCAGTCTGCTTTCTACAAACCCCCTCCCCTCCCCCAACCTCCGATTGCGCCCGGTCATTCCTTGATATCTTGGTGTTACGCACGGCTACGAGTCAACGTAGCATAAATTTGGCGCCCAACGTTGCTGCCACGAATTAACGAAACAGTAAATTTGGCGCCCAACGTGGGGCTCAATTTTTTTGAGACGCTCGATTTTTTTGAGGGGCCCGATTTTTTTTGATTTGCTCTCGATTTTTTTTTGGTTTGCACTTGATTTTCTAAATTTTTTTTTATGACCTTGATTTTTTTGGCCTTGACTTTTTTTTGGTGTATCGATTCGATTTTCTTTTCTGCCTATATTGGCTGGCTCTAATTTTTTTTGTGGTGTAGTCTTGAATCTTTTTCCTTCGCTATAAACAAATTCCTTGATTGCAATTTTTTTTTGTGTGAATTATCAGAGTTGTATTTTCGCTGGTAATTTGGTTCTGGAATACACTGGCGTCCAAGATTTCTGTACACCACCTTTTTTTTCCTTTTTTTCTTTTCTTCACGTCACTTTCTCTACCTCACCTAAATATAATCCTAATGTCCCCTATCTAGATCTGGTTGTATTATACGACTTTTTTTTCTTGATACCACAGTTGAAGTCTTTCGTTACTTTTTCCAGTTTTCCGTTTGTCATTCGCTAGCTTACTTGAGGCTTGACACTTGTGTCTTATGTTGGCTATTGCTGTTGGTTTCCTTCCTCGCTACTTTTCTTTTCTTTTGGTTTCTGCGCGCGCGAAATCAATTTCTTGAGGTTGGAAACTGTGCTGTTTCTTTTCTAAAGAGACATCCGTCCTTTGACGACTTTGGCAGCGTTTATGCCTTTACACCTTGGTCCTTTCCGATTGCTACTGCTTACCTATCTTTCCCTGTGGATTTCTTTACTCTTAGTTTTGTCCGACATTTTGATCCTGAACCTCCGGATCCTAAAGGGCTCCCTACGGCCGATTCTATTTTGACCCCTACGTGTCGCTATCCCTAATGACTTGTAATTTTTTTTTGGCTTATTGGTCTTGTGTTTTCTCTGATAAGCTTGTGTCCGAAAACACTGGCGCCCATTTCGTATTCCTATTTATATTTTGTAGCTAGCCCATCCCGTGACTTTTTCTTCTGGCTAGTTCTACCATTTGTTCACTATTTGACTATTATAGTTGCTTTCTACATCCATTCCCTGAGGTAGGCTTCAGATCTATTTTCTTTGCCTTTAGGTATTTCGACTTGGTCGCTTCTGTAGGTCTGTTAGCCATACTTTGCTTGAGTGATCGTTTCATACGAATCTGTGTTACCTCAGTTGGAAGTATTCTAGATGGTATACTAGCTTGCCTTTGTCCTTTGCTTTGTCTTGGTTCTTTCTTTACTGCACACTTGAGGTTGACAGTTGTGTCGTCTAGTTGGTTTGCTACGAGTTTTCTTCCTCGTTTTTTTCTTTCCTCTTGGTTTCTCCGCGGGAAACTAAAACTTTTCTTTGAGGTGGAGAACAGAAATGTCCCTTTTGGGGACATCCGTCTTTTGACGTTTTTGAAAGTAGCTAAGACCTTTAATCCTCATTGGGTGTCTACTTGATGCTTTCTTTACCTGTTCTGTCGTTGTTGGATTCGATAGATGACTTTGTCTTCTTTTCGAAAAATGTTCCTTTCTTATACTGGTATTGGTCCTTCTTTTATTGCAGGTACTGTTACTAACTCCTTACCGCCGCATACATTATATGTCATTCTGCTTTCTACAACTCCCCCTTAATCTCCGATTGAGCCCGGTCATTCCTTGATATCTTGGTGTTACGTACGGCTACGAGTCAACGTAGCATAAATTTGGCGCCCAACGTTGGTGCCACGAATAACGTAACATATTAATTTAATTAGTCGAAGTTTACTGCATATATTTACATACCTACATATACAAACATGTATATAATTGATATTTAGGGATTTAAATACAAGAAAAACGAATTTGTGTGCAAAGAAATTGCGGTTTTGAACTTGTTGGAAGATGTTGTTTGGCATCAAATTTTTAAACTGCCAATGCAGTCTAGTTGTTTGAGCCAAGATCATATAAAACATAACGACTGGATGACAAGGAATATTCATGGTTTTTCTTGGCATGAATCTTCAACGGCTGGAATGGTGTTATCATATATATCGCTTTATTTGAAGCAAATTATCTGACCCGGTGAAGAAGTATGTGTGAAGGGTCTAGAAAAGAAGAAATGGATGGAAACCTATCTAATGCAAAACGCTGTAACTGATATGCTTGCACTAGGTTGTCTTAAGCTATCGGAGTTAAAAATCAAAATCGTTTACTATGTAACATTCATTGTTATAGACACAACAATAATAATCTACAGTGTGCAAAACAAAATACCTTGTTATTACAAGAATGGTTTAATAATATTAATAATGAAAAACAATAGAAAGATTGTGTCTGTATTATTGTAGTCAGTAAGAAATTTTTAATGCTGATGTCTGTAGAAAAAACGATTAAACTCAGTCAGCACGAATGGGACTCTCAACCCTGAAAGCAATTATAATTGATCAACGCAATAGCTCTTTACTGGTTTTACAACATTTAACAAATTGTACAGATATCTCAAAATTTGCCAAAGACAGACAGACAGACTGATTGCACCAATTTCTCATTCTCGTTTTTAAAAAATAACAGGTCGTAGTTATTAAATCGCGTACACAGTTATCTGCTCACCTTTTCTTTTGTATACTACCTGATGTTTCTAAGAGGATCAGAATGTGCCAACGATCCAACGATAGCCTCAGAATTTCCAGAATGGTTTTTTGATCCTAATCTAATGTAACTTTTAAATTAGTAGTGTTTGCATAAACATAAATATATTCTAACGTACATGTAGAGTTCTGCTTTACTATGACGTTGATCATTGGTACGTTTAATTTCGAGTATAGGAACTGGCTGCGGTGGAACAACAGGAGCGGCAGGCTCGGACATTTCATTGCTCCTAAAACGTTCAAATCTATCAATATCAAAACACATGTATAAATGTGAAAAAGCACTTACCGTGATATATCTATTACGTCACTAACAAAAATAGCAGCAGTGTCAAGTTGAGGTGAAGAACCAAAAACTTCTTTAATCAAGTCTTCGTTACAATGTAGTATAAATTGTACTAGAACTTTTACGTTGGTACTACTACCATTTTTGATCGATGATAAGTTACTCATTTTTTAAAGTTGTTAGTAGTAGTAACTAATAATTATACAAGAGATCTGATTGAATACTGTTGGTAAAATCTACGTGAAGTATTTTTATTAAATAATAAACTGACCTGTTAGAAAAAATTAAAAATTTGCATCGTTTTCTGAAAAAATTGCAAATGTTATATATATTCAGCTATGTAATCTATTCTAATGAAAAAAAACAGTCTGTAAGCAAATATAATTATGCCTCAGCAGAAATAACGAATTGGATTCATTGTCTGAAAAAATTGCAATGAAGTACATAGTAAAATAAAAAACCTAAATTAGTTTAATTTTGTTTAAAATAATGCAATGCAAATGGCCTTTAACTAATACAGTAATATATAGAATAAGTTTTCGATTACTGGTGACATAATTTATTTTTCAATAAAACTTAACAAAATTGACCTTTATATGCATATATAGATATGTAGTAATTGCGTTTACATGATTCATGCTGAATAATGAAATTCTTTAATTGTCAAGGTATTGCTATATATATAGCTTACAATAAATTAAGTTGCATGATTTTATTTGTATTATGATAAAACTGCAGAATGTTTTTTAATACTGGTTTTTTGAAAAAAAACATGAGTGTGTGTAAATTATTAAACAACATTGACAGTTTAATCTGAGACATTTCAAATTTGCTTTATTTTTCTGAATTTTTTTATATGTAACCATAAAAATATCAATGTAATGTTAGCGTATTTTCTGTACACACAGCATAAATCAAAGGTCGTATAAGAACGTTTTATTACTGTACTGCGAGCAAGCATATTTTTTCCGTAAACACAGCTGAATGAAAATGATGCGAGGTTGTTGTGTCAATGCAAGTGCTAATAAAAAACGCAAAAGTCCGATACTTTGCTTATTAAACTAAATTTATTGTTGGAAACTAAAATTCAGTATTAATTTTTTTACTGAATATTCTTTTAAGAATTAAACCATTCAAGCTTGAAAATCATCTTGAATAAAAAACGTAAATAAAAGTGATTTTAACAATTGCATTCAAAGCAATTCGCTGATGTTAATTGTATTATGATAAAACACCAGAATGTTTTTTTAATACTGGTTTTTAAAAAAAACCATGAGTGTGTGTAAATTATTAAACAACATTGACAGTTTAATCTGAGACATTTCAAATTTGCTTTATTTAAATATTTAGAATTAATATTCTGTCTTTTTAATGAAATTGGAATTGTAGTGTAATACTGAATCAAACGTTGAACTCCCCCTTTAAGCAGATCATGATTGTTTATATTTACCTTCGAGTGTAACACTTCATTGTTAACTTTAAAGATATCACTACTAACTTCGGTCACTATATCAAAATACATTAAATCTTTAGAATTAATATTCTGTCTTTTAATGCAATTGGAATTCGCATTCAAAAAAAGAAATATATCCTCATCATTTTGTTTTCGACCTTACTTAAGGTCGGTTTGACGCAGCTCTAACTTCTTTTCCATTCTGTGCTAATCTTAAAAGCTCTACATACCTTTCACAACCTAAATTTCTAATAATTTGACTAATATAGTTTGGTCTAGGTCTTCCTATATCCTTTTTCCTATCAACTTGGCTCTACATAGATATTAGCAACCAGATGGTTGTTAAAGAACTCTAACATGTTTACATGATTACCATTTATAAGGAAATGAAATATTACCTGATTATCCGCTTCAAAAAGGAAAAGTGTTAAATTATATGTTATGGTAAGGCTTAGGCAACGAATCGCTGCCAACATGCCAGACCGCTACCTAATTGTGAGTTATGTCATGGTGAGGTTTAGTTACCTGATTTTTATTTTTTTTTTGTTTTGTTTTCGAACTTACTTAAAGTCGGTTTGACGCAGCTCTAAATTCTTGTCTATCCTGAGCAAGTCTAAAAAGGTCTGCATACCCTTCACAACCTAAATCTCTAATAATTTGACTAATATAGCTTTGTCTAGGCCTTCCTACTCTATTTTTATTTGGTAGTCTATAATCTAAGACTTTACTAAATAGTCCCTCATGTCTTAACTGGTGCCATATCATTCTATCTCTCCTGACCTTCAATTGTTTCCACATACAGGGTTCCTCACATATCCTTCTATAAACTTCCTCGTTTGTTACTCTATCTGTCCAGCTAATCTTTAACATTCTCCTATAACACCAAGTTTCAAAAGCTTCTACCAAGTCTCACTACCGTATAGTAGAACGCTCCATACGTACGACTTTAAAAAACTTTTTCTATTATCTAAACTAATACTATTAGCTATTAGTAAGTTTTCCTTTTTTAAAAACATTTTTCTAGCTTGAGCTATTCTAGCTACTATATCCCTTCTGCTACGTCCATCCTTTGTAATTATACTACCTAAATAGCAAAATTCATCTACCTCCTCTAACTCGGTATTATCTATTTTTAATTTTGGTTTAGAACTATGCTGTAACTCACTTGTCATTATCTTTGTCTTTACTGAGTTAATTCTCATACTATAGTTACTCCGTAGTATCTCATCTAAAATATTTAAAAACTCTCCTAACTCTTTTCTAGACTCTGCCATAATGGCTATATCATCTGCAAAACGTAACATGTCTACTTTCTGTCCCTGTACACTAATACCTATTTCTTTTCTCTCTCTAGTTAAGTTTAAAGCTTCCTCAATATAAACATTAAAAATCAAGGGAGACAGTATACAACCCTGTCTAACACCATTTCTAATCTTAGCTTCCTTTTCTATTTCATCAAATCTAATTACTACACTTTGGTTTTTATATAGACTGTAAATAATTTTTCTATCTCTATGAGAGATTCCTATTTTTTGCAAAACCCTGAACATAACAATACAATTAACCCTATCAAATGCTTTTTCTAAATCTACAAACGCGAAATGAGTCTTTTATTTTTTGTAACCTTTTTCGATAATTACCCTAATCATTAGTATCGGTTCTCTAGTCCCTCTGTCTTTACGAAAACCATATTGGTCTTCGCCTAAATAATTCTCAGTCAAAGCTGCTACTCTATTTTTAATTATTATTGTTAGTATTTTGGAAGCATGAGAAGTTAAACTAACCGTTCTAAAATTCTCACACCTATCAGCTCCTGACTTTTTTGGGATTGGAATAATAATATTTTTTTCGAAATCTATTGGAACCTCACCTGTGTCATATATTAATTTTACTAGTTCATATAATCTGTCTAAAGTTTTCTGACTTGCATATTTTATTAATTCTGCGGGAAAATCGTCTATCCCTGGCGCTTTGTTTAGTTTAAGATTCCAAACAGCTCTATCAAATTCCTATCTTAATATTGAGAACCCTATTTCTACATCCTCTTCTTGGTCGTTCTCTAACTCATCCATATCGTTTCCCTTATATAAATCTTCTAAATATCTTTTCCATCTATCTGCTACCTCAACTTTATTTATTAGAAGCTCATTATTCTCGTCTCTAATACCATCATATTTTTTCCTATCTTCCCCAAAAAACTTTTTAACTGCCCTGTATGCCCTGTCTGTCTTACCTACTCTCAAATCATCTTGTATTCCCTTACAATTCTCCTCCATCCATTTATTTCTAGCTTTTCTACACTCAAGTACTTCTTATTTCTAACTGTATTATATTTTTGCTTACTCTCACTATCCACTTCTCTGAAAGGTTTAAGCTTTCTTCTATTCTCTATTAAATCTAATATCTCCTTTGTTACCCAGGGTTTTCTCGCTTCTATTTTTTTTTTACCTATAGTCTGTGTTGCTGTATCATGTACAGTCAGTTTTATTTTTTTCCATCTGTTTTCTACGTTCCCTCCTACAGCTATTTCTTTGCTCTTATTATCTAATACTTGTTTATATTTCTCTTTTACCCTACTATCATTAAGCCTACCTAGATCCCATCCTTCTCTTTTACCCTTTCTCAATTTTTTTAATTTTAGTTTACACTTTATTTTAACTAAGTTATGATCGCTATCTATGTCAGCCCCTAGATAACTACGACAGTTTTAACTTGGTTTCTAAATCTTTGTTTAACTAAAATATAATCTATTTGGTATCTAGCCCTATCACCTGGCGCTTTCCAGGTATATCTTCTCCTTACATGTTGTTCGAATAGGGTGTTTACAGTTACTAATCTACGTTCCTGGCAAAACTCAACTAATCTTTCTCCTCTATCATTTCGTCTGCCATACCCAAATTTTTCTACCATTTTGTCTCTCACTACCTTCTCCCACTGACGCATTAAAATCGCCCATAACTATTAAATTCTCATCTCCTTTTACTTTTATCACTATACTATTTATATCCTCGTATACCTTTTCTACTTCCTCATCTTCGTACTGAGTTGTTGGCATGTAAACCTGTTGTATTAAGGTATTTTCTTTAGTCATGTTCTAAATTGCATCCCTATAACTTGTCTGGGCAAAATTTAACTTTGTTCTCTAAACCCCTGAGCTATAGTCTTTTGCAATCTACCGCAGCCACAAACGGCCGACGCTAGTCCCGCCAGAGTTTTATTTAGACTCTGTTGTACACCCATTCCTACCTGTAAAGAGGAAGGATGCAAAGGTGCCAGGTATGTGCTGCCATGCAACGTAATTTCGCTTATCAGGTGATTAGTTCGTATTGAAGCTTCAAACAATTCTGTTCATGTGATGCACATATGCGTTGGGTGCACATTGGTAGCATTCGTAATGATGCACATGTGTGGCGTTCGCATCGAAGAAGTTGAGTGATGACATTTGTGTACATTTGTTTTGTAGAATATGTCGAATCATATGGTGGGAAACGGTTTTTTGATTGTGATCATGGGTGGCCTGTATGGGAGGGGCATTGGACAGTTTTATTCATAACCTTTTGATATTTCATTCGCCATTTTGACATAGCCTTTAACAAATTTTGTTGTGTTAGAAAAAATTTAATATTTATTAAGTGCATTCCCTATATTTATATAATAATGTATATTTTAATATCCGTTTAATACGTTTATATCAATTTGGGAAAGTATGTTTAACCATTCTAAACAAATAATTACAATAAAAAGGAAAAATAATAACAAAAAATAACTTGTGTTATATAAGATGGCTAAATATTCTTTGTTGTACTGTTTTTCAACTAATCTCACTATTGTAAAAGGTTATGTTGAACACCGGTAGTCTTACTGGAATATTCAAAACTAGCGAAAAATGGGTATACGGTGTTATTGTCTGTACCATCTTTAGAGGCTTGATTAGATATTGCAAATAGTTTTCGTACATGTATTTCAAGAGCAATCCAGACCAAGAAGCACTTAACACTAACATATTCAGCCTTAATAGCAACATCATAACAATGCATGCAAAGTAAGAAAACTTCAAACAAAGAATACTGTACGATAAACATCCACACTATCTCCACAATCACATATCGTCCTACAAGAATCAAACTTATGGCCTACGAAGGGAAATGTTTTCAGCGAAGCAAAAGGATTTAAAATAGCAATACAAGGTTTAACAATCAACACACGTTCCAATAATAAACACATAATGAAAGATTCATAACACAACACTATATAAACAAGAAATAGAAACAATACATATGACCAAATGCAGGCCCAATATTAACGGGTGCAGAATATATCAAATGGCATAATAGTGTTGCAAAAATAATTCACCAACAATTAATCGAATACACACTAAAAAACCAATGAACACCAATATACAAATATACATCACAAATAATATTTAGAAACAGAACATAAATGTTCTAGAATAAAAATATCACAATTTACAAAGCAATTGCACATAGCAAACTAGACATCGCACACGTCCATAGATAGACGAAAATAATGCAACTAATATAAGTTTCCATTCTAAACGCACTTATTATACAAAAAGATAGGAAAAGAAAATAGGAAAGTGCATTCAACTAGCTGAGGAAATGAAATGTATGTGACGCTAAAACAAAATAGAAATAATATCAACAAAAATCAGTCATACTGGATGCATTTTTAATTATTC
Organism: Platerodrilus igneus; assembly: GCA_036346225.1. Taxonomy (NCBI): domain Eukaryota; kingdom Metazoa; phylum Arthropoda; class Insecta; order Coleoptera; family Lycidae; genus Platerodrilus; species Platerodrilus igneus. The sequence continues at coordinate 19,142,628 of JARFIW010000858.1, forward strand.
GAAAATTCCTAAATGCACGATAAAACGAAAGCACATATGGTAACAGGTCACATGCTTATTTGCACAACAATCCTTTGTTTCTCTACTGTTAATTTCATTTCCATGGACTGCTATCGGTATGTTAGCTAGTTACTGCGAAAAACCCCACCAGTGTAAAGAGTTTTATCTATTTTCCTCTCCTTATCTCCTTTCTATCCCTATAGTAGGGGATAAAGAATACTACTATAGTAAGCCTGCTTATCGTAAAAGGCGATTAAAAGGCGCAGCAAGGGGCAGCAGCCTTGCTGGCTAAAAGATATTGGAGGAGGGTCGGTTGGTCTCGGGCGATCCTCAATAATTTACAAGCTTGTTGGGGTTGGCCGTGACGGATACGACTTTCTGCTAAAATCTTTAAAACTGCGTTGTGGAAAGATATGGGAGCCTACCACAATATTTCCCAGGTGTGCGTGGCCTAAAACACGAAATACATATGATGGAGAGCTCACAAGTAAAATTCTTGTCCGGAGGTAAAATACTCCCTCATTCGGATCCCCGGGAGGGTACTTGGGGCTCGTCATCGTAAGAATATAAAACAACAGTTCGATTTAGTGATAGGGACCTGGAATGTAAGGTCATTACTTAGAGTAGATAAGTTAACGAATTTATTAGTCGAAATGAGAAAGGAAAAGCTGGACATTTTAGGTATTAGTGAGGTGAGATGACCAGATAGTAATGACTTTTGGAAAGATAATTATACAATAATTACAACTTCTTCAACTAATGGACAGGCAGGGGTAGGAATAGTGTTAGGTAAAAGATTAGGGCATAAAGTTAAAGAGTACTTACAATTTAGTGATAGAATAATTATGGTTAGATTGAGTACAAATATATCCTACATTAGAATTATTGGCAATATTAAGTACGTTCAAATGTAATAGTTCTGGACTGGTGCCATCTAAAAAAAAAATAAAATTTTTCATATGGAAGATATTCAGACATTGCAGTCCCATATAAATTATTAACATCAAAATACATTAAATATTTAGAATTAATATTCTGTCTTTTTTAATGCAATTGGAATTGTAGCGTAATACTGAATCAAAAAATGTGAATAGCTATAAAGTTCGAAACGGGAACAACGCAATAAATTATTTAGCAATCACAATCTATTTATTATTTTACATGTTCAGACGCCAAAGGTAAGTCACCGTGAATTTCATGTAAAGATACTGGGTAGTGTAAATCGCATTCAAAATATATCATCGATAGTATTAAGTAACGTCTAAACGCAATATTTCTGGACTGGTGCTATTTAATAAAAAAATTAAAATTCTCCATATGGAAGATATTCAGACATTGCAGCCCCATATAAATTATTAACAGGAAAATACATTAAATATTTAGAATCAATATTCTGTCTTTTTAATGCAATTGGAATTGTAGGGTAATACTGAATAAAAAATGTGAATAGCTATAAAGTCCGACACGGGAACAAACGTTGAACACCCACGTTAGAATATATTTATGTTTATGCAAACTCTACTAATTTATAAGTTACATTAGTTTAGGATCAAAAAACCATTCTGGAAATTCTGAGGCTATCGTTGGATCGTTGGCACATTCTGATCCTCTCAGAAACATCAGGTAGTATACAAAAGAAAAGGTGTGTAGATAACTGTGTTCGCGATTTAATAACTACGACCTGTCATTTTTTAAAAGCGAGAATGGGAAATTGTTGCAATCAGTCTGTCTGTCTGTCTTTGGCAAATTTCGAGATATCTGTACAATTTGTTAAATGTTGTAAAACCAGTAAAGAGCTATTGCGTTGATCAATTATAATTGCTTACAGGGTTGAGAGTCCCATTCGTGCTGACTGAGTTTAATCGTTTTTTCTACAGACATCAGCATTAAAAATTTCTTACTGACTACAATAATAAAGACACAATCTTTCTATTGTTTTTTATTATTATTATTATTAAACCATTCTTTTAATAAGAAGGTATTTTGTTTTGCACATTGCAGATTATTATTGCTGTGTCTATAACAATGAATGTTATATATTAAACGATTGTTGATTTTTAACTCCGATGGCTTAGGGCAACCTAGTGCAAGCATATCAGTTACAACTTTTTGCGTTAGATAAGTTTCCATCCATTTCTTCTTTTCTAGAACCTTCACACATACTTCTTTACCGGGTCGGATAATTTGCTTCAAATAAAGCGCTATATATGATGACACCATTCCAGCCGTTGATGATTCATCCCAAGAAAGACCATGAATATTCCTTGTCATCCAGTCGTAATGTTTTATATGATCTTGGCTCAAACAACTAGACTGCATTGGCAGTTTAAAAATTTGATGCCAAACATCACCTAACAAGAAGTCCAAAACAGCAATTTCTTTGCACACAAACTCGTTTTTCTTGTATTAAAATCCTTGAATATCAATTATATACATGTTTGTATGTAAATATATGCAGTAAACTTCGACTAATTAAATTAATATTAGGAGCAATCTCCTTATATAGCAGATTACCACCATCTGCGTACTTTGCCAACCTACTTTTCAACCTATCACAAGAGTGAACACACATTTTGGATTGAAACCGGCCCACGGGTATTTGCAGCCTCTAAACATAAATAAAAAACATAAATCAGAATCCACTTTAATTAAACACAATTGACTTGAATGCGATATTTTGCATCTGGCATACTTTATAACTTCTCGCTAGAAAACCGGATTCAAAACAGCTACACATTTTCTCTGCACTTACATTTTTCACAAACGTGTGTTTTGAAGTATGTATGTTCCATTGAAAGTAATATAAAGCCGGTCTGACTTCAAAACGTGCCCACACGTATTTTACATTGAAAGTATATAAGGCCGGTCTGAATTCAAAACGGTGCACGTGTATGTTACATGGAAAAAACATACGCGTACACCGTTTTGAATACAGACCGACCTTACCTCACTACTAATAATATAAAATTAAAGTCAAGAATACTTTTATATTGAAGGAAGTGGGACCACAATGTAGTATGACAAGACAACGGCGAATTGACATGTTACAGTATAAACAAGAATTTTAGTTTTAGAAGTGTTCTCACGAGAAAGACACTCGTTTAAAAAATTGACCTAGGAATAATACAGATATCTCAAATTATTTAGCTTCCACAATCATCGAGTTAATGTAATACACGTAATAGTCCAGTAGGAATGCTTGTTCAGTTTAGTAGGCGTGGCGTTGCAGTGATTGGGATTGGTAGGCGTATCTATATTTAGCGGCCACTAGAAATTAGTCACTACTTTCACCGATATTGATTTTCACATTTTTATATTTATAAAGCTTACCAACGTCGGACTTACATGCAGGAGTTGTACAACGAAGCACAAACTTTAACATTTCAGGTAAAATAATATATCAAAATAATAAACAATTTATTTATTTTCACAAAACTACAGAAATGAGCTTAGTATTTGTTTCATGAGAGAGCCTGTTGAATGCTAGTTAAAAATTTTACCAAACGTGGGGTCCTGAAGTGGCTTCGTAAGTTTACCAGCTTGCTCAGTACCTTTCGATCCGTTTCCGCTAGTTGCTCCAAAAAAACCTTTCGATTTACACTTATTGTTTAAATCTTCAACGGTACTCTGTAATTGTAATATTTGACTCTTAAATTTTTCTCGCTCACTTTCAAAGTCTTTCTTTAGGGTGTTAGTCGTATTTTCAATTTTTTGTTGGCACAACGAACGCTCATTTATTACATCAGCTTCAAATTGAATTTTCTTTCTTTGAAGTTCACTGACCATCTCATCAAGTTTGGCCTGTAGCTTCGACTGCTCATCGTGGTGGTCTGTAACAAGTTTCTCTATCTCCAGTTTGTGGTTACTGTGTTCCGTAGCAAGATCTCCACGAAGCGTCTGAAGATTCTGGTTAGTGAGTGTTAGTTGTTTGTCAGCAAGTGATTTATTATTTTCATACTCTACTTTGAGTTTCTCAATTTGATTGGCACAACTGGCTTGCTCAAGCTTTAGTTGGGTTTCAAGGTCTTTCTTAAGTTTTGCTATTTCATCCTTTGCCTGGAGTTTATCAGCTTCCACTTGTTTAAGCAAGGCACCGATCTCTGCTTTATGATTCTGACGTTCTATGGTAATATCGGCAAAGAAATTAGCCATTTCTTTCTCATATTTTGACTTAGTTCCTTCCAATTTAACATTTTCTTGATGCTGATCATCAATCTTTTGTTGAAGTTCTTGTGTTTGTTTAAGACATTCATTGGTCTTTAATTTCAAAGATTCCTGGGAGTTTTGTTTTTCATCTTTAATTTCTTGCGCGAGATTCTCAATTGTTTGAAGCAGCTTCTGTTTTTGCTCGTTAAGTTCTGCTAGTTTTTGATTGGAATCTATCTTTGCCGTCTCCAGGTTATATTCAAGCATTTCAGCATCTAGTTTTCGCAATTCTGTTTCCTCGGCCAGTTTTGTTTCAAGTTGTTGTTTTTGGTTCTCAAAATCTGCTGTAGTTTCTGCAATTTTTTCATCGGCTGCCTTTTTTTCTGTTTTTCGCACTAATTCGAGCTGTTCTATTTCAACTTTATAATTCTCAACGTCTTTTGTAGATTTTGCTAATGATTCTTCTAGCAGTTTAACATCGTTGCTAAGTTTGACGAACTTTTGAGCAGCTTCAGATTTTTCCTTTTCCATTAACGAGTTGAGTTGTTGTAATTTTAATTTATGGCTTTCGGTGTCCTTTGCAGCTTTGTCTAAATTTTCTTGGTTTTTAGTTTTGTACCTATGGATTACATCTGTCAACTTGGTTTGAATATCTATTTTTTCAGTGTCTTTGGTACGAGTGAGTCTTTCAATATCTTTTTTATGTTTCTCCGAGTCTGCTGTAATTTTTGAATTAAGACTTTGTATTTGTTTTTCAAAGTCAGTTGTTGCAGTACGCAGTGTCTGCTGTGCTTCTATGTTGTCTTTTTCTCTTTCTGAAGTCAGCTGCTGCAGATCTTGCTTATTAACTTTAATATTATTTTGAAGTTCTTCTATTTGTTTTTCATATTCGTTTTTTATTTGAACTATTTTCTCAAGTGATGCACTGCTTTCCTGTCGTCTAGATAATTCTAGTTTTTCAAAGTCATCTTGCAGCTTCTTTGTTTCAGTTGAATATTGTGCTAAAGCTTCTTCATAACGTTTTTCAAAATCGCCCGATAGGTCGTCAAATCTTTTCTTGGTATCAGTCCTTTCGTTTTGCTTTAGGAACTCAATTTCTTTTTCGTGTTCTTCAAGCTCGTGAGACAGCTTTGTTAAATATTCCTGCTTTTGGGTTTCTAGTAATTCTTTTGCTTTTGCGAACTGCTCAATTACTTTTTCTTTTTCCATTTTACATTCTTGTAGCTGGCGCTTGACATCCTTCTCATCTAGCTCTATCTTTTCGAGAAGTACTTGCTTTTGTACGTTTTCTTTTTTAAGGTCAGCTACTACTTTCTCCATTTGAATCTTGTTATCCTGAAGTTGTTTGATTTCTCTGACAAAATCATCACTCTCTTTAGTAACCTTTGTAAGGAATGCTTCTTGTTCTTCTTCGAGCTTCAACTGAAGTTTCTCAAGGTTAATGTTTGTGTTGCGTTCTGAATCTAGTTTATCTGAAAGCTGCTGGATTTGTTTGTCGCAGTCACTACTAACCTGCTTTAATTTCATTTCGGCTCCTAATTTTTCTTCTTCTATTTTGAGCGTTAGATCCCTTATGGTTTGGAAAAGTGTACGTTCTTTAGTGGTAAATTCTGAAAGTTTCTTCTCAGATTCTAATTTTATTTGCTGCATCTCCAGAATGAGATGTTCAGATTCGAGTTTACTATCCGCGAGCTCATGTGTTAGCTTTTTTAAGATTTCTTCTCGTTGTTCTTCATATCTTTTAGTAATTTCTGCTAATTTCTTACTTGCTTCAATTTGGTCGATTTCCCTGTCTGATAGGAGTTGTTGATTTTCAAACTTGTACTGCTCAATTTGCTTGGTGGATATTTCCTGATCATCTTGAAGCTGACTTAAATTTTGATTAAGGCTAGAAATTGTAACTTCAAACTCTGCTTTTGCTTTTTGCAATACAGAAGTAAGTTCCTCAATCTCCACTTTGTTTCTTTTTGTTTCTTGTAAAAGATTCCGATTTTGTTGGTCAAGTTCATCAGTTACTTGTTGTAACTTGCTCTCCACGTCAGCTTTTTCTGCTTCCTTGAGGGAAGCAAGCTGTTTTATTTCAGTTTCGTGTTGTTTGTTGCCTTCCAAAAGCTTTCCTGTAAGAATTTGAATTTGTTTTTCAAAATTTGTGGTAGCTTGCGTCAATTTTCCTTCGGCGTCTGTCTTTTCCTTCTGCCTTATCAAATTTAAGGCATCGATTGCTTTTTTGTGCTGATTGATCGAATTTGTTAGTTCAGCTTGTTGTTCCTCTTCTCGCTTTTGACATTCAATTTTAATCTGAGTTACTTCTTCGGTGGCTGTAACTTTATCTTGCTGCCTGGATAACTCCAGCTCTGAATATTTTTCTTTTTGCAAATTTGATTCTGTTGCAAATTTTACCAGCAGCTCATTCTTGCGTTCTTCGAACTCATTCGAAAGTTCTGCAATTTTCTTTACACATTTCTCTCGTTCTTTTTGTTGTATAAAGGTTAGTTCTTCTTTCTGAAACTGGCGCTCATAAGCCAAGTGCAACAGAAATTTCTCTTTTTCTTCTTTTATATCTTGGTTTGCCTTTGTCAGCAGATTTCTTGTAGCTAGCTCCGCATTTTTATTATGTAGATCTAGTTTTGCAATTTCATTTTTATGCGAGTTCACTTCAGTTTCAATTTTGTCGAACAATATCTTTTTCTGTGTTTCGTAATCTTCTTTGAGGTATAAAAGTTGTTTATCCATTGCAGCTTTTTCGTCTTGTTTAAGTGCTATCAGTTTATTCATCTCATCTTTATGGCTTTTGCGTTCTTCCGTTACCTTTTGTTCGTATTTTAACAGTTGTTGTTGTAGTTTCGTGTTGACTTCACGTTCGATGTCAATTTTGTCCGTCAGTTGTTTAGCTTTAATATTGCACTCATTAATTATTTGCTCCAGTTTTTCCTTACCATTGGTCTTCTCTTCTTCAATGTCTAATCTTAACTTATTTATAGTTTGAAGCAAATGCTCTTTTTGCATATCGAATGCGTTTATGGCTTCGACAAGCTTTTTTTCCGAATATGATTTATCTTCATGCATTTTAAGTGTTAACTGCTCAGTTTCAAGCTTGCATTTTTCCAGTTCAGCAGTAATTTGTCGGCTTAACTCCTCTTGTTGATCATACTTTTTGGCGGCCTGTTCTAAATTATGTTCCGCTTCCAATTTTTCAGCCAATTTTGCCGTCTTAAGCTCTTCGTATTCAAATTTATAACCGTCAATAGTTTTTACAAATTGTTCTTGGAGCTCATGGCTGGTTTTTTGAAGGTCGGTGAGCTTTTCGGCAGCTTCAGTTCTTTCTTGGGTAATTTTAGCCGTAAGTTGTTCCAACTCCTGTTTGTGCCTTTCTGTTGCGTTTGCAACCGTCTGTTTTTGTTCTTGTTTTTGATTTTCGAACTCTCCAGATAATTGGTCTAACTTTTTTTGTAGTTCAGCTTTTTCTAGTTGCGACTTTGTTAAATTATTCATATTTTTCTTATATTGTTCAGAATCAATTGCCATTTTCGTTTCAAGAATTTCAATATGTTTTTCTAATGCTTCTGTAGCTCGCTCAAACCTTTCTCTTGCTTCCGAACTTTCTCTTTTTCTTGTTAAATTAAGATTTTCTGTATCTATTTTGTGTTGGTCAATTTCGTTGTCGATCTTGATTTGTAGTTCTTGTATTTTCTTTTCGAATTCCGTCGTAGCCTGGGAAAATCTTACGCTAGCTTCAGCTTTTTCTTTCTGTCTAGATAATTCCAGGGATTCAGCATCTCTCTTATTTTGTTCTATCTCTGCTGAATGGCTTGCTAAAATACCTTGAATCTGTTTTTGAAAATCCTTTGTAATATCTTCAATTTTCTTCTCAGCTACGTTTTGCTCTTTTTGTTTAAGAGATATAATTTCTTGTTCGTGCACTAGGCTAATATTATTAATTTGCGACAGAAATCTTTCTTCTTGGTTTAAAAGACTCTGCTTTGCTTTTGCCAATTCATCTTTTGCTGCCAAGTCGGCATTTATGATGTCTAAATTGAGTTTATCAATCTGTTTTTTGTAAACCTCTTGACTAGTTTTGGTTTGTTCAAGCTGTGTTTCATAGTTTGTTCTAAGTAGTGCAAGTTCCTTGTTCATTGCGATTTTTTCATCTTGCTTTAGAGTTATCAGTTCGTTCAATTCTTCCTTCAAAGTTTTTTCAGCTTTCGTGATTTTTTTTAACAGACCCTGCTTTTCTTCTTTATATTTTGATACGAGTTGCTGCAATTTTGAGTTTGCTTCACGTTCGACCTCTACTTTGTCTAATAGTTCTTGAATTTTGTGGCTGCTATCAATAACTACTTGCTGAAACTTCTTTTGGTTGTTAGTTTTTTCTTCTTGTATATCTACACTTAGCTTATTAATAGTCGTCATTAACTCTTGTTTTTGAGCGTCAAAGCTTTTTGCAAGTTCGGCGAGTTTTTGTTTTGTATTTGCTATTTCTTCTTTGTTTTTAAGTGTCAGTATCTCAGCTTCAAGTTTGCAACTTTCTAGTTCAGACGTAAGCTTTTTGATTAATTCTTCATGTTCTTCAGACCTTTTGGTGACTTTTTCTAGATTATTATCTGCTTCTAGCTTCTCAGCCAGTTTTGCTACCTTAAGCTGTTCATATTCATGCTTATATCGATTAGTTTCTTTGATAAACTGCTCTTGTTGTTCTTGATTGTGTTCATGAAGATCTTTGAGTGTCTTAGCTGCTTCAGCCCTTTCGTTCAACATTTTATCGGTAAGTTCTGAAATATCCTGTTTATGTTTTTCTGCTTTGTTTGCAATGTCGGCTAGAAAAACTTGTTTTTGAGTCTCATTTTCGTCTGCCAGTTTTGACAACTTCGTTTCCAGTTCGGCTTCTTTGATCTGACAACCTTCAGTGAGCTTTTGCAGATCGGTTTCATTCTTTTGGATTGTCTTTTCCAGCTTTGTTTCCAAGAATTGTATTTGTTTTTCAAACTCGCCTGTAATAATCTCCAGCTTTTCTCTTGCTTGTGCATCTTCTTTTCTTCGTGTTAAATTAAAATATTCAATTTCCATTTTATGCTGGCTAAGTTCACTGGCAATCTGTCTTTCGAGTTTTTGCATTTCTTGATCAAACTCTTTAGTGATTTGAGCAATTTTTTCTCTGGATTCTGTTTTTTCTCTTTGTCTCAACGATTCCGTACTTTCAAGAGCTAGTTTGTGCTGTTCTATGGCCAAGACAAACTTTTCTGACTTGTCTTTGATGTCCTTTTCAAAATCAGTTGTAAGTTTATTAATCTTTTTTTCGGCTTTTTTCCGTTCATATTGCGTTATGAAAGCAAGTTCTTGTTCATGCTCGAGACGTTCATTGGCAATTTCGGCCAAAAATGTTTTCTCTTGGTCCACTAGATTCTGATTAACTTTTGCTAGTTGTTCTGATGATGCTAATTCCGCATTCTTGTTGTCTAAGTGGATTTGATCAATTTGATCTTTGAACTGCTTCTTCTGGGCCTCATTTTTATCAAGTATGGTCTGTATTTGAATCTCATAGTCGCTTTTGAGCCGAGAAAGTTGATCTTTTGCTGCTCCTTCAGCAATTTTGTTGTCTAAACTGAGTTTATCAATTTGCGTTTTGTAGTTTTCTTGTTCAGCATTGATTTGGTCAAGAAAGATCTGTTTTTGAGCTTTGGAGTCATTCTTAAGTCGGGAAATTTCCTTGTCCATTGTATCCCTTTCATCCTGTTTTAACGCTATCAGTTTGTTTAATTCCTCTTCGTGAACTTTTTTTTCTTTAGCGACTTCTTCTAATAATGCTACTTTTTCATTTTCGTTTTTTGACAGCAGCTGTTGTAGTTTGTCGTTCACCTGATTATCTTCATCAATCTTATCTAGCAGTTGGCGAATTCTCTCATTGCAGGTGCTAATCATTTGTTCCAGTTTTTCTTTACTGTTTGTTTTCTCTTCCTGTACATCCAGATCAAGCTTATTAATTGTCGCCTGCAAATTTTGTTTTTGGGCGTCAAAGCTCCTTGTAAGTTCCATAAGTTTTTGTTCGAAATTTGATTTACCTTCTTGTATCTTTAAAGTAAGCTGCTCAATTTCAACCCTGCATGTGTCTAGCTGAGAAGCAAGCTGTTGGTTTAGCTTATTTTGTTCTTCGGTTTTTCTTGCGGCTTTTTGTAGGTTTTTATCTGCCTCGAGTTTTTGTACCAATTTTGATGCCTTCAGTTCTTCGTAGTCAAGTTTGCAATTTTTAATTTCTTTGGCAGATTGCTCATGTTCTACTTCGTAACGTTTTTGAAGATCGTTGAACATTTTAGTTGCCTCGTTTCTCTCTTTAAGTTTTTCAGCAGTAAACTTCTCAATTTCCTGATTATATTCTTCGGCTTTTCTTCCTGCTTCATTTACAAATTCTTGTTTTTGTTTTTCAAGCTCTTTAATTATCACAGATAATTTGCTCTGTAGTTCAGCTTTCTCTTTTTCCCGGGCCATTGTTAGTTCTTGCAGGTCTGCATTTTGTTTTTGGGTATTCATTGTCATCTTGGCGACAATAAGTTGCACTCGGGCCTCAAATTCATTTGCAGTTTGCTCCAGCTTTTCTTTTGCTTTTGTTTCTTCCCATTTTCGTGCTAGATTAAGATATTCAATTTCCATTCTATGCTGATCAAGTTCGTTTGCAATTTTCGTTTGAAGATCGTTTATATTCTGTTCATGATCTTTTGTTATTTTAACGAGATGTTCCTTAGCTTCTGATTTCTCTGTCGACAAAGACAGTTCCAACCTTTCGGTATCCAATTTATGCTGCTTTATTTCTTCTGCTAGCTTTTCAGTAATATCTAGAATGCGTTTCTCAAAATTTTTTGTAATATCATTGATTTTCTTTTCTGCTTCCTGTTGATCATTCTGCTTTATAGCGATAACTTCTTGCCCATGCTCAAAGCGTTCCTTAGCAATCTGTTCTAAAAAGTTTCTTTCTTTTTCTTCTTGATTTTGTCTAACTTGAGCTAGTTGATCTTTTGCTTCCAGCTCTGCTTGTTTGTTATCAAATTTTAGCTTATCCATTTTAGTTTGATAATATCTTTGTCGAGCCTCAATTTTATCAAGCAATATTTGTTTTTCGGCTTCACAATCTAATTTGAGTTGCTCAAGTTGTTTCTGTTTTGCAACCTGATTTACCACATTTTGCCTTTGATCTTCAAGCTCGCTGATCAACTGCAATAATTGTCTTTGTGTATCAGCTTTCTCTTCTTCTTGAGTTTTTGCCAATTCTTGCAGGTCTGCGTTATGTTTTTGAGTAATCACTGCTATTGTTGTTTTAAGATCTTGTATTTGCTTCTCAAATTCACTTGTAGTCAAGTCTAGTTTTTCTTTTGCTTTTGCATCTTCTTTTTTTCTTGCTAGATTAAGGTATTCAATTTCCGTTTTATGCTGTTCAACTTCGTTTGTAATTATTGTTTGAAGTTCGTTTATTTTCTCTTCATATTCTTTTGCTACTTTGATAACCTTTTCGTTAGCCTCGGCTTTCTCTCGTAATCTAGACAATTCCAGGCTTTCTACATCCAACTTGTGCTGCTTTACTTCATCTTTTAGCTTTTCAGAAATGTCGAGGACGCGTTTCTCTAAATCACTCGTAATCTCAACAGTTCTCATTTCAGCTTTTTCTCGCTCATTTTGCTCGACGGACAGAATTTCCTGCTCATGCTTATAGCTTTCTTTAGCAATTTGTTCTAAAAATTGTTCTGCTTGATTTTGAATAGCTCTTGCTAGCTGGTTTTTTCCTTCTAGTTCAGCTTGTGTACTGTCCAACTTGAGTATCTCAATTTGATTTTGGTAGTCTTTTTTTTGGGCTTCAATTTTATCAAGCAAGGTTTGTTTTTGGGCATCGAGTTGCTTCTCCATCGCGATCTTATCTTTCTGTCTTAATACAATCACTCTATCTAATTCCTCCTTATAAGCTTTACGCTCTTTATTGGCTTCTTCCATGTCGTTTTCACATTTCAATCGAAGTTGTTCCAGTTTCCTATTTAATTCATATTCTTCATCAAATTTATCCTGTAGCTGGAAGGTTTTATTCTTGCAGTCAGAAATGAGCTGCTCTAATTTCTCTTTGCTGCTGGCTTTTTCTTCCTGTACATCTAGGCTGAGCTTATTAATTATCTCCAGTAGATCGTGTTTTTGAGACTCAAAACCGTTAGTGAGTTCGATGACTTCGTTTTCATACTTTGATTTATCTTTAACTAGCTTTAAGGAAAACTGCTCAATTTCAAGCTTGTAGTTTTCTATCTGAGCCGCAAGTTCTTTGTGTAGCTGCTTTTGTTCTTCAGCTTTTTGAGCTGCTTGTTGTAGTTTCTTATCCGCTTCCAAGTTTTCGGCTACTTTTGACGCTTTTAGCTGGTCGTATTCTAATTTGAGATGGTCAGTTTCTTTGGCTGACTGCTCCTGAAGATTTTGGCAATGTTTCCGAAGATCGTTAAGCTTAGCAGCAGCTTCGTTTTTGTCCTGAAGCATATTAGCAGTAAGTTTTCCAATTTCTTGCCTGTGTGTTTCAGATATGTCGGCCACCTCATTTAAAAAGTCCAGTTTTTGCTTTTGCAACTCATCAGTTAACTGTTGTATCTTCTTTTGTGAATCAGCTTTTTCTGTTTCTAGAGCTTTTGTAAGTTGCTGCAAATCAGTACTATATTTTTGGGAATCTTTTGCTATTTTTGCTTCAAGAAGTAGTATTTGCTCTTCAAATTTGTGTGTAGTCGCCTCTAGCTGTTCACTAGCTCTTGCGTCTTTCTTTTTCTTTGCTAAATTAAGATACTCAATTTCCATTCTATGCTGATCAAATTCCTTGGCGATTGTTTTTTGAAGTTCTTCTATTTGCTTTTCATACTCTTGTATTATTTTTCCAATCTTCTCTGTTGCACCGACTTTTTCTTTTGCGCTAGCTAATTTTAAGTTTTCAATATCCGCCTTGTGCTGCTTTGCCTCCATTGCGAGGTTTTCCAGAACACTCTGGATCTGTTTCTCAAAATCGCTTGTAATATCATTAATTTTATTTTCAGCTTCCTTTTGCTCATTTTGTTTTGCGAAAGCAACTTCCTGTTCGTGTTCAAGGCGCTCATTAGCAACTTGTTGTAATAATATTTTCACTTGCTGTGCATAATCCTGGTTTAATTTAGCTAGCTGATTTTTAGCTGTCAAGTCTGCTTGTTTATTGTCTAAGTCGAGCTTATCAATTTGAGTTTGATAATTCTTCTGTTGGGTTTCAATTTTATCAAGAAGGGCTTCGTATTCAGATTTCAGCTGGTTAAATTGTTTTTGTGCTTTAAACTTATCTTCAGAATTTAATGCTGTCAGCCTATCAAGTTCTTCCTTATGACTCTTACGCTCTTCGTTTGCTTCATTGGAAATAATCTCAATCTTTTTTTCGCATTTTGATTTGAGTTGCTCTAGATTCCTATTTATCTCAAGCCCAATATCAATTTTATCTTGTAATTCAGAGTTTTTATTAATGTAGTCGGTTATGATCTTCTCGAGTTTTTCTTTGTTGTGCTTTTCCTCTTGAACATCCAAACTGAGCGTGTTGATGGTTTCTAGTAACGCTCTCTTTTGGGCATCAAAGATCTTTGTGAGATCATCGAGCTTTGTGTCGCAATCCAATTTTTCTCTTTGAATCCTCTCATTAAGATCATAAACTTCAATTTTACATCCTTGTAATTCAGATACAACTTGCTGGTGCTCTATCTGAAGTTCCTCAATTCTCTTTGAAGCTTGCAGTAATTTTCCATATGTCTCAATTTTTTCTGCTTCACTGGTAACCTTAAGCTGGCGCAATTCAACTTTATACCTCTCTGCTTCTTTTGCAAATTCTTCTTGCAACTCTAGGATGTGATTTTGAAGATCGTTAAGCTTCTTATCGGCTTCTTCCTGATTTAGTAGCAATAAAGATGTAAAGTGTTTAACTTCTTGATTATGCTTTTCTGTTGCGTCGGCAATTTCGTCCACTAAACTTCGTTTTTCTGTCTCAAACTTGTTGGCTGATTCTTCAAACTTATTTTGCCACTCAACTAGTTCTTTCTCTTTTGCCGTTGCCAGTTGTTCCATCTCATTTTTATGAGTTTGAGCTCCTAGTGCCATTTTTGTTTCAAGAAGGCTTATTTGTTTTTCAAATTCACTCGTAACAAGGTCTACTTTATTCCTTGCTGCTGCATTTTCTCTTTGTCTTGCTAGGTTAAGATATTCTATCTCTATTTTATGCTGGTCTAGTTCACTGACGATCTTCTTCCGAAGTCCTTGTATTTCCAATTCGAAAAGTTTTGTAGCTTGCGCGAACTTTTCTTCGGTTTCTACTTTTTCTTTGCGCCCAGACAATTCGAGTTCTTCGTAAGCCTGCCTAAGTTTCTTCACTTCCTCTGCAGATTTTACAAATATTTCTTGGATTTGCTCTTCAAAATCATTTGTAACTTTACCGATTTTCTTGTTTGCGTCGTCTTCTATGTATTGCTTTAAGGATACAAATTCTTGAAGGTGTTTGATCTGCTCATTAGAAATTTGAGTCAAAAACTGTGCTTTTTGTTTTTGCATATCTTGGTTTGCTTTCTCCAGTTGTTCTCTCATTTCCAATTTTATTTTTTCATTGTCTAACCTGAGTTTACCAATTTGATTTTGGTGGTCGTTCTGTTCAGCGTTGATTTGAGCCAGCAGACTTTGTTTCTGTGTTTCGTATTCTGCCTTCAACTGAGCAAGTTCTTTGTCCATCATTGCCTTTTCTTCGTACTTTAGCGATATCAGTTTATTTATTTCTTCCTTATGACTTTTACGTTCTTGAGTAACTTCTTTTAAGAAATCTTCTTTGTGTTTCAATTGTAGTTTTTGTAATTTCATGTTTATTTCGTGCTCAGCCACTAAGTTATCCAAGAGTTCTTGAAGCTTTACGTCGTGGTTAGTAAGTAATTGCTCAAGTTCCTCTGTGGTGTTTAATTTTTCTTCCTGGACCTCTTGGCCTAGTTTTAAAATTGTTTCTAGTAAGTTTTGCTTTAGCATATTTATCGCTTTTTTCAGCTCAGAAACCTGGTTTTCAGATTCCAATTTTTCTTCTTGCATCTTTAATACCTTATGCTCAGCTTCAAACCTGCATTTTTCAATTTCTGAGGTAAGTTGTTGCTGAACCACTTTTTGTACTTTAAGATCTTTGGAAGTTTGTTCTAATTTTTCTTCCAATTTTGCTATTTCAGTTTGTTTTGTTAACTTATGCTGGTCAAATTCAGACTTGTAAATGTCAATTTCTTTGGCAAAGTTTTCCCTCAGTGCTTTCTTGTCCTCTTCGAGTCTGTTAAGTTTTCTAGCGGCTTCATTTTGTTCTAGGAGCATTGACGCAGTGAGTTGCTTAATCTGATCTTTCATGTTTTTCCGCTTCATAAGCTGCTTTATGTTCAACCTTCTTGTTTTTGTTTCGTAAACTCATTCGTTAACTCCATCAATTTTTTTGCAACTCCTTTTTTTCGGCTTCTTTATCAGAAGTAAGTTTCTGTATGTCTGTTATATATTTTTGAGCAAGTGCTTTCTTTTCTGTTTCTAGAAGTTGCGTTTTGTTTCTATCTTGCTTTTAATCGACTCTAATTTCTCCCTTGCATCTGCATTTTCTCTCTTTCTGGCTAAGTTAAGATACTCGATTTCCATTCGATGTTGATCAAATTCTCTTGAAATTTTTGTTTGGAGTTCATGTACTTTAATTTCGAATGTTTCCGTAATTTGAGCAATGTTTTTTTCGGCTTCGAGTTTTTCTTGTTTTCTGACTAATTCTAATTCTTCGTAGTCTTTCTTAAACTTTTTCACTTCTGTGGCAGAGTTCTCCAGAATGTTTCGGGTACGCTCCTCGACCTCGTCTATTAGACGGTTAGTTTTTTTCTCGGCATTGCTTTTCTCATTCTGTATCGTGGAAATAATTTGGTCATGCTTAAAACGCTCATTAGAAATTTGTTCCAAAAAACCTTCCTTTTGCTCCAAAAGATTTTGATTGAGTTTTGCAATTTGATCTTCTGCTGCCAACTCGGTATTCTTTCTGCTCGAATCCAGTTTATCAATTTGCTCCTTGTAGGCTTTTTGCATAGCTTCAATCTGATCCAGGAAGCTCTGCTTTTCTGCATCCCACTCAGATTTGGAGTTAGCAAACTGCCTCTCAATTGCTGCTTTTTCACTTTGTCTTACGTTTTCAAGTAGATTTATTTCATTTTTGTAATTTTCACCTTTCTCTTGGAGTTGCCCGAGTAAACTTCCCCTTTCTTCTTTTAATTCTGCGTGAAGTTGCTCTAATTTCATATATTTTTCACGTTCAATGCCTATTTGTTCTAAAAGTTGTACTTTTTCTTTATTTTTGGCTTTCTCAATTTGGAGATTTTGATTCAACTTGCCAATTGTTTCTATAAATTCTTCTTTCTGCGCGTCAAAAGTCTTTATAACAGTAGCGATGTTTTGCTCAAAACTGAATCTTTCAAACTGTGTTTGTGAAGTAAGTTTTTGAGTCTCTAACCTACACGTTACCAATTCAGAGGCGAGTTTTTTGTTAGTTTCGTCTTGCTTTTCAATTTTTTGGATAGCTTCGATTAATTTATCGTTAATCTCCATTTTTTCAATTTTAAGCGTTTCTGTTTCAAATTTGAATCGTTCGATCTCCTTTTCTAATTTTTCTTTGAGTCCAGAGTTTTTTCTTTCACAGTTTTCAGCAAGCTCCGTAAATTGTTTAGTCGAAATATCCCTTTCCTCAAGTATTAGTGCAGTAAGTCGCGTAACTTCCAATTTCTGGCTTTCTATCTCATTCTCGAGCACCTCCTCTTGCTTTTTAAACAGAATAGTTAGATTATCCAACTCGTTTTGTAACTCATCTTTTTCTGTTTCTTTAATTACTGCTACTTCTTGTACTTTGGTCTTATATTCCTGATTATCCGCTGCAGCTTTTGCTGTAAGCAACTGCAGTTGGGTTTCAAATTCGCCAGTAAGTAAGTCTAGTTTCTCTCTTGCCGCTCTATCTTTGCTTTTCTTTTTGTAGCTAATTCTTTCTGCTTCTCTTCTATGTTGTTCGATTTCATTTATGATCTTTTTCCGAAGGTCATCGATTTGTATCTCAAAACCTTTTTTTGCGAAGGCAAGCTTTTCATCAGCTGAAACCTTTTCGCTTTGTCTAGCAAGTTCTACATTTATCAAATTTAGCTTATTTTGCTTCATTTCTACTGCAAACTCTGCTAAAATATCACTGATTCTATTTTCAAGAAAGTTTGTGACGTCATCAATATTTTTCTCAGCTTGATCCTTTTCCTTTTGTATAATAGAGAGCAGCTGACTTGCCTGTTTATCTTGTTCGGTAGAAATCTGTGACACAATTTTGTCTTTTTGTTTGGCACAAATTTGTTGGAACCTTTGTAGCTCGTCCAATCTCTTTAATTTTTCATCTTCACATTGTATTTTTAATTTCTCTATTTCAGTATTGCATTCCTTTTTCTGGTCATCTATTTGGTTAAGGAAATTTTGTTTTTGTGTTTCGGTCTCTTTTCTTAGCTGTTCGATTAATTCATTAACCTTTAATTTATCTTCGTGTTGTTGCGATAGCAATCTATTTATCTCATCTTTATGCTTTTTGCGTTCTTCTGTTATGTTTGTCAGTAATGCCTTTTTTTCTTCTTCCAATTTTGATTTAAGCTGTTCAACTTTAATAAATTCTTCGCTTTTGCTCTCAATTTTTTCTAAGAACTCTTGATTTTGTTTGGCCAACGCAGTAGCTGTTGTTCGGTAGTCCTTATAAACATCTTCTGTTTCAGATCTAATATCGGCACTGAAATTACTGGTGGTTCTAAGTATGATTTCCTTTTGGTCTTCAAAATTCCTGGTCGCAACGCTGAGCTTCTCTTCCAAGTCGGCCGTTTGTCGCTGCATTTCAAGGGTAAGTCGTTGAACTTCAACCTTCCGCAGCTCAATCTCGTCTTTTATTTTGTTTTGTAGTTCTTGTTTCTGCGTTTCAAAATCATCATTAGCTTCTGCCAATTTTTTTTCCATTTCTACCATCTCTGCTTGTTTTGCTAAATTAATCTCGTTGATCTGAGTCTCATATTTTTCTATACGTTTTGCAATTTCATTTTGTAAATTTAGTTTTTCCTTTGCAAAGTTTTCTATTGCAATAGCTAAATTTTCCCGTTCTTTGGCACTTTCCTTTCGTAACTGTTCGATTTCAACCTTGTGCAGTTCGGACGCTTTTGTAATGCTATTGAGAAGTTCTTGTTTTTCCTTTGCAAAACTGTCCTCAATTTCTGCCTTCTCCATCGATTTAAGCATTGTAAATTTTTCCATTTCCAATTTGTGTTTCTTAGAGTCTGCTGCATTTTTCTCTTCAAGAATTTGTACTTGAATTTCAAAGTCACGTTTGCATAATACCAGTTCTTTGGCTGCTTTTGTGCTTTCGTCTTGTTTAGCTTGCTTTAGGTGATCAATTTCAACCTTGCATTTTTCAGTTTGAACAGAAAGTTCTGCCCGAAGCGCTTGTGTTTGTTGTTGAAAATCGTTTTTTGTTTGAAGCAGTCGTTCATCGGCATCTGCTTTCTCCATTTCTCTAACTAGTTTCTCTTTTTCGGCAGCTAGTTTAAGCTGTTCTATTTCTGAGCTATATTTCACCATAAGTTTGTTGCAATTTTCTTTAAGTTCAGATAATTTTTTGTCCGAGTCTTTTTTTTCTTCTTGTCTTAGGGCTCCTGCAGTTTCGAGTTCCTGAATTAGCTGCAAACGAATTTCTTCTTTCTGTTTCTCCAGATAATTCTGAGTCCTAATCAATTCTGCTGCGGCTTTTTCTTTTTCATTTTGTTTTTCAAGGTTAAGCAGTTTGATTTTGTTTTCGTAATCTTTAGAAATTTTGATAAGCTCATTTGCGGACTCACGATTTTGAGTCTTTAAGTCAGCAATTACGCTGTTCTGTTTCTCCTCAGTTTCATATTTCTTTTTCTGTATGTCTTCTATACTGTTTTTATGCTTATTTATTTCTTCAGTAGCAGCCTTTTCAATCTCCTGCTTTTGTTTTTGAAAGTTCTCAGTGGTTGTTCGTAACATTTCGTTTGCCTCCGCTAATTCTTTTCTCCTAATAAACTCAAGATAATCAACTTTTTCAGTTAGTTGAGTGATGTGTTTTTCAAAGGTATCTTCGGTATCCGATTTTTCTTTCGTTAATTTAGTCATAAGCTTTTGCATTTCTTTTTTATGCAACTCATCCTGTCTTGCAATTTCGACTAAGAAATCCCGTTTTTGGTTTTCGATGTTGCTTTTAAACCAAGCGCTTGTTTGTTCTGCCGCTAAGTTGAGTTCACTAATTTTTGCTTCAAAATTCTTTGTGGTGCTGTCCATTTCTGAGATCAGCTTCAACTTTTGGGTTTGTGCGTCGTTGAGTTCATTTTGAATGCGTTCTGTTTCCTTTTACCTGCGTTAATTATCACCTCAAGTACCTCGGCTACTTTTCTATGTTTTTTGATTTCTTCTGATGTTGTTTTCAAAATTGCTTGTTTTTGATTTTCAAAATTACTGTTGACTTGGTTTAGCATTTCTTTGGCATCAGCTACCTCTTTTTCCCTAAGTTTTTCTAAATGCTGAACCTTTTCAGCAAGTTCAGAGCTGCGTCTTTCAAAATCGTTTGAAACTTGAAAAATGTGTCTCTCAAGATCTTCTTTCTCTTTCTTGTGCACGGACTTGATCTGATCAACATCATTCCTATAAATTTCAGCTTCCTTTGCCAACTTTATCTTGAGATCTTCGTTTTGAGTTGCAAAATTGTTTTCAATTTCTTCCTTTTCCTTTCTTCCAGCTAACGCGAGTTCTCTAAGTTTATTATCATGGTCTGCTGCGTCTTCCTCAATCTGTTTCAAAAGGCTTTGTCTTTGATTTTTTAAATTATTTTCAAGGAGAAGTAGCGTTTTTGCTGCTTCACGCCTTTCTTTTTCACGAGCCGTTTCAAGCAACTGTATTTCTACTTTATGTTCTTCGATTTGGTGTGCAATTTTGTCAACGAAGTCCTGTTTTTGCTTTTGGAAAGAAGTTTCAACGTTTGATAGTTTTTATTTACTTCGGCTTGTTCTCTACTTCTTGTATCTTCAAGATGCTTTAACTTGAGCTTGTATTGCTCAAGTTCTGTAGCTTTCCTTTCAAAACCCTGCTGTAGGCTTTGAAAATTTAAGATAAGCTCAGATAGCTTGGTTTCGGCACTCGTTTTTTCTTGTTGCCTTAACAACTTAAGTTCTTCAACGCCATTTTGTATAGCTGAACCTCTGTGAATACCATTGCTAAAACTTCTGTACTTGGTTTTCAAAATAATCAGTAACCTGAACATTTTTTTCTGTAGTTTTAAAATTTCGTTTTGTTTTGAAAGCGTAAGCATATCAATTTCTGCTTTGTACTCTTCTGCTCCTTCTCAAATTTAACTAACAGTTGTGCTTTTTCGTTTGCAGAGTCACTAATAGCTTTTGATAGCCTTGTGTCTGCTTCAAGTCTTTCTTTTTGTTTGGCTAGTTCCAGTTCTTCAATAGCAGTTTTATATTGCGTTGTTTGGTTTGCAAGTGCAAGTAGCAGCCCTTCCTTATCTTTTTGAAAATTTCTGATTAGTTCAGTCAGTCTTTTTCTGTTTGCTGTTTAACCTTAACTGTAAGCTGGTTTTGAAAATCTTCGTTTTGTTTCTCAAAGCTTTTTGCAACAGCTGCTAGCTGTGCTTCTGAATCAGCTTTGTCTTTCAGCCTTGCAAGGTTGTGTCGGACTGTTAGCACTTTCAGATGTTCTTTAAAGTTTGTAGTAATATCTTGCTCTTGCTTTTGAAACTTTTTGGTAGCTTCAGTTAATTCTTCTTTAGCTTTAGCTTCAACAGTGTGTATTGCTGACGCTAATTGTTCAACTTCTATTTGATGTTGTCTTACTTCCTCTTGGATTTTGTAATGAGTTCCTTTTCTAATTTTTCACAATCCGGCTTGTTGATGTTCAAATTTCTTCCAAATTTCAGATTTTTTGAGTCTTGCAAATTCAACTTCAGCACTTCCTCTTGATATTCGTTGCGTTCTTTTTCGATTAAGTCTATTAGTTCGTAGACATATTTTTGCAAATGAGTGAGCGGTTTGTGCTTATTTTCATAATCAGATACGTAGCTGGCGAATAAGTTAATAAAATCTCCAGGAATTGAGCTTAGATTGGTTAACTTAAGAAATGGAGCGTTTATATAACCATAAAACTGGTTTGCGGTTGTACTGACCCTTCGAAATATGCAGGTGATACAGTCTTTAATAGGAGATATTGGTTGCAATAAAATTTCCAGAATTAAATAGAAAAGCATTAGAGACCTATTAATACTTTCCCGGATATATTCATTTAGTTGGTAGACATAACCTAAAAATAAAGTATTGTTAGCATTGTACGTATCGCCAAAAAGGCTGCATTGGACCAACTTGAAATGAAGTAACTGATTACTAAAGGTTAATATCAAAAATTACATATGTACGAATAAATAAAAGTCCCTATTACGCACATGTAGTTAACGCACGCGGATATAATTTATATTCGCGTCTAATTAACCGACAATGTGAGCTGCTGAGAATTCAGGTCTGAGACGAAAAGTAAAAATGAAATATTCACAATACTTCTCATATACGCACAAAGCATGAATAAACAAACATGCACATCTCTAGTTCATTATCATCAGGTCTTCAGTCCTGGAACTGGTTAGACGCGTACCATCATTGTTTCCTATTCTGAACTAACTTACACATTTTCCTGAAATTTGCACAGTCTAGATCTATCACTATCTGATCTAGGTCTACATTTACTTCTTTTTTCCTATCTCTGCATGTAACATATCCCATACTATTCCCCAAAAATGCCTTAGAACGTATTCCGCCCTTCTATTTCTCTTTTTCCCCAAATATCCTTGTTCCCCTACTATTTCTATAACCTATTTGTTATTATTTTTGTCTGTCCATGCAATCGTCCTCATACATCTGTCTGCGTTTCAGACTGCCCTTATTTCATAGGCATACTGTGTTGTGCTCCACACATATGCCTTCCACAATTTTCTTCTTGTTCTATGTTTGTTGTCTTTCCTCATAGGCGCTGTTCTTTCTTGTTAGATGCACTTCGGTCACCTTGTATTGTTTTACAGTAATATACCCTATTTCTCCGACCATCAGTGGTTGTGAAGGGAGGTAAGCAGTCTGTGGCTGCCAAGTTCCCCCAACACTTAACCATTTACCGATTTAATATATTTTCCAATATATCTTTTCGCACAGTCAACATTAGCAGCAGATATTTCGCAACCAACAACCAGTTGTTTATACTAATCATCAGATTTATTTGCGCTTATTTTTTCGTCATTAGATTTTCCGTCTCAAAACTGGTTAGACACGTACCTGCACTTATTTATATTCTGAGCTAGCCTACATAGTTCCCTGAAATTCTTACACAGAATGTGTATACAGCTCGTTTCTCTTCTATTATTTTCTAATTTTATGCCCTATTTCACCGAGATTCAGTGAAGTGGGTTAAGCAACCTGTGGCTACCAAGATACCCCAACACGTAAAGATTTGCCGAAATAATGGTTTTCCAGAAAATGCTTTCACACACTTAACTTTATTCGAGAATATTGCCTAACCAATTCTTGTAGTTGCTTATAATAATCAGCATGTTTAAGCACAGTTATTTTTTCGTCATTAGTATATCCATCTTGAGATTGGTTGGATGCGTACATCCATTGATTTCTATTCTGGGCTAGCCTACACATCTTCCTGAAACCCCTACAGCCTACATCTCTTACTATCTGTGTGCAGTAGTCTAACCTAGGTCTGCCTCTTCTTCTCTTTTTTCCTATCTCTGCTTCTAATAAATTCCGCACTATTCCCTCATGCCGTAGTATGTGGCCTATTGAAGTGCTCCCTTTATTCACACATGAATTTATTTCCAATTTTGATGGTTAATGGTGCCTCGGACTAGCCAGTCATTCAATAAACAAAACAAAATAAAGCATGGAAACTACTTATTTATTGCATTTATAAACATACAAACTCCTCCTCTCAGGGCGCGTAGAAATATTGAAAGGAATCGTATCCAACGTTAATGTTAAACAGAATGCAACTAGCGGTATTTAAATTAATGGCTGTTACAAGTACAAATAGATATACCATGCCACTACGGTATATCAATCAAACAATAACACATTCCATAAACAACTGGAAACAAAATAAAGAGTCATACTACCTTAATAATAATTGTCCCAGAGCATTTCGACACTGGTCACAATGAACGAATTATCACTGTCGCGACTTGCCTGTACTTTTGGGTCACGTCTTACCCTCACAAGCACTCGAGACGGACTGCCGAATCCGTACTCCGCGCACATACCACTTAGTTAAGGGCGGCACCACTAAAACGCACCACAATACCCCTCCGATTAAAATCGATAACATAAAAGGTTGGAGAGATTAATCTCACTAATAACTAACAACGCACTTAACTAACTTAACCTAACACATTGTAAAGTGATTAAACAACGTCAGGCATTACATGGAACCTCTTTAAATTTACAATATTGTGAGGGCCCAAAACGTCCCCATTTGAATCTTTTAACAAATACGCATTACTATTTACTTGTTTTATGACCTCATATGGGCCTTCATATAAAAGAAAGAATTTGCGAATCTCTGATCTCTCTGCGGAAGATTTTGGATGATTTTTCACTAAAACCATATCCCCTTTCTTAAACTCTACCACGATCCTCCTACTATTAAACTTTTCACGTTTCCTCGCGTACTTTGAACGAGCGCGTTCATATGACAACTCCCAAAATATTCTAAATTTTGTTTATTAAGATTTTCTTCTTTTGGAAAATTAAGTTCGTCGCAAATATTATTGGGTACATCTCTTCCAAACATCAAAATGAAGGACAAAAGCCTGTAACATCATGAACTACTGAATTCAAACACAACTCAATCTTAGCTACCTCATAAGCCCATTTCGTATGCTTTGTAAAACAATATGTTCGAATCAATCTACCTATCTCCTTATTTACACGTTCCGTGGGATTTCCTTGTGGAAAATAGACGGACGTATGAAATATTTTTACGTTTCTTTGTGTAAGGGCGTTTACCCAAATTTTTGAATGGAACTGCGTTCCATTATAGGTTAAAATAGCTTCCGGGACTAAAACGTTATTAAAATAATCATTTACTAGTTTATTGACTATAATCCTACCAGTACCACGTTTCAGCGGGTATAGTTTTGTAAAACGCGTAAAAGAATCTACTACTACCAGTAACACCGTACAACCCCCCCTAGATGTAGGCAAAGGGCCCATCAAATCTAGACTAATTAATTCCCGGTCTCTTATAAATAAGAGAATTAAACGGACCTCTCCGTCTTCGATACCTTACATTTCTGACAAACTTCGCACGACACGACAATTTGTTTTATATTCTTTAACATTTTAGGCCAATAAAACGTTTTCCGCATATGCAAATGAGTTTTTTTATAGCCAAAGTGGCCAATATCAGAATGCTGCTGCAATATTAATTCTTTTACCTGATTCTTCGGAACACATAATTGAAAATCCCCATTTTCCTGATCACTCTTTTATACAAAATCCCTTCATGCATTTTATACCATTCAGTCACTCTATCAATTCCCCCTTTCAATTGCGATAAAATTTGTCCAACCCAAGGATCATTTACTTGGTCGTCCCTGATTGTTTTTAAATTATTCCTAACATTTTTAAACTCATTTGTTAATTTGAGCATATACAGCCCTATAGAACTACTGTTGTCTGGCTTTCGAGAGTCCCTTTTTACCAAAGGCCGTCGAGATAATGCATCTGCCACCATGTTTTCGCTACCCTTGCAATACTGAATACTAAAATCGTATTCCTGCATAAACAATACCCAACGTGTTTTCAATGAAGAATTCATAATAAAAGACAACGCCTTGTGGTCCGACACAACCACTATTGGACGTCCCAATACCAATACCCGCCATAATTTCAATGCATAAACGATTGCCAAAGCTTCTTTCTCAGTGGTCGTATATCGCAATTCAGCTCCACGTAATGTACGACTACCATAAGCTAAAACCCTTTCATCACCTGTTGCCGGTTCTATCTGATAAAGATAACAGCCTAATCCCACATCAGAACTATCCGCTTGTATGTACATGATTTCGGCTAAATTTGGGTGGCTCACCACCGTAGTATCAAGATACGCACTTTTTATTCTAATAAACGTATCTTCTTCACACGTTCCCCATTCCCATTTTACATCTTTCCTCAGTAGCCTTACCAAAGGAGACGTTAAATCGGCAAAATTTCTACAAAACCGCCTATCGTAGTTGACGATCCCCAAAAACCCCCTTAACTCACGCACGTTACGCGGTCTAGGAAACCCTTGAATAACTCCAATCCAAGAGGGATCCATCGAAATACCCTCCGGCGTGATAATGTGCCCTAAAATGAAACACTCCGCCTTGCAAAACGCACTTCCTTAACTTACGAACAAGGCTCCATGCAATTCGGAGTACAGAACCGTAAGACGCTCCACTAGAACTTAACATACAGACCTCGAGCTAACCACACAGCCTGTGTCAATCTGCACAATGTTGTGCAAGGCGCACAACCAGAAAGGCATACCTGTGGACGGATGTCCTAAGAAAAGGTTCCCTTTCAAACACAACTCTCTCACCAAGCAGCAGACGACCATGGAAGGGTCTATCGCCGCCACATAACAGTGACGCCCGTAACTGCCAACAAACCACCCACACCAACTGCAACTAACCAGTTAGTAAACGAATTCTTGCCCAGCAGCCTTCGGGAAGAATTCCAATCAGTGGTCGATGGGTCAGCACAGCCAACTGCCGCCACCGGCACCAGCCCATGATTACTTGGCAGACCACGAGCTAACTACACCGCCCGTATCGCTCTGCTCAATTGTGGGCAAGGCGCACAACCAGAAAGGCATACCTGTGGATAGTCGTCCCGAGAACAGGTATCCTTCCTACCACAATCGTTCCATCCAGCAGCTGGCGATCATGGTGAAGCCCGATGCCACCGCACAAAACGTAAACGCAAACGCCGCCACAGGCTCAGCTACTTTGACAAAAATGACCCCACCGCCTCCTCGCAACAATATAGTTACGCTACACTCTTTAGCGGGGGCTCTATCACCACACGCAGAGCACTGAACAGACTGAGAATTTGCAGTTGACTATTACAGAGTACACGAGATGGAAATAGAACAAACTAAAGAATCTCGAGAAATTCCCACTAAGTTTTCCTGCTACCCAAAACTCTACTTTTATTGGTTAAACTAAAATTTGGAGATTCTTTTACAATCAAAAATCGAAAAACGCATTTCATTGGTTAAAGACATCATTAACGTTTTTCAACACAGGAAGAATAGGAAATGGAAGTGTATAAATAAAAATGCAAATTATTTTGAAGACATTCCTAGTGTTCACCATAGCTTAGGAATCCTCTCTCTTGCAGTGCTCCCCATAGCCTAAAAAACCCTCCCAAGCACCGCTCTCCATAGCCTGCTATACTTCGCAACGCAGCGCTCGCCATAGCCTGGGTCTTCTCCGACGATGACGCTGTCCGACGCCGTTATTGTGATTACACCCGTTAAATTCTACCACGCGGACCACATCCCCGTAGAGGCATCACTACCACGGAGCCTACCGAAGAGTTCAGAAGACGACTGAAGACTTTCTGAACCCTCTATACTTGTATATATTGTAAATTAGTAGTTTTTAAGTTCATATACTTTCAATTCATTATTCTTTTTAATGTAACGTCGACCCACAATTAAACACGATGCTTTCCGAAGACAACCGAAGACTTCTGAACCTTCTATACTTGTAAATATTGTAAATTAGTAGTTTTTAATTTCAAATCATAACGCTTTGTGACTTAACGTTATGCCAAAGAAAGAAACAAAACCTTCCAAAGAGATCCGAAGACCACCGAAAATGTCTTGATCTCTACAACTTGTATATATTTCCTAATCATCGTTTTTCGAGTTCACACTGGGCCTCGTAAGCAACTTCCGAAGCATTCCGAAGAAAGCCGAATACTACCGAAGATTTATACACCCCGTTAAATTGTACATACATTCATTTAATCAGTGGTTAAGTTTATTTCTGGTTCCACAAGCAACCATGAAGCCATCCGAAGACTTCCGAACTGCTAAATCATTCAAATTCACTTTTAGTTTATGTAATTTTGGAACTTATAGTTATTTTGCTTATGTTTATTAAACAATTAATCAAGCCAAGCCTACTTGCTTTAAGACGCCTCAAACTCGAACGATAACATCAGATTCAGAAACAAGAAAATTAATTAATTCTTTACAAACATCAAGAAACTGGAACGTAGGATTTCTTACAGGTGACATCATCAGCCGAACGATTTCATAAAACACCAGCTTCAATACTCGAACTTCTCTGCGCTCTAACGGTTCTGGATGAGTTTGTTAAAATGTATTAAATACAGCGTGCAACGTGGCTACTTACAATATGCCAATTCAGTCATCTTAATTACGTCGGAGTTAGCTTCACTGCCGGGGTTTTAAATTCCACCTAAAGGAAGTCATTTTATTTCAGTTAGCATATTTATTTTGATACATGCACCACACCATACATGTCAAATTCGTTGATAAAAATAGTGACAGCACAATTTCATAAATATAGTAATCACAACTGCAACCAGAGGAGAGTTTAAACGTGTTGTTCTGAAACGAAAACCAGAAGAACCATACTCAAAGTTGGCACTGAAGTATAGAAGTGCACTTTCTCGAGCATCATTTTGACACCTGTTGGGTTCATTTTCCTACATTAGAACTTTCCTGTATTACTCTACTTAAATATCCATTTTCGCCAATATTCGGTTTCACGGTCGGGAATATTAATAAATTACACGACCCGCCTATAATTCTTTCAATATTAAATATCTTTTATTCTTAACTGACTTCATTTAAATAGTAATTAGATAAAGACACGTTATCTCGAACTATGATTGAATTTTATTTCAATTTACTATGATGGGTTTCTCAAAAATTCTAATATACAACGAATTTTATTATACGTTTGTTGAACACCTGATTTTTGTAATACACATGTAATTTTGTATAAACAATGTGTAATGGAATCTTCGTATGTTATCGGTTCTATTCAATTTTGGCGTGAAATAAAGAACAAGTTTGTAATGTGCTTTCGGGCTCCCTTCTGTTGTGTAATATTGATGCATAGTATTTAAGGTAGATTTCAGGAAGTACGTATTTATTTTGTATAGAAGTCAGGTAAACACGATTATGGTATGTTCCGTTTATAGATGTTAACTTGGCTTGTCTAGCCACGGGTTGGGATAGAAGGTTGGGTCGGAGTTGTATGAAACTCGGAGAGCAACTGTGGCCAGTGATGGTTTAGCAAGAGATAAGCGTGTATCGTCAAAATGAAAGAGCGTTGCGGTTGTATGCAGATATACGATGACTGTATATCTTTTATGTTATGTGTACTTAAATCGTAAACAAAAGCTGCTAGCGTTCGGTGATCTGTGCTAGTATTTTAATCAGTTGTGTGGTAAATTGTACCTGTTAACATTTTGTTTCTTTTGTGTTTTGAAAAATCAGAAAGTACATCCTTAGCCACGAGTGTGAACAACAGGCACTGTTTACGTTGTTGGGTTGGTGTTGAGAACTCGGTACCGATACATTAATTTTATGCCTTAAACCAACGCCGTATAGAGAATTTTAGCTTTGAATGTGAGTGGTGGGTATAAATACTAACCGTTTTCTGCGCTAAACTAGATGCTGATATTAGTTTTAGTTGTGTTTCCTGCCTAACAAGCAGTTTAACTTTAATCCCTTCAAAGGGATACTTAAAATCCGTTATCAAAATCTAATTGAACTTTTTCTGCGAGCCAATCGCAACCTAAAACAATATTTTCGTTAAGCTTTGGAACCACTACACAAGGTACCTCAAACAAAATTTTATTTATATACAATGGCAGTAGAATCTGCTTACTAATCTTCTGTTTCTTTGACCCAACTGCAACCGAAATCCACATATTATTTACCGGTAAAGATTCAAATTTTACTGGTTCCCTTAAAACATTAGTTAGAAACTTTTCAGAAATTGCACTGCATTGCGATCCGGAATCAATTAACATTTCAACCTCGGTCCCTACCACATTAGCTTTAATTACAGGAGACGACAACACTTCGCCTCCACCTATTGATTCATTTTCGCCTTCACTCTCAGTTACTAAATCTTGACCAACCTCAATGTACCTTACTGACCTATTAACCTCTTCGCGAGCATCATTATTACCACCCCTCCAATTATCACGCCTATCACCATTGTCATTACTATTATTCGACTGATTTGCATTACCATTGTTATCATTATTATTGTTTCTACTTTCATTAAATCTCCTTCTCTCCCCCTGGTT
This sequence comes from Platerodrilus igneus, assembly GCA_036346225.1. Taxonomy (NCBI): domain Eukaryota; kingdom Metazoa; phylum Arthropoda; class Insecta; order Coleoptera; family Lycidae; genus Platerodrilus; species Platerodrilus igneus. The sequence continues at coordinate 19,172,237 of JARFIW010000858.1, forward strand.
TCTAAAATTCTCGTTCCGATTCCTATTCCTGTCAAATCTATTATAATTATCCCTATAATTATGCTCTTCCACCTCCCTATTTTCTTTCCTATTATAATTTCTGAAATTCGACTCCTCTGCAAAAGTAGAATCTAAATTACGCAAATAAGCTTCGACTTCTTCTACACCTTTCAAACCTGAAATGCAAATTCCTCTCTGAATTTCTTGTGGAAAATGTTTAATTAAGAAATGCACTAATTGCTCCTCCTCCATGCTCTCAGATAAAAATACCACTTGTCCTACCCATTTTAAGAAATAGTCTGCACGACTCCCACTTTTATATTGTCCATATTTGATTTCAAGAAACAATTCCCGCTCTTGTTCGATTCCCCAATATCGATTTTTAAAGCACTCGCAGAAATTTTCAAAACTCTTAAAACTATTTTCTTTTGCGACGCCCCAATCATAAGAAGATCCTTTCAAACAATTTAATGCCAATCCTAATCTATTACGTTCGCCGACACCTGCCTCATCCATCAAATTTTTCAATTTTTTAAGAAATATCATGGGATGTAACGACCCTCCTGGCACAAATGATAAATTTAAACCACCCAAATCCTTCCACAAAGAGACGTAATTTCTATCATAATTATTTTCATTTTTAATTTTATGTTCTGTGACAACATCATCGGACTTCACAATATCAACCTTTTTCGCTACTGTTTGCGCTAACTGATTAATGCTCCATTGCATTTCAGACATGCCTTCCGCTAGTCTAGTCATTACATCTTCTAATTTATCTACCTTCGATACTTTACTACATTTTGCATTTTCAATCTCTCCCTCATCATAATCGTTCTTAGTTTTACGTGGCATTTTTATACAAATTATATAATTCACAAAATAATAATCCTAAAACTAACTAAAAGCTAACGCTACAATTTAATACTTTAAACATGATTTCTCGTTTCACAATAAGTTTAATAATTGTCAATGTGCGCATTCTTTCCTAACACTGAATTTTAAACTTTCGAAAGCATTGTAATTGTAAACAAAATAAACCTAATACAACGTACTTTAAAACTCGTTAGCTTTAATCTGTTAAAGATAGAACATTTCGAACTCCGGGGTTACAATACCAGTTATACCTGCAAATTCCTATCTAGCATTCTACACAAACATGAGTAATATAGGTCCAATACTTTCTTCACAACTGTACCTAAACGTGCTTATACCGCATTCCAATGTCATAAATTTTTCTCTTACGAGTTCGGCTGTACCTAACAAATATGTCTTTGTTTCCTGTAAAGCTGGAATTTTACTTTTCCCCTCGCCTTTATTTCGAGCCCCACGTTGGGCGCCAAATTGAAGTGCTCCCTTTATTCACACATGAATTTATTTCCAATTTTGATGGTTAATGGTGCCTCGGACTAGCCAGTCATTCAATAAACAAAACAAAATAAAGCATGGAAACTACTTATTTATTGCATTTATAAACATACAAACTCCTCCTCTCAGGGCGCGTAGAAATATTGAAAGGAATCGTATCCAACGTTAATGTTAAACAGAATGCAACTAGCGGTATTTAAATTAATGGCTGTTACAAGTACAAATAGATATACCATGCCACTACGGTATATCAATCAAACAATAACACATTCCATAAACAACTGGAAACAAAATAAAGAGTCATACTACCTTAATAATAATTGTCCCAGAGCATTTCGACACTGGTCACAATGAACGAATTATCACTGTCGCGACTTGCCTGTACTTTTGGGTCACGTCTTACCCTCACAAGCACTCGAGACGGACTGCCGAATCCGTACTCCGCGCACATACCACTTAGTTAAGGGCGGCACCACTAAAACGCACCACACTATGATCCTATTACACCTATTTTTACCGTTTTCCACATATTTCTTTCTTCCCCTACCATTTTAGTACCTCTTCGTTCTTAACTTTGCCTGTCTGTGATATCTTCATTATACGTCTGTAGCACCACATTTCAAAGGCTTCTACCTTTTCCTTGTCCGCTTTTCCTACTGTCCATGCTTCACAGCCGTACAGTGCTGTGCTCCACACATATGTTTTAAGCAATCCTTTCCTTGTTTCTATGTTTGTGGTCTTTGCGCACAGTAGTTGCTTCCTCTTGTTAAATGTAGCACGACCTTGTGCTAATCTTTTTTTTTATATCTTTTGTTCTTTTCCCATCTTGTGTTATTTGGCTTCCTAGGTAGCAGAAATCCTTAACCTCTTGTAAGTTCGTGTTACATAAGTGTATTCTTGTTTTTGATTTATTTTCCCCACCTTTGCATACTAGAACTTTAGTTTTAGTTTTGATAATTTTCATACCGTATCTCTCTGTTTCCATTTCATTAAGAGCAGCTTATAACTCTTCCTTGCTAGACGCTAATACCGCTATATCATCTTACTATGATGCTACGTTTGAAATCTTTGGGTATCTCGCCTGTCTCATACATACAGCTTACAAGTTTGAATAGACGTTCTGTTACTGCTTCTTCAGCGGCTTTTCGAGTTTCTGCTTACAAGTTGGAAGAGACGTTCTATTACTGCTTGTCCAGCGGTTTTTAGAGTCTCTGCTTGCACCTTATCTGTACGCGGCGCCTTACTATTTTTCAGACTCGTTTATGCTAATTCAAACTCATCTCTAAGTATAGGATATCCCAAGTCATCATTTTCAATGTCTGATTCCTGTTCTAATGCAGTTAGTTGCTCTCCTGCATATAAATTTTCTATATATTCTTGCCATCTACCCACTTCCTCTACATTTTCTATGACATTTCTTTTCGCTTTCTTTCTATTTGTGCTATACGGTTTTATATTCCTAAAGTTGATTCCAATTAGTTTGTATGCTTCATCTGTCTTTCCTACTTCCATCTTAGTTTGTACCTCTTTGCACTTTTCCTGCATTTGCGAATAATTTCCCATTTTATGGCTTTGTATCTCTGTTTTCTTGTTTCGTCTGATTTACTTTTGTATTTTCGTCTTTTTTTTATTAAATTCAGGATATCGTTTTCTAGCCACGGTTTTTTCGTTTCTTTTTGTGTATACACCAGAATATCTCTGGCCGCCATGTCTAGGCTGAATTTAATGTTATTCCATTCTGTTTCTACTTCCTTAGTATCAGATATTGTCCCGATATCTTTCAGAAATTTATTTGATTTTTTCAAATCTTTCTTGAATATCTTTATTTTTTAGTTTAGTTTAGTAAAAGTGCTTTATGCGTTTTTCCGATAACGCACTACCAAGGATCTCCGTCACCATACAGGAAATAAACTTTTAGGCATTACTAGATACAGGAGCATCGACAAGCATGATTAAGGAAGATTGCATACCCACAGGTTCACGGGTAGAACCCTATCATGCCTCCGCTTGTTTAGCCAAAGTAGGGAGAGAAATGGCAATCAAAGGCAAGTTCCGCACGCAATTCATCCTTGGACAAATGACGAACCACTCAACATTATTGATAGTAGCAAACCTCGCTGAGGATATCATCCTGGGCGAATTTTGACTGCAACGCCAAAAGGTGGTGTTGGATTACGAACAAGGCTCCATACAATTTGGAACACAGAACCGTAAGACGCTCCACTGGAACTTAACATGCAGACCACGAGCTAATCACACTGCCGGTGTCGATCTGTCCAATTTTGTGCAAGATGCACAACCAGAAAGACATACCTGTGGACGGATGTCCCAAGAAGAGGTACCCTTTTAAACACAACTATCTCACCAAGCAGCAGACGACCATGAAAGGGTCCATCGCCGCCACACAACGGTGACGCCCGTCGCCGCCAACAAACCACTTACACCAACTGCAACTAACCAGTTCGCAGACGATTTCTTACTCAGCAGCCTTCGGAAAAAATTCCAATCAGTGATCGATGGGTCAACACAGCCAACTGCCGCCACCGGCACCAGCCCATTATCACCGGACACCGAAACATGCAGACCACGAACTACCTACACAGCCCGTGTCGCTCTGCTCAATTATGTGCAAGGCGCACAACCAGAAAGGCATACCTGTGGATGGTTGTCCCGACAACAGGCATCCTTCCGACCACAATCATTCCATCCAGCAGCTGGCGATCATGGTGAAGCCCGACGCCATCGCACAAAACGTAAACGCAAACGCCGCCACAGGCTCAGATACTTTGACAAGGACCCCGCCGCCTCCATAGTCTAGGAATCAATCCTCTTGCAGTGCTCCCCATAGCCTGCAAGACCCACCCAAGCAGCGCTCTCCATAGTCCGCTTTACTTCGAAACGCAGCGTTCCCCATAGCCTGCGTATTCTCTGACGGCGACGCTGTCCGATACCGTACCCAAGGGCACGTCCTTCATAGTTCATCAATCCATAATTAACAAACATGTATGAACGTTCACTTCCGTTATGTACTTTATCAACCAGTGGCTATTGTGATTGTATCTGTCAAGCTCTACCACAGGGACGACATCCCCGTAGAGGCATCACATCACGAAGCCTGTCGAAGAGATCAGAAGACAACCGAAGACCTTCTGCACCCTCTTTTCTTGTATATATTGTAAATTAGTAATTTTTAAGTGCATATAATTTCATTTCATAATTTCTTTTAACGTAACATTGACCCACCTTTAAAACACGAAGTCTTCCGGAAAGATCCGAAAACCACCGAAGATGTCTGAACCTCTTCAATCTGTACATATCTCTTAATCGTCGTTGTTCAAGTTTACACTGGGACTCATAAGCAACTTTCAAAGCTTTCCGAAGAAAGCAGAAGACTTCCGAAGACTTATACATCCCATTAAACTGCGCATACAAACATTTAATCAGTTTTAAGTTTAATTTTGGTTCCACAGCAACCATGAAGCGATCCGAAGCCATCCGAAGACTTCCGAACCGCTAAATCATTCAATCTCACTTTATATTTTATCTAGTTTTGGAACTCGTGGTCTGCATGTTTCGTTGTTCAGTGATAATGGGCTGGTGCCGGTGGCAGTAGTAGACTGTGCTGACCCATTGATCACTGGTTGGAATTCTTCCCGAAAGCTACTGAGCAAGAATTCGTCTACGAACTGCTTAGTTGCAGTTGGTGTGGATGGTCCATCCACAGGGATGCCTTTCTGGTTGTGCGCCTTGCACATAATTGGGCAGAGCGACATGGGCTGTTTAGTTAGCTTGTGGTCTGCATGTTTCGGTGTTCAGTGATAATGGGCTGGTGCCGGTGGCAGTAATAGGCTGTGCTGACCCATTGATCACTGGTTGGAATTCTTCGTGAAAGCTACTGGGCAAGAATTCGTCTGCGAACTACTTAGTTGCAGTTGGTGTGGATGGTTTGTTGGTGGCGACGGGCGTCACCGTTGCGTTGCGGCGTTAGACCCTACCATGGTCGTTTGCTGCTTGTCGAGGTAGTTGTGTTCGAAAGGGCACCTTTTCTTGGGACATCCGTCCACAGGTATGCCTTTCTGTGCGCCTTGCACAACATTGGGCAGATCAACACGCGCTGTGTGGTTAGCTCGTGGTCTGCATGTAAAGTTCCAGTGGAGTGTGTTACGATTATGTGCTCCGAAATGTGTGGGGTCTTGTTCGTAATCCATCACAACCTTCTGGCGTTGCAGCCAAGATTCGCCCAGGATGACATCCTCAGTGAGGTTTGCTACTACCAAGAATGTTTCGTAATCCGTCACTTGTCCCAGGGTGAATGGCGTGCGGAACTTGCCTTTGATTGCCATTTTTCTCCCTGCTTCGGCTAGATAGGTGGAGGCATGATAGGGTTCTACCCGTGATCCTATCGGTATGCAATCTTCCCTCGTCGATCCTCCTGTATCTAGTAATGCGTTGAAGTGTATTTTCTGTATTGTGACGGGGATCCTTGGTAGTGGGTCATCGTCGGTGACGTTTAATCGTGCCAGTTCGTTTCGCCCGACCGGGCTGTAGTCTGTCGTGGCTCGGCCGGAGTGTCGTTTCCCGAGTTCTTGGTAGGACAGTGTCGGTGCCAGTGTCTTTGAAGACAGAAGCGGCACCTTGACAGGTTTTCTGCTATGGATGGACGTCTGGCAGCTGGTATGGGGGTGGTCGTCTTCATCGTTGCCTCTTTCACGTTTTCTTCTATTTTTGTGATGCGGGTGACCATTTCCCATAATGTCGTAGGTATGTGACACTGAATTGGGGTCCTCAGTGTCGGCAAGAGGAGGTCCGTGAACAGCTGTATGTCTCGGTTGGTGTCTAGTTTTAGGCGGCGCTCCTGTCGTATCTGAGTGCCCAAGAAGGCGGCTACTGGTTAAGATGCCATCTGCTTTTGCCCATAGTACTCAGAGGTTATTTTGGCTCTGATGGTTGGACTGTCGTACTTGTCCAGAAATAACCTTCGGAATTCGATATAGGTGGCTTGGAACATTGCGTATGCTTCTCATCATGAGGCTGCTTAGCCTCGGAATTGTGCGGTTGTTGTCGGTACATCCGTATTAATATTAATTTTAAATAAACTTCCATACACTTGTGGTTAGCTCTGTTGGCTTTGTCACAACTTTCTAATATTAAAATAGCGATATTTACGTTTCTCACAATCGAGTTCGATTATTCTCAGTATTTTTGCCGTGACTGACTTAAGGGTAGAGCGCCAGCATGGGCCGAAATTAAAGAATTTGACAGTTACTCAAATGTTCAAAGTGGGCTTCTAAACCGTTATTGGAGTATTGAAAAGGAGAGGGGACGTGCTTTCCAAAATAAAATGTGGTGTCTATGAGTCCGGTTTGAAGGCCGATTATTTACTTAAATTTTTAAAGAAGCCGGGTACTTGTCACAGTCAGCGTCGTAAGTGGAGTTGATTTAAAAGATTTTACTACATTTCTTCACAGAAACCCAGAGGGGAATTTTAAACTCGGAAATATCATCAGTGGATGAAATGGAAATGTTTTTGCGAAGGATCAATCAAACTTACGAGCGGGAAGGTAACAGAAGGGCGCACAGAAATCCGCCACAGAGATCATATTGGGCGCAAACGTAGAGAATTGAAAAATGATAGGGAGCAAGGGGATGGTTGGCGTTGTGTAGCCGAGCGTACACCTGTTGGGGGTGTAGATAAATCGGGTGGCAACGATGTTAAAGATAGTTTAGCATGTTTATAAAGGAACAAACGAATTTTATTAGAGCTTCAAAGGAATTACTAGAAAAGAGTAAAGGAGTGACAATTAAATTGGTAGTTTCCTTTGCTAACCGTAGTAGTAGAAACTAGTATTAGTACGCATGCGCTGCTGGTGGATTTCGGTTCTTTAATAACCGGCATTTTCGAAAATCTTCTATGTACTATAATGGAACATAAAAAAGAAGATAGGTCTATTCCGATTATCCCCTCCCCCTACATGTGATTTTTGAATGTTCCATCCGAAGGTACTATATTGGCCAGGAAGCGAGTTTTTTTTTACCTGAAAGATTTTGAATTTTGCCGAACTCTTACTGTTGCAAGCAAGGTAGGGATCTTTAACGTGCGTGACAACACTCACACACGGGACCTCCATTTTACCTCTCATCCGAACGAGGGTGTATTTTTGTGAAAAATGCTCGCCTAACATTTTTCAAGGGGACCGTGTGGGGATTCGAACCCGGGACGTTGGCGTAGTAGTATTCCGATTATCATCATCAGTGGGGCTGCTTTGATTGGCGTCTGGAGCCAAAAGATTTTTAAGGTAAAAGATCAGGTTTATTTAAATATTAAAATGGAGGATAATAGTTTTGATTACTAGTTTTTGGTAATCCCAAACTTAAACCACGACATGCTTTTAGGTTTAAATTGGATGATTAATAATCGGACGCTTATGGATTTTTCGTCTCGGTCTATCCGCACCTTGATTAATGAAAAAGAGCATCATGTTAGTTTTGAAAGCGGACTCCAGATAGAGAAAAATGTTATAGTAACAGGGGTTGGGATAGAAGAGAGCGAATTTTTCGAAAGGAATACATGGACCTCCATGTGTAGTGTACAAGGAAATTTGTGAAGCAACGGGACCTGCAGAATCGTTTGATAACATGCATAAGGATCAGTTCTCAGATTTTTTGGTTTCAGTTAACCCAGTGTTGTTCAATACCCTGTAACATTATTTTGTAATGTTAACGATTAAACAAATTAATTAATTAAAAATTCAGTAACTTGAATAAAGTATAAACAAAAATTTACACCAATAAATCACCTCATTTTATTTAGGATCCTTTATAATAAAAGACCACATTTACCGATAGCTTCAGGCTAGTAAATTCCAGCGGCAGGTCATCATTTAAAGCTCTAGACCCCTGTAAGTCAAATACAATAAACCTCTTAAAAGTTTAGTACCTTTTTAGCGTAAATAAAGAAAACCAATTTCAGTTTGAAAAGCTTAAAACTTTCGTTGATTGACAGCGGATTATAGGAAACAAAACATTATAAATTGCGGAAACTATTTCCAAGTTGATTTGTTCAAATATTACAAGTAATTTTAAGTAGTCTGGAGACATCCATTGTATTTAAAATCCATTTCGGCTCAAGTAGGTTAGCCGGTCTTTGTTAAGAGCAGACTGCTGTCGCCATAGATAGGTTCCACATTGCAATAACTAAGTAATTCGTAGAAAGTAAAAGATAATTTAAACCCGTGGGAGAATAATTGCTTCCGTGATTCTCATCTAAAAAGGGGTTGGGTTTGGTTTCTGAAATCTTGTTTTGTGGGAGGTTCTGTTCAGTCATTGGTTAACAGAAAATGACGTACATAATTATTAGGGTAGGAATTTAGTCTATATATTTGAAGGCTTTAGCCAAAGACAGGGAGTTTTTCCAATGGGGCCGTCCGTGGTCAAGAAACGTAGTTTTGCGGGTAGCGTTCTCTGGCATGACATAGAATATCTAAAGAAGCCATGAAGATGATCAACATTATAGTGACCAACATAGTAGGGCCACTACTATACAAAAGAGGAATTCTATAAATGTCAATTTATTTCAATTTATTATTTTTTCTGCACCCCTGATTTGGGCACGGTATCTTAAGATAAAAATAAATGCTGTCGTAATCAGTTAGAGCAAGCTAGTACTAAAAACATGTTATGTCTATATGCATGTTTCAATCGAGGCAATCCTCATAGTGACTATCTGTGTAGAGGCCAAAAAAACCCTATACAATTAAACAACACTAAACCCTGACTGAAGAAAGACACCTTAATTAGTCACAAGAGCGTTGGGACAGATGCAAGAAAAGAAGGTGGGTCTATAAATTAATTCCAACCTACGCATGTATCGGTAACAAAAGATTTAATAGTTACTTACACAGATTTAAAAGAGCAACGACACTGGAGTGCCATTCATGTAATAGGCAGTCTGACGACGCAGGACACATATTATTAATGTGCAACAGTTGTCAGTAGAAGAGAGACAACTATCAAAAAATAGCTGACAAAAATCTAATATAGATAAGGTCACCACCAGTATGATTCCAAAATAGCGACTATTAGATATAAGTTGACCGATTCGGCAGAGATATTCTAAAATCAAAGTGAAGGACGACAGAGAGCGGACTTTATAATGTCTTATAAAGCCAAAACCAGATGGGATACAATCATGTCCATCAAGTTTCTCTAAAGTAGATGTCGTTACAGGTAGTTTTGGCGTAATCTATGTTACTAGAAGTAAGGGAGAAGGATCAAATATCAAATGACAGAGAAGTCCCACAATTTTCGAGCAATTAATGCTCTAGAAGATGTTCGGTTAAGCATTACGCTTCTCACACACCCAAAGAGAAAAACTAGGCCATTGGTTTTGGAATGTTCGTTGACGATAGTCATTAAGTATATTGCATCGCGAAGTGTAAGAAGTTTTAAACAGTATTTCTGCCAGCACAAGAATTATCTCAAAACCAAAATTTTAATTAGAATATATTAAGCTCCGTCAAAGGTTTATGTAACAACTTTATGTATCAACTTAAGTTAGGAATTCGTTATGCAATTTGCTATATTAACTCTATCACAACACGCAGAGCACTGAACAAACGGAGAATTTGCAGTTGACTATATCAGAGTACACGTGCTGGAAATAGAACAGACCAAAGAATCTCGAGAAATTCTAACTAAGTTTTGTGCTACTAAAATTTGGATAACCTTTTTACAAAATCAAAAATCAAAAACGCATTTCATTGGTTGAAGACAACATTACCATTTTTTAACACAGGAGGAATAGCAACCAGAACTGTATAAGTATAATTTTGAATTCTGCAGAAGACATTCATAGTGCTCTCCATAGCCTAGGAATCTATGCTCTTGCAGTGCACCCCATAGCCTGCAAAACCCACCCAAGCAGCGCTCTCCATAGAGTGCTTTACTTCGAAACGCAGCGCTCCCCATAGCCTGAATATTCTCCGACGGCGACACTGTTCGACGCCGTACCCAGAGCACGTCTTTCATAATTCATCAATCCATAATGAACAAACACGTATGAACGTTAAGCTCCGTTCCGTACTTCACGACCAGTCGTTATTATGATTGCATCTGTCGAGCTCTACCACAGGGACGACATCCCCGTAGAGGAATCACACCACGAAGCCTGCCGAAGAGGTCAGAAGACAACCGAAGACTTTCTGAATCCTCTTTTCTTGTATGTATTTTAAATTAGTAGTTTTAAGTGCATATAATTTCTTTTAACGTAACATTGACCCACTCCTAAAACACGATGCCTTGCGAAGAGATCCGAAGACCACCGAAAATGTCTAGACCTCTTCAACCTGTATATATCTCTTAATCATCGTTGTTCAAGTTCATGTTGAGTCTCATGAGCAACTTCCAAAGCTTTCCGAAAAAGTCGAAGACTTCCGAAGACTTATACGCCCCGGTAAACTGAGCATACAAACATTTGATCAGTGTTTAAGTTTACCTCTGGTTCCACAGCAACCATGAAGCCATTCGAAGACTTCCAAATTGCTAAATCATTCAATCTCACTTTTTATTTTATGTAACTTTGGAACATAATTATTCTGCTTATGTTTATTAAACAATTAATTAAGCCTAGCCTCCTTGCTTTAAGACGCAGTCCTCGTGAACGATAACAAATGGCGCCCAACGTGGTTTCGCCATTATAGAGGATTTTACAAACGGCGCGTTTGCGAGAACCATCACCATGCCCGAGACGAGGAGTCAAATCACGCCTAACATCGAGCCGGACACCAACCAACCGCCTCCAACCCAAGAAGTCACTCAACCAACAGTTCTGGAACTGCAACAACCGAGTAGCGCTCAACAAACACAACCAATCGACAAAATGGTCACAATCAAAAAGCTCGTGGAAGACCTGTACCACGTCACCACAGCCATCCCCGAAGCCGAGAAACCTACATTCTCTAGCACCCTTCTGGAGGATCCCACAGAATTCCTTCAGCAGATGGAAGCGATGAAAGCGGACGTACCGACAATAACCGCACAATTCCTAGATCAAGCAGCCACATGGTGGGAAGCATACGCAATGTTCAAAGCCACTTATATCGAATTCCGAAGGTTATTTGTAGACAAGTACGACAGTTCAACCATTAGAGGGCAGATCGACACGGGCTGTGTGGTTAGCTCGTGGTCTGCATGTAAAGTTCCAGTGGAGTGTGTTACGATTATGTGCTTCGAAATGTATGGAGTCTTGTTCGTAATCCATCACCACCTTCTGACGTTGCAGCCAAGCGAGATTTGCTACTACCAAGAATGTTTCGTGGTCCGTCACATGTCCCAGGGTAAATGGCGTGCAGAACTTGCCTTTGATTGCCATTTTTCTCCGTTTCGGCTAGACAGGCGGAGGCACGATGTGGTTCTACCCGTGAACCTGTGGGTATGCAATCTTCCCTAATCATGCTCCTAGATGTTACCGTATCTAGTAATGCGTCAAAGCTTATTTTCTGTATTGTGACGGGGATCCTTGGTAGTGGGCCATCGTCGGTGATGTTTAATCGTGCCAGTTCTTTTCGTCCGACCGGGCTGTAGTCTGGCGTGGCTCGGCCGGGGTGTCGTTTTCCGAGTTCTCGTTTGAACGGTCTCGGTGCCAGTGTCTTTGAGGAAAGAAGTGACACCTTGGCAGGTCTTTTGCTGTGGGTGGACGTCTGGCAGCTGGTATGGGGGTATGGCGGTTGTCTTTATTGTTGCCCCTTTCACGTTTTCTTTTAGTTTGTGAGGCGGGTTGTAATAAAAAATTTTATTTCTTAAACTTTTTTTTTTTTATTAAGTTTAACTATCTTCGTGACTATCAGCTAATAAATTACACCTTTAAATTTTCTAAACCCTAACCTGATGTTACAAGGTCGAGAATTTCTTATTATTAATGCAAGCCCAAGATAAAGTTGGATGCAAAATGGCTTGAGAAAAAGAAAAACTCTTAAGACATAAACGGCTAGTCGAGTGTTAGCTCTGGGTAGATCATGAGCTTGGGTCATTGGTTGTCAAAAGACCAAAAATATATTTAATGAGCGCCACCGTATTTTTCAATACAACAACCACCAAATTTTACTTATGTCAACACCACTAACATAGCCATAAAACCTGAATTTCACCTTTTTAAACACACTTACCAAAACCTCAAACACCAGATGTCATACAGATGTCTCGGCTTGACCTGTGAACAAACAAAGGTACAACATGGACATCATTTGTGTCCTCAAAAATGGCTGCCAAAAATAAAATAATAGAATTTAGGTTTCTAAAATATACATCCAGCGAAGTTGTTTTCAATACACACAGTTTCTGATCAGGGATGACTTATAATTTTTACTTGACTTTTAAATAATAAAAAGTCATTCAAACACAAAATAGATCCTATTTGAATAAATTTCTGGATTTATGTTACTATAATATTTTAATTCGTATCTCTATAATATTTTCACTTAATAATTTTTATGAAACAGAAATATACTAGTAAAGAATTGTATTCGATAATATAAAGATCTCTGAATGGATCTTTCTACAAAATTTAAATGTACTGATTTGAGTTTTCTAAATTATTCATATTACATATTTTTTTCTAAGCCATAGAAGTACTTCTTCGACTTTCACAGTGAAATTTAATTACCTAAGCGCTGATAAAATAGTATGTAGTTACCCTAAGTTACTTTTACTTAAAAGTTATTACGCGAATTCCACATGTCGATTAAAAATGAAAGTTCATGACCTCAAAATATTTAAACATACTTTAAATTAACGTAAGACGACATGTGAGGTCTAAATAGGACAACTGAATCTATGTTTTTATATCTGACATAAAATGTCATTCACAACTTTTTAAATGTAAACTTTGTGTGCATGTGCGAACATTCTGACAAACAATAGATTTGTTATTTAATTCGCTGTTTTCTTAAAAGCTTTTTACGTTACAAAATTTTTAATGTTCTATTTTCTTATTGCAACTTAATATTCAAAGTGATTAAATTCTAAGGAACACTCACGTGTTGTGATACTGCTCCGAACGAAAGAAATAGGACCTTGATCTCAGTTGTCGGAAATTTCCATAACCATTGATTATCTGCGACGCACCAACAGATAGCTTGTGAATACTTACAAAATTATCACTGGAATTACCAAAGTTCTTCTGAATACAACCATTATTTAACGAAACTAACTTCTGCTTGATTAAATTTAATACTCCAACAAATATTCTAGATCCAAGATTTGCTTAATCGATATTATTTATTTGTGAAGTTGAATTATACAAAACATATATGAAATTGCCTTATATGATATTGCATGTATTAATGATGTGAGCTTCCATCTCCTTAAGCCTGCAGGGATCAAATGAACCGCTCTAGGTGGAACTTATACAAAAACATCCTCACGCAACAGCTGCTAGGTTCGACCTCCAGACACCAAAAATCAATCAATTATTCATCTTTTTTCTTATTCTGTTAGAGGCCACGTGTTTAGACACGACTATCTTGACATCACTATTCTGCCGAGCAGCTTACCCGTTTGAACGCTGATAAAGAAGTGCCCAAATTGACAACTCGACGAAGCTTAGTAACGAATCTTAGACCATAAAGGTAAAGGAGTCTATATGCTATTATTAATTTTATGTATTAATTTTTTACCGAACGGAAAGTTATAAATTATATATTTTATTTTATTGCTGATTTATTCTATATTAAAGAACAAAGCGTAACAAGAAAAAAAATACGTTACAGGGTGACCATTTCCCATAATGTCGTCGGTATGTGACACTGTATTGGGGACCTCAGTACCGGCAGGAGGAGGTCCGTGAACAGTTGTTTGTCTCGGTTGATGTCTAGTTTTAGGCGGCGGGCCTGTCGTACCCTAGTTCCCAAGAAGGCGGCTACTGGTTGAGATGCCGTCTGCTTCTGCCCACGTTATTTTTGCACTGATGGTTGGACTGTCGTACTTGTCCAGAAATAACCTTCGGAATTCTATATAGGTGGGTTGGAACATTGCGTATGCTTCCCATCATGTGGCTGCTTGGCCTCGGAATTGTGCGGCTGTTATCGGTACATCTGTGTTAATATTGATTTTAAATAAACTTTCATACACTTGTGGTTAGCTCTGTTGGCTTCGTCACAATCTTCTAATATCGAAATAGCGATATTCACGTTTCTCATAATCGAGTTCAATCATTTTCATTATTTATTAACATTTTGCAAAGTTATTGATTGTAGTTATGGTACGTACAAAAAGTTGGCCCAATTTGCATTGATAGATTGTAGATAATTGTGTACTTACCAGCAGGTACCAGAACGAAATTGGCCAGAAAGAAAGAAGTATTTTGCATAGACTGCAGCAGATTCTGTATCCTTCCGAGTGTCATATTCATCTGCAATAAATTTGCATTACAAATAACAAATATTGTTTTTGCGATTTATAAATTAGGCATACAAAAAAATTTACGAGCACATTCCTGTAATGCTAAGAAATGATATATCAGGAAATATAGAATTACATCAAAAGTATTCTTTGCACAAAAATTGCAATTAATATCTGCCAGCACCTTAGCAATTGTAAGAAGTAGTACGCATTTACCATGGGAGTTTACAGTCCACGAGTAATAATTGTTTGTACTGCAAGTTTTAAAAGCGTACAGATTGTTATAAAAAATATTATTATATATTATTTTAAGCAAATAAAATCTATTGTAATATATAACTTTTATACAAATTCATTATAACTTTATAACTGAATATGAACCAGATCTTCAGTTGGGGAGAATTTAATCAGCTCGTCGCGATCACGTGACAGTCATAAACCAATGAGAATTGACGTTTTGCTGCAAGTGTGGGAATATAAGTTTTTCTGACTGTGAAATTGATAGTTCTACTAGTGTCTTAGAGTTGTATACTTGTTACGTGGTAATTTACACTAGTGATATGTGAATATGCTTTACCCTGAAACATAACAGAAGGAATTATGCTAGCTAACTACATTACATTTGATTTTCCAATGCTCCACCCGAAGGTACTACATTGGCCAGGAAGCGAGTTTTTGTTACCTGGAAAATTTTGAATTTTGCCGAACCCTTGCTGTTCCAAGCAAGGTAGGGATCTTTAACGTGCGTGACAACACTCACACACGGGACCTCCATTTACCTCTCATCCGAACGAGGGTGTATTTTGTGAAAAATGCTCGCCTAACATTTTCAAGCGGACCGTGTCGGGATTTGAACCCGGGACCTTGGGCGTAGTAGTCACACACATACCACTACGCCACGGAGCCGCCGGCTAGCTAACTACAGCGGGAAAGGGGTGGATTTTATCAAAGCAAAAGGATATAACAAATATAAATTCTGTAGTAACGAACTTTAAAGTCGTTTCTATTTGTTACTATTCTGTGGTACCTCATTTTTTTGTTCTGCATAATAACCTCATAAACAATTTCATAATAGAAGTAAATGTTATTATCATCTAGTTCGCTTTAGATTTACAGTAATAATTTTTTTAAGACGTCTTAAAATTATTCTATAAGCCAGTCATTTGTGTTGCCTAATTCGCAGGAGTCTGCATTAACTTTGTAGGATTATCAAGTTAATATAACGCTTGCGCAGTGTCACGGTGACGCTGCTGACAGATTAGCTGTTTTATACAATAGACAGTAACAAAAGGAAACTCGCCATTTTGTACGAATACAGAGCGCTAGTTAAGTGCAGAAGAGGGCTATGGCATTTTTAGGTGCCTCCGCATAGCCACCTAGCTCGATTGGGTGTTCACGGTTATCCTGGAAGGGGTTGAGATTGGAACTTTTTCTCGGATTCTGCCCAAACCACCTCAACAAATATAAAATGACAACGTGGTGATCAGCATCGAAGTCTATTAACGGTGAGGTGATAATCTTTAAAAATACTAAAGCTAAATGAATCTTTGACTTCCTTAGCACATCAAGGGATAATGAATACATTTTTGTAATAAACTGAATTAGAGGTCGCCGATCTGGTGTCTATTTAGTAGAAAAACATGACCACATCGAGGGATAGTGAATACATTTTTGTAATAAATAGAATTCGAGGTTTCCGCATCTTCTCACAAGATACTTTAGATATTTATCGTCCATATAGATGCGGTGGCGTTTATCTTCTCTTTTATTATCCCTGTTTATAGTCGTGTTGAAACGTATTATCTTTTGCTGTACTAGAACACCAGCCTGACACTACTTTATTATCAGCATGCTCCAAGTCAGGTGTCCGCAAAACAAAGTATTCCGACGTAACTAGGGGTCTATTCCTTGGGTAGAGCTATGAGCAATGGGGGGGTAAGTCGAAATCTGTAGGGGGGATCACACTCAAACTAAAACAAACAGGCGCCACCAAGTCCAGATTGATTTATATTAATGGCATAGTAAATTTCTAAGGGCGGACGTGGAGACCCAAAGAAAAAAAATCGCCTTCGCTGACACAAAAGCTTGTCTTAACAGAATAAGACGCTGTTCCTGTAAGAAAGAATAATAATTAAGTAACCTACAGAATGGGAACACTATTTGCGTCCCTCAAGTATACCTAAAGATGCATAAAGAACATTTTCTACTTAATGGAGTTATAAAAATTTAATTCCTATTGTTTTTTGTTTATCAGGTCTGATCCAACTAGATCAGAATAAAAAAACTTTAAATGTGGATTATAAATTTACTAGAAAGAATTTTCTTTGTTTCAGGAAATAAAATTCAATGTGATAAAATAAAATGAATACTTGATATACTTATAAAATTGTTGTAAGGTTTATCAACTGATCCTTACTCAAATATATTACAATTCAGTGTGACTGGTTATGCTAAAGTTTTCTAACCCAATTAGATCTGTGTAGGTCATTTACAAATTACTATACAAGATTTTCTCTTTAAGTTAACGGTATTAAAATTAATTTGAAGTCAAAATAATTACAAAGATATTCTCTAATTTTATCAAAAGTGGCAGTACTGTAATACTAAACATCTGTTAGCCATTATGCAAGTGTTGACGGCTTTGTTCAAACAAACAGGTGACGTAATCGCAGCTGTTAATTTATGCTGAAGCCACGTGTAGTCACATATTTACGAAACTAAATGAAATCAAATTTGATACTGGAGAAAACCAGCTTAATTACAGGTAAACTGAATAACAATTTTGTACTTCTAACAAACAAAATGAAATAATGTACTTTCAGAATGAAGTACTGAGGAAGTTCTTAAATCTACTACGAACCAAATACCGGCTGTTGTCCTTGGTTGTAATGGAAACTACCTCGCCGTGCGGGATCTGCAGCTAATTATGCTTGTTTTCCATGCTTTAATACAGGTGTTGGAGCGAAGCGGATTTCTTACATTGATTCAAGGCAGCATTACTTTTGTAGCTTAATCTTCCGTTGTCTAATCTTATTTACAAATATAATTTTCATTACGTAGTCTATAAGTTAAGGTTTCTAAATTGTAATATCAAAGTGGTCGTTGCGGTTTCTAATTTGTCGTTGTGGTTTCTGACATATCGTTGCAGTTTCTGACATATCGTTGGGCTAAATAAATTTTTAAATTAGCTAATATGATAACGAATATACAAAATGTGGATTATGTACTAACCGTTACTCAGGAAATGTTTCACAAAAATAAGGCGACTCGGAGGTCACTCGCCATTCTTTTCAACTGCATCTTCTCGCTGCCTTTTACTATCGACGAGTGCCTTCGCTGCGTTCTTGCATGGTGGGAGGGTCCCGGGTGGGGTTGTCAAAACCTCTCACGCGCGCGCCAGTGGCTGTGGAATGCACCGAACTCCGAAACAAATAGACTAATAACTCTAGATATTGTAATACTGTAAAAATTTGATTGTTACTCGTATCATTATTTTAGTTAATAAAGGTATTTTAATATTCGTCGTACCTTTAATGAATAGATTCTTTTACTGCGAAAATAAAATTGTTACACTGTTTGCTTTACATCCACGCACATTCTCATTGTTCGCCCTTGGGGTAATTTCCAGATTAAGCCGTAAATATTGTGACGCTCGTGAGTCTATTGGAAGTAACAACTTTAAGAATAAAGCCTTACCTAGTAAAAATCGTAGTATTGGTGTGTCCGACTCACAAAAAAATAGAAAAAAAGCTATAAAGAATTTTTGCAGGATTGTAGAACTTTAACACGTGTATCTTCCCTGGAAGAGGTCTTTGAACTGTCAGTCAAATCATAAAATATTAAACGCCAACCCACCTAACGCTTTCGTCCTTGGCTCTTAAATAGATGGTGAATAACTACAAAACGACTATGGAATTATTATATCACACTTGAAAGACTAGTGTTTCTCTAATATATACATAAATAAAGAAAGAAAGCGGCAAGATTTACACTAAACTATATGCATATACGTGAAGACTATAAGTTTTACCACTCACGACCAACACAGATTAACTAAAATCTAACCCCGATGTTGAGCATATTACGTATATCTAAAAAGAACATCGTTAATTGGTTAAATTATTTTACGAAACGTTACTGTTCATATAAATTTCTACGAACATAATTGGGATACTTAGTTTTAATACATTCGCAACTATACTCTTAATCTCTCGGTACGGGTAATGGGTAAAGAGACTAAATCGAAATAACGGTTACACAATCGATACTATTATATTATAAGCCGTGAAATTCATAGCATAGACAAATACTAGTATCGTACGTGCTCTTACAACAATATTTTTTTATAATATTGCATAATTTCCACCGTCAACAAAATTACTCTTGCAACACACGGCCGATCGCGACATTTTACCCGTAATACAACTACTCCCTTACATGGCTAACGTTCGATTGACTTTCCTTGACTTTTATTCATAATCTATGTGCTTGAACATTCATGACACTACTTCAAACTAACGACATTAATACGCTCTTAACAACTGAACACCTGGACGATACGATACTGTAAGCATCAACTTAATTTAAAATATACTAATATTAAATATAAATTTAAGAAGGCTTCTTGGCGCGTTACATTACCCCCTTTTAAAAATGCCAAAACTTAACCCTTATGTGGCTGAAGGTGGTACCCGGGTACTTTTAGTGCATCAAATGTGAGATATTTCATTTTTGGTAAATCGAATCATTGTGGGCTTCTAGGACATCTTCAAGTAGGTCATTATACACACATTTCAAAATTTTTAGATATGGTGGATGTATGGGGGTTGCATTTTTTTTACCATGAAGAAATTTTACATCCTTCAGGCGGATGGTGGTACCTGGGTACCACATGTATTTTATACAGGAAAACAATGGAAAGTGTTTGTAGTAATTTATTATATTGTTATTAGTATTATGTTTTAATGTTATTTACATGTTATAAAATATAATGAAAAAAATAATAGATGATTATTTATCCTGACACTGAAGACATTTAACCCTTGCATCTGTGTGCTGATGGCACACCGGATGTTTACAAACGCTACATGCTTTCCGAGTTTTTCTTTTTATTTTCTCTTCGCTGTGATAGCACATTTTACATATTCCTTTTACTGCGATGCGTCCAGAAGAATCACGCTGATTTATAGAATTAGGATTATGTGAAACTTCCAGACAAATTCTAAAATGCTTTCAATCGCGCTTTTAGTAAACCGATTTCGCAATATTATGGCGTTTTCACCTCTTTGAGTTACGGCAGATAAACACAAATCACGAGCTAGGTCTTTAGAAAATTTCGCCTCTTATTTGTACTATTATAGATTTGAGGATTGTTGTTCGTATATATGACGAAGGCACCCAGAGCTGCTACATCCAGCATGTTGTAAAAAAGGCCAAGGGCCAGCGACTTGTTCGCCTCTTGGTTGTATAACTACCCAGCATTTCATCCATAACGTCAACGCCTGACTTAGTATGGTTATAAAAGAAATAATTTCAGGTTTTTTCTTCAAGGTGTCATCCACTGCATTCGTAGAGTGCATTGTAGATAATAAAACTACTGCTTTATTTACTTTTGGCACATACGAACACAGCATAACATCTTTCTGGAATGCAAAAGTAGTAGAATAGAGATCTCTCTCTTTGCTAGCTAGAAGGACCTTGGGAATGTAGGGTTTGTTTTTCGTAAGGGTACCAACCAAAGTGAAACCAATCGATTTTAGCATGCGAGCAAGGGGAATTGATGTGAAAAAATTGTCGGTGGTAATATTACGGCCCAAATTTTTGTAAAGTTGACATAAATGCATAACTGTTTTTTCACCGATGTTCACTTCTCGCCCATTGCCAGCTAATTTTCCAGTGTAAATTGATCCTTGGCATGGATAAAACGTTTTGGCATCACATACTCAGAATACCTTAATTCCATACTTAGCCGGTTTGGAAGGCATGTACTGAGTAAACCTTGCTCATCAACAGTTAGGTGTTCATAAGGCGAATAACACTTCAGCAGATTTTGGTTTAGCATAAGCCAAATGTCGCTTATTGCCGCAGCTTTATCCGTTTGTAATCTATCCGGTCTTGTTATGGAGTTATCAAATCTGATGAAACGTAGAATCTGTTTGAAGCGATCTCTACTCATTGCTGCTTTGTATAACGGTAAGGCGTCTGATTTCCACAATTCATCAATATGTTCAGTATTTGATTTATGAACGCCTGCCATTAGTAGAATCCCCAAAAAAGCATCCAGCTCCTGAACCGTAATATCTTTCCAGACTTGTACCCGAGGCGAGTTTTTGTTGAAATCATAGTAAACTTTTTTAGCTTTTCGATTAGACTGCTTTATGATAATCGATTTCATTTCAGATGTCACTAATGCACAGAACGTATCTATACGTGAATGTAAAGCGGTTATTTTAGTTGGACCACCTAAAATGAAAATCAAGAGATTAGAATGGGGCAGAATAGGTATAAGTTTTTACCTCGTTTTCGAATAATATTATACAACCGCGTTTGCGTTGAACGTAGTGGGTTCTTGTTCCAGATGGTCTCATCTTTAGCACGATAAACGTTATCTGTTGGTGGTGTTGTAGTTTCTTCCTCTGGCTCCACAACCAATTCCTGTTCCTCGTCACTGTCGACTGCTACTGATATTTCGATGGGGACCCTCTCTCCAGCGCGAACATCATCGACATCTGAGTCTTCGTCGCTTACTGCTGGTACATACTCATCTTGGTCATCATCTTCATACTGATCACTAAATTCTTCGTCGGACATTACATACAAACTTTCGAGGTGCTCATCTGTTATTCTATATGCATATAACAACAATCAATAATAATTACAAAAGCTGTGATTTGTATTCTTGGATATCTACATAAACAAAAATATACTAAGCCAACTTACTTGTCTAATTGAAGATATCCTGTTGAATTATATGGCAGGTCAGCAGCAGGGGCTCTACTTCTAGAAGGTCGACTAACAGAAGCAGCATTGCTACCAGGAGTTCTATTTCTAGATCTATTACCAAAGGCTGCATTGCTACCAGAACTATATTCACCGCCTTCAGAAGTACTTGGAATATTATGTTGAATTCTACGCATTGTTATAACACTGCTAAACAGTTACCGCACCACATAAAATCACAATTCAGACTAAACATACGCCTCTCCTATCGCAGGAATGAATGTAAAGCGTATCTTAGTTGACGCGATTATGATAGCACACCTAACATCCTGTAAAATATACTGTGGTACCCGGGTAACACCTGTAGCCATGTATGTAAAGTTATTTTTGCAGCCTTATAAGGGTTAAAATAGTAAGTTAATAACTAGAGCAAATAACGTTTTAGAAAAATTTTTAAAACTAAAAGTAGAGCTAAGGCGCAGCCTCCGTTAGACTTCTTAACAAGGGCGGACATATTTTTATAAATTAACGATGTTATGTCTCCCAATAATATCACCATTCCTGGGATTCCTAAGTGCATAGGCATTCGGGCCTGAGCTCCTAACCACTCCATACGGTTCAGCATATAATAAAATAATTTCTTTATTTTGGCATCTTCATCAGACGATTGGGGGTGAGTCTTCACCCATACTGAATCATCTAGCAGAAAAACACTGACCGCGTGCTTGAATTTTCGCAAGCCTCTCTTAGAAATTAACCAACGATGCGCTAACTTAATAATCACTTCTTTCTTCAAAATCGGCGGGACATTCAAACTTAATAACTTTAGAATGAGTTCTTTACGGGATCTTCAGTATTGAATTTTATTGGAACTAAACCCTGTCGAAGCGGGCACCACCTCGTTCAAAAAACGTCTCAACTTTAGGGACTGCATGAGCCAATTTTGAATGCTTATCGTGGCATAACATCCGTAAGAGGCGATCTATTTCGCGGTTAACGCGTTCGGTTTGGTTACCTTGCGGGTAATAGTATGATGTATAAGCTACCTTTACACCCTCATCCTTTAGCAATTCATTCCAGTTTTAAAAACTGTGTACCGTTATCGGTCAAAACTGTAATCGGTTTACCGACCCTTGTAAAACAGTTATTTTTCAACTTGTTAAAAATAACTCTAGTTATCGCACGCCTTATAGGATGTAACCTAACAAGCTTTGAAAACGCCTCGGTTATTACCAGTAAATGCATCGCGCCTCCCCTACCTCATGGAAGAGGACCAATTAAATCTAAATACACAAGGTTATTCGGACCGCCCACCAGAGCATTATTAATTTTCTTGCGACTCCTAGAAGAAACTTTACTGCTCTGACAAAACTCACACCCAGCGACTACCTGTCGAACACGCTTTCGCATCTTCGGAAAATAGAAAATTTTATATAATGTAGGATTTTTTTCGTTGTCTAGGTTTGTTATTTCAATAAAAAGGTCCGGGTACTTTAAATATCATTTACTAAACACAAAGAGAATATTTGAGTCAACACCATATGAAATTATTAATACTTAATAAAACTGTATGTTAATGAAATACTTGCTATAAACAATACGTGCCACAATTACTTTCCGGTATAAGTTCTAAAAATACGCGTGGGAAGCATAACCCCATAGACATCACCTTTTGTCATGGGCTTTACGTCTTAAGCTTCCACCTCGCCTTACAGCCAAGGGCCGACTCCTTGTTACCCTCGTCAGTAACCCTTACTTGGGACAACCATTACACCTCGCCGTTTAATCCCTGAAGCTATTCGGCTTAGCAGTGGCGCCGCATGTTATATACTATTGTAGGCGGCTCCGTGGCGTAGTGGTATGTGTGTGACTACTACGCCTAAGGTCTCGGGTTCAAATCCCGACACGGTCCGCCTGAAAAATGTTAGACGAGCATTTTTCACAAAAATACACCCTCGTTCGGATAAGAGGTAAAATGGAGGTCCCGTGTGTGAGTGTTGTGACGCACGTTAAAGATCTCTACCTTGCTTGAAACAGCAAGGGTTCGGCAAAATTCCAAATTTTCCAGGTAAAAAAAAACTCGCTTCCTGGTCAATGTAGTACCTTCGGGTGAAGCATTGAAAAAAAAATCACATGTATATACTATTGTAGAATGAAGTTACTTAAACTAGTTCTATGAAATATGATTTAAATAACTAATATCTATAAAATTATCCTACATAAATTTAAAAAAAACTTTCTCAGACCCAAAGTCTCCATGCTGCTCGTGACTTGGGCAAACATCCGTATAAGATTCAATTGACCCAGGAGCTCAAAGTTGATGACTTTAGACAACGCCGTTTGTTCACTGACTAGTCTTCAAAACGTATAGAACAGGACCCCAATTTTACCCCAGAAATCATATTTAGAGACAAAGCGCATTTCTGGATAAATTGCCGTATATGGGACGACGCCTACCCACAGGAAGTCCATCAAGTGACAATGCATCCACAATAAGTTACTATTTGGTGCGGATTTTGGAGCAACTGCGTCTTAGTCCGTATTTTTTTGAAAACAATGTTGGTGAGTTCATGACCATCAATGGCGAGCGCTACAGTACACTGATAAACGATTTCTTGTTGTCAAAATCGAACGGTTTGGATGTAAATGACATGTGGTTCCACTAGGACGGCGCTACGTACCGCACAACGGACGCCACAATGAATATTTTGCGTGAGCACTTTGAGGACATGGTTAATTAGTCACCGAGATGGTGCAATTTGAGCAAGTTGGACTTCTTGTTGTGGGGTTTCTTCCAGTCGCGGGTTTATGCCAATAAACCGCAATCAACCGATGCCCTTAAAGTCAACATAACCCAAGTCATTGCTCAAATTCAACCGGATCTATGCATCAGAGTCATTTTAACTTAGACTCGGATCCATGCCACCGTGAGAAACCGCGGTGGACATTTGAACGATGTGATATTCCATACATAGTGGCATACATGAGCCGTTCAAATAAAAAAGGAATTTTGTTAATACCTCACACATAAGATTTTATTCCAATCCAACATCGACCTGCTCTTATTCAAAAACCTTTTGGAAAAGTCATGCTTAATAACCACAACTATTCTTGAAATCAGAATTATACAGAGTATATTAATTTGTCCATTTAAGATTAATTTTCTTCTTTTTACATCCGGTTTCTATTTAACATAACACCGACGCTTTACACGATGTTATTAGAATTAAGCTTATTCACGCATAGACTACTCGTTGTCTAATTTTTCATAAGTTCTACCCTAGATCCAACATTTCCAGTTAAGCTATTTAAGTTTACATATACAGCCTTAATCGAAACATTTACTTATTTAGATAAACTATTATAATTTACCTGTATTAAATTTGTACTATCTATCAATGCTGTATTGCCTTCTAAAATTTGTTTCATACATTTAGTAACTCTCCTTTCCTAAATTTTCTGAATAATCACCTTTAACGAAATCTTTATTATTAGATGGAAATAGGAAAGACAGACGAAGCATACAAATTAATTAGAATGAATTATAGGGATATAAAACCACATTGCAAAAATATAAGGAGCGTGGAAGGAGACATTATCATAGAAATTGTAGAGAAAGTGGTTAGGTGGAAAAAATATATAGAAAATGTACATACAGGCCAGAAACTAAAAGCAATAGAACAGGAATTAGATATTGAACAGGATGACTTGGGATATTCTATACTTACAGATGAATTTGAATTAGCATTAAAGGATTTGAAAAATGGTAAGACAACAAGACAAGGTGCAAGCAGAAACTCTAAAAGGCGCTGCACAAGCAGTAGCAAAACCTCTCTTCTAACTTGTAAGCTACATGTATGGGACAGGCGAGATACCCAAAAATGTCAAGCATATCATCATAGTCACTATACGAAAAGAAAAGAGGAGCTGGTAGATGTGAAAACTTTCGAACAATAAATTTCACAGCACACGCATCAAAAATATTAATTAGAATTGTGCAAAATCGAATGGAAAAACGATCTGAAGAAATACTAGGAAAAGATTAATTTGGGTGTAGGTAAAACAGGAGAACACGGGAGGCTATTTTAGCTCTGAAGTGATAATGGAGAAGAAAATAGAAAAAAGAGAAGGGTTTGTAGATCTAGGAAATGCATTCGACAAAGTAAAAAAGAAATATATGTTTGAAATACTAAAAAAATATTAGGATTAGTTTTAGTGATAGCAAAAAAATCCATAGCTTGTACAAGGAGCAAGCAGCGGTAATAGAATTAGAGTAACAACGTAGAGAAGTAAATATTAGAAAGGGGTGAGACGGGAATGTGCCTTATCCCCGTTAATTTTAAACTTATACGTTGAAGAAGCAATTAATACTTTCAAATGTAGGAAGACATTTGGAATTACTACGCAGGGACAAAAGATTGATATGTTTAGATTTTCAGATGATATAGCGGTATTAGCATCTAGCAAGAAAAAGTTAGAAACTGACAGAGAGGTACGGTATGAAAATTAACAAAAATAAAACTAAAGTACTACTATATAAAGAAGAGGAAAATAAGTCAAAACCAGAATACAGATAGGAAAAGAAAAACTTACAAGAGGTTAAGAATTTCTGCTACCTGGGAAGCCAAATAACGCAAGATAGGAATAGTGCAAAAAATATAAAACAAAGATTAGCACTAGGTTATGCTGCATTTTACAAGAAAAGGCGACTACTATGTTCAAAGACAACAAACATAGAATCAAGGAAAAGATTGCTGAAAGCATGTGTCTGGAGCACAACACTGTGCGGCTGTGAAACTTGGATAATAGGAAGTAGATAGAAGTCTTTGAAATGTGGTGCTTCAGACGTATGGTGAAGATATCATGGACAGACAAAGTTAAGAACAAAGAGGTTCTAGAAATGGTAGGGGAAGAAAGAAATATGTGGAAAACAGTAAAAAACAGGAGAAATAGGATGAATATGTCACATACCTAAGGCATGAAAGAATAGTGCGGAATATATTAGAAGCAAGAGATAGGAAAAAAAGAGAGGTAGAAGGTAGCCCTAGGATAGACTATTGCTCACATAGTCAAAGATGAATGCTGTGGGAATTTTAGGAAAATGTGTAAACTAGCTCAAAATACAAATAAAGTGGAGGTACGTGTCCAAACCAGCTGCAAGACTGAAAACCTAATGACAAACAAAATAACTGTACTTGAACCTGATGATTATTACAAGCAACTACAGATTTTGATTTGACAATATTCTGCAGCTAATGTTGATTGTGCGAAATGATTCATTGGAAAACTATGAAATGAACGAAACGGTTAATAATGGAGGATCTTGGTTGCCGCAGGTTGCTTAACCTCCTTCACATACCGCTGAATATTGGTGAAATACAGTTATATATTTAGAAAACAAGAGAAGGCGAACCGAGCTGTATTTAAGGTCCTAGGAAGTTTCAGGGAAATGTGTTGGTTAGCTCAAGAATAGGAATGCAATGCAGGTATCAGTTCTGGGATTGAAGACCTAATAATGATTATGGAATCTTTCTTAGATACAATATTCGAAGGAAACTACTCCACAATATTAAACAAGTGAGTACCAATGTTATTTAACATTAAATATAATTTTAAATACATATTATAGTAAATACAACCCAACCTTAAACGAAAGCCTTCCACTGAATTTTACAAGTCAACATCTGCAAATATCACGCCATCTTTCAATTATTCATTCTGGTATGAAGAAATTCTTAGTAAAGTACAAGTGACCAAGTTTATAGTATATCTGTATATAACTTGGTACATAAGCGGTATATGTATATGCGATCCACTGTACTTGCAGCAATCATTATCCACCTTCTATCTAATTAAAGAACAAACGGTTATAGTTTGTAGTTTTCTTGTACCCTATCGTTGATAAATTCGTAATTAGTAAAACTTTAGATCCTACTCATTGTCCTCAATTTCCTTAACTTATGGAAATGCACCTGTCTACCATCACGTTGGGCGCCAAATTATTACGTACCCCCAAATTATAAATAAAACTGTTTGACTAGCAATCTCAGTTTTAATATGTTTTCGAAGTTTGAAAGGTGCAAACCAGCAAATTACGTTACAGATTGGTAAACACATTAAGAAATAAAAAAACAGTATTATTACACAAATAAAATTAAAAATGTTTCGGCAAATCACATCCATCAGGATGTCATGTTTTTACCCGATTCTCCCATCTCTTAAATATTAGAGCGTTCCGTAACAAAAGCGGCCTTGTTACAGAGTACCCTCCAAAGTAACTATTTTTTTAATAAATAAAAGTACTTATAATACTAAGTATTTAATTACAAAAAGGTATTTCAACATTCAACTCTGGAAATAAACAACTCAGCAGTGTATAAAATTGCAAAACCGACCCCAGTAAAAATTACGTCAAATGAATATTTGAGCACACTACCGCGATATGGAAGGCAACGGGACCCAACCACATTATCTCCCAAGTACACAGCGTACTTAAATTGTAATAAACATGATGGCATTCTCTGGGGTAAAAAATTCCGGAGTTAAAATAGTCCCGCATTCGGATCTCCGGGAGGGGACTACTTCGGAGGATGCGATCGGAAAGAGAGTCGGAAACATTCTGCGAGTCGGAGCGTGGAACGTTAGAGGTATGAAGCAAGTAGGTAAGCTAGAGAACCTAAAAATCGAAATGAATAGGTTATCACTAGACATAGTAGGAATTAGCGAAGTTCGGTGGCCAGAGGCGGGGGATTTTTGGAGTGGAAACTTCAGGGTAATTCATACAGGAGCAGAGAAGGAAATTTGTGTGTGGGGATAGTTATTCGGAAAAAGATAGGATACTGCGTAGAAAATTACTTACAAAAGAACGAAAGAGTACTCATGGTTAGATTAGAATCTAAACCGGTAAACACAGTAATAATACAAGTATACATGCCCACCTCTAGCTACAGTGACGAAGAGGTAGAAGCCATCTACAAAGATATCGAAGACATATTAAGATACGTAAAAGGATATGAAAATTTAATAATTACAGGGGATTTTAATGCCTTGGTAGGTGAGGGTAGGGAAGGAGCGGTAGTGGGTTTATTTGGTTTAGGCACGAGAAACGACAGGGGAAATAGGCTGGTAGAATTTTGTGACAAGAACAATTTAATTATCACAAACACATTATTTCAACATCATGCTAGAAGACGATATACGTGGAAGATGCCAGGAGATATAGGAAGATTTCAAATAGATTACATTCTTGTTAGACAACGGTTTAGGAATCAAGTAAAAGACTGTAGAAGCTACCCAGAAGCAGATATAGATACTGACCACAATATCGTAATTATGAAGGCCGCACTTAAATTTAAGAATATGAAAAAAAGGAGCGGAAAAAGGCACTTGGACTTAAAAAAACTAAAAGATAAAGATATTCAAGAAAGATTCGAAGAAAAGTCAAATGAATTGCTCAAAGATATCGGAAAAATATCTGATACTAAGGAAGTAGAAACAGAATGGAATAACATTAAATCTATCCTAGACATGGCGGCCAGAGATATTCTGGGCTATACACAAAAAAAAAGAAACCATGGATAACAAAGGATATCCTGAATTTAATAAAAGAAAGACGAAAATACAAAAATAAATTAGACAAAACTGGAAAACAGAAATACAAAGCCATAAAATGGGAAATTATTCGAAAATGCAGGAAAGCTAAAGAACAGTGGATTGATGAAAAGTGCAAATAGGTACAAACGAAGATGGAAATAGGAAAGACAGACGAAGGATACAAATTAATTAGAATGAATTTTAGGGATATAAAACCGTACAGCAAATATATAAGGGACGCACAAGGAAACGTCATTATAGAAAACGTAGAGAAAGTGGGTAGATGGCAAGAATATATAAGGAATTTATATGCAGGAGAGGAACTAACTGCATTAGAACAGGAATCGGACATTGAAAATGAGGACTTGGGATATCCTATACTTAGAGATGAGTTTGAATTAGCATTAAAGAGTCTGAAAAATGGTAGGGCGCCGGGTACAGATAAGGTGCAAGCAGAAACTCTAAAAGCCGCTGGACAAGCAGTAACAGAACGTCTCTTCCAACTTGTAAGCTATATGTATGAGACAGGCAAGATACCCAAAGATTTCAAACGTAGCATCATAGTAACTATACCAAAAAAGAAAAGCGCGGATAGGTGTGAAAATTTTCGAACAATAAGTTTGACAGCACACGTGTCAAAAATATTACCTAGAATTGTGCAAAGACGAATGGAAAAACGGGCAGAAGAAATACTAGAAGAAGACCAATTTGGGTTTAGGCGGAACAGGGGAACACGGGAGACTATTTTAGCACTGAAAGTGATAATGGCGAAAACAATAGAAAAAGGGGAAAGTGTGTATATAGGGTTTGTAGATTTGGAAAAAGCTTTCGACAATGTAAAATGGAAAAAAATGTTTGAAATACTCAAAAAGATTGGAATGAGTTATCGGGATAGACGAATAGTACATAGCCTATACAAAGAGCAAACAGCAGAAATAGAATTAGAGCAGGAACGTAGAGAAGTAAACATTAGGAAAGGGGTGAGACAGGGATGTGCCCTATCCCCATTGATTTTTAACTTGTACATAGAAGAGGCAATGAATACTGACAAATGCAGGAAGACATTTGGAATTACTATGCAAGGACAAAAAATTGATATGCTTAGATTTGCAGATGATATAGCAGTATTAGCGTCTAGCAAAGAAGAGTTAAAATCTGCTCTTAATGAAATGGAAACGGTTCTAACAGAGAGATACGGTATGAAAATTAACAAAACTAAAACTAAAGTTCTGGTATGCAAAGGTGGGGAAAATAAATCAAAAACAAGGATACAAGTATGTAACACGGACTTACAAGAGGTTAAGGATTTCTGCTACCTAGGAAGCCAAATAACGCAAAATCGGAAGAGCACAAAAGATATAAAACAAAGATTAGCACAAGGTCGTGCTTCATTTAACAAGAAAAAGCAACTACTGTGCTCAAAGACCACAAACATAGAAACAAGGAAAAGATTGCTTAAAACATATGTGTGGAGCACAGCACTGTACGGATGTGAAGCCTGGACAGTAGGAGAAGCGGACAAGAAAAAGGTAGATGCCTTTGAAATGTGGTGCTACAGACGTATGATGAAGATATCATGGACAGACAAAGTTAAGAACGAAGAGGTACTAAAAATGGTAGGGGAAGAAAGAAATATGTGGAAAACGGTAAAAAATAGAAGAGATAGGATGATAGGCCACATACTACGGCATGAAGGAAGAGTGCGGAATATATTAGAAGCAGAGATAGGAAAAAAGAGAAGAAGAGGCAAACCTAGGTTAGACTACTGCACACAGATAGTAAAAGATGTAGGCTGTAGGGGTTTCAGGGAGATGTGTAGGCTAGCCCAGAATAGAAATCAATGGAGGTACGCATCCAACCAATCCCAGGATGGATAAACTAATGACAAAAAGAAATAACTGTGCTTAAACATGATGATTATTATAAGTAACTACAAGAATTGGTTGGGCAATATTCTCGAATGATGTTAAGTGTGAAAGGATTTACTGGAAAACCATTATTTCGGCAAACGTCTAAGTGTTGGGGGATCTTGGTAGCCACAGGTTGCTTAACCCCCTTCACTGAATCTCGGTGAAATAGGGCATAAAATTAGAAAACAATAGAAGGGGAACGAGCTGTATACACATGCTGTGTGAGAATTTCAGGGAACTATGTAGGCTAGCTCAGAATATAAATAAGTGCAGGTACGTGTCCAACCAGGAAAACCATTAATTCGGCAAACGTCTAAGTGTTGGGGGATCTTGCTAGCCACAGGTTGCTTAACCACCTTCACTGAATCTCGGTGAAATAGGGCTTAAAATTAGAAAACAATAGAAGGGGAACGAGCTGTTTACACATGTTGTGTGAAAATTTCAGGGAACTATGTAGGCTAGCTTATAATATAAATAAGTGCAGGTACGTGTCCAACCAGTTTTGAGACGAAAAACCTAATGCCAAAAAAAAAAATAAGCGCAGATAAATCTGATGATTAGTATAAACAACTAGTTGTTGGTTGCGAAATATCTGCAACTAATGTTGACTGTGCGAAAAGATATATTGGAAAATATATTAAATCGGTAAATGGTTAAGTGTTGGGGGAACTTGGCAGCCACAGGTTGCTTACCTCCCTTCACGACCACTAAAGGAAGGAAAAATAGGGTATATAACTGTAAAGCAATAGAAGGTGCCCGAACTGTATCTAACAAGAAAGAACAGCACCTATGAGGAAAGACAACAAACATAGAACAAGAAGAAAATTGTTGAAAGCATTTGGTGGAGCACAGCACAGTATGCCTATGAAATATGGGCAGTCTGAAACGCAGACAGAAAAACGGTAGCAGCTTTTTGAAATACTGTGCTTTAAATGTATGAGGACGATAGCATGGACAAACAAAGATAATAACAAATAGGTTATAGAAATAGTAGGGAAACAAGGATATCTGGGGAAAAAGAGAAATAGAAGGGCGGAATACGTTCTAAAGCATTTTGGGGAATAGTATGGGATATATTACAAGCAGAGATAGGAAAAAGAGGTAGATGTAGACCTAGATCAGATAGTGATAGATGCAGACTGTGCAAATTTTAGGGAAATCTGTAGGTTAGTTTAGAATAGGAAACAATGATGGTACGCGTCTAACCAGTTCCAGGACTGAAGACCTAATGATGATGAATATTTGAGCGAAAGCAGTAAGTTGAAAAGTAATACTTACATATTCTACTATGCTCTCCCATTTATTCTCCATTTTTTAGCTAGTTCAGAGGTTTTTTGATACTGCAAGAAGATGGTGCTCTGAATTTTGTTTTATCAAAATTAAGCGTTGTGTAATCAGCCCAATGAACGCGTACACCTGGAAATATACTTATTTTTATACAAAAAATTGGTGTTGAAGTTTAGTTGTGAAACCAATGTTAATAAAAATAGTAACAATATTCAGAAACGTCCTGTTTAAGCTGTACTTTAATTTTTACACAAAATCCTGTGTAAATTCAATATTAAATTCTATATTTGAAATTAAACATAATCGAATGTAATTTGTTAAAACCCACTTTATTTTGATACCCCGTCTAAAATTTTGATAGAGGTGCTGTGATCAAATTTAAGAATTCACATACATTACATGTGAAATTGTAGACGATGTAACTTGTCGTTTTGTGTGCATTCGCTATTTTGAAGAGTAATTGTGAAAGTGATTTATTTCGAACAAATCATAGATTTGCCGTTTTCCTTTATACCTTTTATCCAAACCTTTAGGGCGATTTATGATTGCGTCAAAATCTATCAACGCGAACAGTTAATCCACAAGGTAAATGACTTTCATGTTCTAATTTGAGCATAGTGATTGCACCAATATAAAAAGGTTTACAGTCCACTAGTCCAAGCTATCATGGCCCTATCATTTGATCCATATCGACCCAGAATGAGTTACTTTTTTGTTGTTGAATTATCGGTTCAATTTAAATTACAGTCGTGCTAATTTCACATGCGAACAAAGTCATTCTTAAGATTCCTTTCAATATATTTACATAATTATCTGTCCAAATTTTGTGATATATCATATCTAACATTCAATAAAATTCTAGATATCAACAGATGCTCTATTAAAAATTGTTGAATTGCACATTTAGCGTTATAAGCTTCAGTGTAAATTTTCAGTAGTTAAAAGATATCACCATGCTGAACGGACCTGCATCTTGACGAAGTTCTATAATACTAGAACGGGTAAAATGGTTTGCGTGTGTCAATGAACTAAAGAGCCGAAATATAGATTTAACCAAACTAGTGGAGTCTTTAGTGAGGAACTAGACTAATACAGGTCTCCGAAAGAGGGTAGTAGCTTTTTTAGTACTTAAAGTAGCAGAGACCATAAGGGTCAGTATGACTTTCTAAGACACACTGCGATGTGGAAGGCAACGGGAAACCACAACATTACCCAAGCATACTGCGTACAGAAATTGTTAGTAAAGATGATGGCATCCTCTGGGGTAAAAAATTCGTCCTTTAATAATTCGAGTAATCCCTGTGCGCATTGGCAGGGGTGCGCATGGGCAAGGATGCGCATGCTCAGGCGTGCGCATGTGCAGGAGCGTGCCTGGGCGTACACCGGATGCGTCAGGAACTGCGTTGAATCGCCAAAAACCTTATTAATATTAAAACAACACAGATTGTATACAACTTTATTAAAAGCAATGCAAATACATAATATATTATAGATTATTTAATTGTGAATAAATCTATTAACAATTTCCGTAAAGGGATTATATTCAAACATAGAGTCGCGTATAATTAAAGCATAAGCCTTCATCGAGGATTCAACATTTTTTGATAGGAATGATGTTTTACAGAATCTCGCACATGATATAATTAAAAGCAAATACAGTAATAGTGATATTGGGATCATTTTATACGAATATATAAGAACCTATCCAAAATTGTTTGAAAACAGTATTTGTAGACAAGTTGAGTATATGGAAGAGTACAACAGGTTTCCATTCCAAACATTTACGAACGATGTTTAAACTTTAAACTGCAGGTTTTAGACAACTTTTTGTTACTATAATCCTGCATATAACCGTTTATCCTCTAATACTTTTATAAATTGTTGTACTTTAATTACAGATATTAATGGCTGTAAATAAAAGTATGTTGTAGTTTAAAATAAAACGATTCTGATTAACAATTTTGTAAAACGTTTATAGCACCCTTTTAATAAATACACATCTTCGTTATAATTTTTTTCATAAGTACTTATATACCCATTTCAGTTATGTAGAAATTTGAACAATTAAACCTTAAAATAAATACTTTATATTTTATAACATGAACAAGCTAAATAGTGAGTAAATAATTTCTGAATTTACATCATTCATTTCTTATGATAGTGGTAAAGATGGTTCTGGTCGTTTTTGACATACTTGTTTATTATAGACCGAGGTACAAAAACACAGACTTCTCGCGATTGTCTCTGCAGTTGAACTCATTATTATATCAATAGAAGCATACGCGCTGATTGTTTGCGTTTACGAAATGTTGATACAATACATGATACGAATAGTATTCAACAAACGGTGACCATTGGAATATATAAAGAAAAACTAGCTTTCCAACTTGTCTACAAATACTGTTTTCAAACAATCTTAGATAGGTTTTTATAAATTCGTATAACATGATCCCAATATTACTATTACTGTGTTTGCTTTTAATTATATCATGTGCGAGATTCTGTAAAACATCATTCCTCTCAAAAATTTGGAACAGTCGATGAAGGCTTTTATGCTTTAATTATACGCGACTCTATGTTTGAATAAAAGTCGTCTACGGAAATTGTTAATAGATTTGTTTAGAATTAAATAACCTATAATATATATTAAGTATATACATTGCTTTTAATAAAGTTGTATGCAATGTACGTTGTTTTAATATTAATAAGATTTTAGGTGATCCAACACAGTTCCAGACGTATCCCGGTGTACCTCAAACACACCCTTGCCCATGCGCACCCCTCAGCATGCGCACCACTGCCCATGCGCATCCTGCCTATGCGCATGGGAATTACTCGATCCATTATAAGACTTGTATCACTAGAAGGATCAGAAACCTGGTCCAACGTACACACTGGCTGGAAATCGGAAACCATATTCAAAGATGGTCGGTTTAGTTGTGCTATACCGCTAAAAATCATTTTTGGAATTTTCGAGGATTACAAGAAGATTGTTGTAAACATACCCCAAGAACTAATTTTAATCATATTCAAGTCCAGTGCAAACTGCTACATGTCTACCGAAAATGCTGTGAATTTTAGCATACAACGCATCACATGAGAAATCCTGCATATAAAATTAAGCGATTATGCCAAGGCGTCTCTGATATCGGAAATTCAAAATCAATCATCTAGAATAGGCGAATTCAGAAAATGAAAACTTTACGATCCCGTAACTAGCGCAATCTAAGTCGCAAGTGTGGAGAACTAAAGTATCGAACGAAACAGAAAAGGCTCGGTGGATATTACTGGCGTTGCAAAATGGAAAATATGACAAGGAAGAAGAAAAAGTTACAAACTTTACGAATGCCTTTATAACCAATGTCAAAGTATATTTGAACTCTCAGGCGTTTCCTCAAAATCGCATAAATTTGGACTTTGAACAGAATAATTACTTACCGGGATAAATATCATACGCAACTTTCTTGGAAGAATACTATCCAAAAAGACCTCTATTGAATGTTTAATGGAGTACAGCAAGTTTAACGAATCGCCCGTCTTTGTAATCGACTGTCGTCATCAATTTGAAAGCATCAAGGAGGCAACGGTTGATGTAAGAATAGAATTGGAAGCATCAAGATATTTTGAAACGTTAATGAAGACTTATGCTTTAATTAAACATGACTCTAAGTTCGAGTACAATCCTTTTACAAAAGTTGTTAGCAGGTATATTCACAATTAAATATTGTATATATATATTGCTTTTTATTAAAATTGTTTACAATCTATATTGTTTTAACTATATCACAAGTTTTGACGTTCTAACTACACAGTTTGAATAATGATTTGGCGGGCTGGCGGGCGGGTGCAAAGCCGGGCAGGCGGGCGTTTGGGTGGGCGGGCGGGCGGTTGGACGGGCAAGCGGGCGAGCAGACAGGCAGACGGGCGGGCGAACGAACCAGCGGATGGGTGGGCGGGCAGGCGGGCGGGCAAGCGGTCGAGCGGGCGGGCGGGCGGGCAAGCAATCGGGCGGGCGGGAGAGTGGGCAAACGATTTTAGGCGGGCAAGCGGACGAGCGAATGGGTGGGCGAGCGGACCAGCCGGCTGGCGAGCGGGAGGGTGGTCGGGCGGGCGGGCGAACGGGTGAAGATAGACTATTTAGTAAGACTTCTGTTTCAAATTTTGAATCAGTCTTAGCTGTATATTTGAAAGATGTACACCATGCAATCTTTAGAGAAAGCAATTAGTAAATTTTGGCAAGGTGTGATAAATACACGTAAAGCTACTGTACACTGTACCTAGAACAACGCTATGTGATTACCTCGATAAACTTGGTGCTCGAAATAAAAGTACAAAATTAAATATCCCGGAAATGGAAGCTGCAAGGCGAGAAGTTAAAATACCTATGCAAAAGTTTGATGCATGTGCCACTTCTAGTGCAAAGGAAGTTGGTAACATGGATCTTCGTTTCCATCTAATATAAGGGCAATATTCGCCGGACCATAGCTGTGGAAAACTAACGCTCTAATATCTCTCATTTTACATGAGAATGGACTTATATTCAAAAACGTCTATATGTTTTCTAAAGGTTTATATCAGTATGAACTGTTAAGAAGTGTATTTGAACCTTTAAGAGAAGAAATTGGTTACCACGAATTTAGGAAACTACGAGAATTTGATTGAACCCGGAGATACCAAATAAAGATTCAATTATTGTCTTTGATGATATACTTGCAAACGAACAAAACAAGATCGCACAGTTTTTCTGCATTGGTAAACATAAGAGCATTGATTTCTTTTACTTATCTCAAACGTATGCCAGCACAGTAAAGCACGGACTTAGAGATAGCAAAAACGAGTAAAGTAATAATCGTTAAGGAATTATTTAAGCCTGCAAGAAAAAATTTTCTGCGTCGTCGCACAAATCTGAAGCATGTGAAGCGCGATCTTATCCAGTCGGACTTGTGCGAATTCCAACCTTACTCTCCTGTGAACAATGGGTACAGATATATTCTAATAGCGGTGGATTGCTTTACAAAATATGCATTGGCGGAACCATTAAAATACAAGACTGGTCTGGAAGTTACAAATGCTATGAAAAAAAAATTAGACACACTGTTGCATGGAAATATGAGCACAAAAGTCAATCTACAGACGGATCAGGGGCTTAAATTCTATAATCGCTCCTTTACGCAACTTATGCAAAAATATAAGATAAACCTATATTCTACGTATTCCGCAATCAAAGCCGGCTTCTGCCAAAGATTAATATGAACAATCAAAAATAAGTTGCACAGAATATTTTACTTGCAAGGCAGCCATAGATGGTTGGATATTTTGCCTAAGGTTATGGAAGAATACAATAATACGCCACATCGAGCTATTAACATGACACCCATGGAAGCGGAAAAGCACCCAGAAAGAATAAAACCCCAAATCAGAGATAGAAATGTTACAAGTTGAAAGAAATTACATCACGTTGGAGAAATTGTACGTATATCAAAATATAAAGCAGTATTTGACCGAGGATTTTATCCAAACTGAAGTACAGAACTGTTCAAAATTGTTAACGTACAACAAACGAGGCCGATTACCTATCTATTACAAGATTTAAATGGACGGCCAATTCAAGGGTGTTTCTACTCTGAAGAAATTCATACCACAGCGGCTCCTGACACGGACCTAGTGGAAAAAGTTTTACAAAAACGGAATCAAGGGCAGGAACTACTGGTTGCTACTACTTGTTTTAGTATATATTGTTGGGGTTACCTCAAGTTTGGTTATTTGAGAATCAACAATCGACAAGAGCGCAGCACTATGGCTTACATCCTGGATATACAAGGTTTCCAGCATAAAACAAACGAATTTTTATTAAAGAAGTGGCTGTTTTTGATATGGAAAACGACGAAGTACGGCACGAAATATTAGAGATGCCTTTAGACTATAGCTATTTGAGTGAAGATTTCAAGAAACATTGCGCATGGCTTCGGAAGCACTTGCATGGGTTTAGCTGGGAAAACCCATCAACAAATCTGTTATTACCAGACGTTCTCACGTTATACCTGCAAACTATTATACCGCCCCATGTTCCAATTTATGTGAAAAAACTTGAATAACAACGTGCCATGTCTAAGTGTATGCCGTGCAATAATATTATAAATGTGGAAATGTTTGGAGTTCCAAGCCTAAAGTAGCTGCAAAAGAAGAATAATAGTTTAAGTCATTGCCTACTGTACAAAGATAACCATTTAACATGCGCTCGACAGAATGTTGTTTTTATTAGAAATGAATTTTGTTGATAGATTAAATGTTTGTATTAAATATATGTATTGTTTTAATAAAGTTGTATATAAATTATGTTGCATCATTATTAACTTATTTTTCCTGTTGATTCTTGTATTATTAATCATCTTTGCGACGTAATAAAAATGGTGGGTGTGACGAAATCAAAATGGCTGATGTGGGTGACGTTCGAACAAGGAGGGAGTAACGAAGGAGCAAGGAGGAAATCCCTCCCAGCAGATCCTCCTTATGGGAATTTACATGCAATCGGGAGCCGTTAAGAGGCGCTGTGGGGCGCTGAGGCGTGAGGCGCTGCTCCAGACCCATCCAATCCTACTACTAACGATATGTACTAAAAGTCAAGTTCTTAAATTTTACGAGCCCTTTGTAGGTTTTCAATCTTCTCATACATCAAATCTGAATATTCCAATAAAATCTGAAATGGGTGTCGAACGTGAGACCATTTACATCTTTTAAACCCTACGAATTGTACTCTAAAATACCCCCACCCTACCGTCTAAGACTCCTTTTGCACTATTTCGCAAATGCCGGATAGAAACAGGAAGTAAAAGAAAAGTAAAAAGAAAAGATAAGCGATATAAGCAACACTCAATAATTTAATTATTTATACAAAAATAAACGGGATTTAAATTACATAATTTTGACTTCCACTTAAATGAAGACATTGTTGAAAAATAAAGAAAAGAAAAGGATGATAAAACGAATAAAAAGAAGACACGACAAAAATAACGATACCAACGCTTAGCTAAAAAAGGCTCTAAGGAAATAGTCTAAAAAAAAATTAAAAAAGAAACCAAAAAGAAAGAATTAATCAATTTTGTTCTTAGGAGATGAAGTGGATGAAAGCTTATGTGACGACAAAGATTATGGTTGGTTGTATTATGATGGACAGTTAGATGTTAATGAAATCCACGTAATTGCGGAGAATTTGTTAAGAAACCGGAATTATTTTACAAATATGTATAATATGAAAAGAGGGCATATGCTTTATGCGGTGGTGAGATCTCTGCCGATCAATAGTTGTTTGGTTGCGAATAAGTGTATTTGTGTAAAAATTTTAATAATAGTTTTATTCAATAGACCATTGCTTTATTTGTAAAAGTCTTAATCATAGTTGTTTGAATCTTAAATGAATCGATTATCAGCTTGATTTACCTGATTCGCGCAATTAATGGTACATGCGTAAGAGTTACCTAAAATGTTTCAATGTACACTTCCAATATTTTAATAAGTCCCAGAAAGTTACTTGTTTTTAATGAAAGTTTGAAGTTTGAAAAATTTTGTGGTTACTAAAATCTGCAGTAAAAACTTACCCACAGCTTGTGCCCAAAAAATTTGTTATCTCTTACATCATGTCCGTTGAAACTTATTTTAAAACTTGCAACAAGTTCTAGCTGCTTATCATTATTATATTAAGACATGCGTCCCTTTACAGATTTTTAATTAATTTCATAGTCCCACAGATTCCGTTTGTGGGACAGTAAATGACAAATTTTTTAACAAAATTTATATTAAACACTATGTTCAAGAAGTGCTTGTTTACTTTTCATGCTTAGGGTTGTACAAATATTTCTATAGTTAAATTTAATATAATTAAGCAAACTATAATTGGGAAAATTATTTCCCGTTCAAGGCAAATTAACCACAATTGATAGTGGCCAAATGACTGTTTTAAATGAGTAAGCCTCGAAAACCCCAATTGATTTCTGTTTATATAATGAATTATGGAAAGCTTTTTTACGAGGTAAAATTTTAAAAACTAGAGACACTAAAAGCTTCATCATTAGGTTTTCAGTACTAGAACCACAATTGTTTCTTATTCTGTACTAACCTACATATTCCCCGAAATTTCCACAGCTTACAGCATTCATTATCTGCGTGTAATAGTTTAATCTAGGTCTACTTCTACCTCTTTTTTTCTTTGTCTGCTTCTAAGATATTTCGCACTATTCCCTCATGCATTAGAATGTGTCCTATTTTTCCCAATTTCCTATTTTACTGTTTTCCACATATTTCTTTCTTCGCCTACAATTTCCAAAACTTTTTTGTTCTTAACTTTGTCTGTCGGTGATATCTACATCATAGGTCAGTAGCACCACATATCAAAGGCTTTTTATGCTTTTCCTGTCCGTTTCTCCGAGTTTCACAACCGTACTCCACAGATATGTTTTCAGCAATATTTTCCTTGTTTCTCTGTTTGTTGTCTTCGAACATAGTAGTTGCTTGTGAATACGCGAATTAGCAAGGCATAAAACTTAAAGAAACAGAAAGAAAGCTATGAAAGCGTAAGAAGTAAATATAGAACATCAGTCATTAATATCAATTGACATTTAACAGCAAATTATCTACGCCACTGATATGCTGAACGAACACACCTATTTAAAAACAATGGACTCATCTGACACCGTTTTAACCGTGTGCGCATGATGACGTAC
Source organism: Platerodrilus igneus (assembly GCA_036346225.1). Classification (NCBI taxonomy): domain Eukaryota; kingdom Metazoa; phylum Arthropoda; class Insecta; order Coleoptera; family Lycidae; genus Platerodrilus; species Platerodrilus igneus. Next base: position 19,213,446 of record JARFIW010000858.1, read on the forward strand.
AGGCTCTTCTTAAATAAATTCTACTATACCTATTGAATAACAGAATGAAGCCACTTACATTGTTTCTGTAACATTACTCTGCTTGTGTGTCCCTCACGTTTCATGACCTAAACACTATACTCTCACATTGTAATGTTATTAACTTTAAATACCCATAAATAAAAGACTTGTTGCTTTGAACCAAAAATATAATTTAAAGTAATTCTTTCCTTTATTTCCTATATATATATATATATATATATATATATATATATATATATATATATGTAAAATATTCAAATTTAGACCAGGGTAGAAAATTAATTAATTACATCAAATAATTTTAATCACCGTGTATAAGGAATTTTATTAGATAATACGCGTTATTAAAACCGTGAAGCATAAAAATTCATTCGTTTCATTAAAAATAAGGGAGTTAAATTATTTACTAGACGCTTTATATAAAAAGATGCAGAATTAAAATGCTCAATTTTAATGTAGTTTAATTATTCCAAGTAAAGAATCAAATAGAAATTACGTGCAAAATTTACATTAATTAACTCAATTTTAAGTAACCGGTATTAAACAAAATGTACAAATAATAATTAATATTTAATTAGGATTCACTAAAAATTAAAGGGTAAAAGTCAACGCCATTCATTATTATTTTAATTGGAGTTAATTGAACCGTTAGGTAACGAATAATATGCATAAAAGCGTGTAAAAACCCAATAGTATTCAAATCGTAGAAGTGTTATTTAGAAGTATTATGTTTGAACACCTGCGTATTTTTAAATGTTTTATGTTCTGCTTAAATTTTGTAGATAACAAATGGTTACAGAGAATGTTGGAGAAACCGTCGCTTAATATTCACAGGAAATGCTAATAAAGTGGGTTATATAACAGTCCACGTGGACTGAAATAACTGATAGTAAAGAGTATCGATTTGTACCACTCAGAACAGGGTAGATAGAGACGGATAATATGCGCGGGACAGAGACACAGATGGTAAAAGGCGTGATTTGAGCAATGTCACGAGAGCGGCGATTGGTTGAAAATCAGATGCAGATATGAGGTGTAAACGTAACGATTTCGATACAAAATTAATTAGTTATTCTCGGACGCGTTGCGAGCCGTGTGAAAATTTCTCAGATTTTCAACTGGCGCGTGTGCAAAGTTTATAGAATCGCGTGCCCGACTATCGAAAAGGGAATGTAGAATGCGAATTTCTAAGAATTGTCCGTTTTGGGGACAAAGGCGACGAACAGGCTTGCCGATATATAAACCCGGACGTTAAACAGTTCGGCTCTCTTAGATTTTTGATGATGCGATGCTTTTAAAAGTGCTTTTAGATTTACGATTTTGATTTAATACTTTAAACAGTTTGCTCTTATATTTTGGTGATTATTGAACACTTTAAAACAGTTTGCTCTTTACGTGCTACGATGAAAGTTAGTTAGTGCATTTAGAAAAAAAGATACAAAGTAATAAAGTCTAGTTATATTGGCGAGTATTACTGTACCAACTATCGAAATTGTAACGATAAATGAATAAACAAAAGTAGGCAGTTTTGGCGTATAGCGTGAAAGAAGTATGAATTTCTTTGCTATTTCCGGGGGTCTTAATAATTAAATGATTCGTATACGTGACTGGATCCACAAAACAAGATTCAGATATACACAGATGAGTTCCGGAAAAGCCCTGAAACAACTTTAGATGAATGGTGGTGCAGAAAATTTTTAAAGGCGACCAGTAATCCGAGGACCTAAACATAACCCAGTTGGAATGGTCTGATTAACAAAGGACGATGTACATTGGAGACACGAGTGCATTAACCTTCAGGAAACTTATGCTTTGTTGTTCGATTTTTTATGTTTTGGTGTGTGTTGAATAACTTTATAATTTATTTACTTAAAATGGACAGTAGTGAATTTGTACTAACAACAAATTTTTAATTTTAAGGTGAAATTTTCTTGTTTAAGTAGAAAGGAGTATTTAGTATTTATGTTCTTGATGAAAATTTGGGTATGTCTTTGAGCTCAATTAGACGAACCTGGTTAATTAACGTAAAGGGGTGGAAGATGCTCCCTTTTATTCAGACTCAGGTCTGCAAATATTGTTATATTAATTAGTAGGCATCCTACAAGGACTTTAATTCTGGATGCAAATTAAAATGATAACAAATTTAATCTTGAAATTTTCTGATACTGAAATTTATGCTGAATTTTACTTTTGAAATTTTAATGTATTATGAATATTGATGTAAATAGAGTTAACGTTGGTGTTTGTGGTAGGAATGTGTTTGTTTTTTTTATGAATGAGAGTTTTAACTATGTAAGCAGCCGAGGCGGAAAGAGTAAAGAGGCGATTATCAAAAGAGGATCACAGCAATATATATATATATATATATATATATATATATATTACCGTGGAACCTTCTACTGAAATCTCAAGTCTCACGAATTTTTCCAATATAAAATTTTCAAAAAAACAAATTTTTTACCCTTTTATTAAGAAGCCTTCAAATTCCTCTGCATCTCTGGCTATCTCAGCAATTGGCCTCTTCCTGAATACCTAATTTTACATTCATTCCTTTTTCACACTCATACACCATCAAATAAAATTATCAAAATAATACGACAACCATACAACCTTTTATTTACACCTATTAACAGATAAAATATATTTACATGTTTCCCAACAGTTTGATACAATAATTATCAGCTCAATACATTGTATGTTTTAAAGTCCTTGAGTTTTAAAATGATTTTAAACAAATTCGATTAGATATGAGTAGATGGGCCCCACATGTAACCCTTAATTGACTTCACACTGGAGTATTGTGAGCTCATTATAACTCAGTTTTGTTTGTATATGCTTTTTAAACCTTGCATTAATGAAAACAAATTTACAGACCCGTTTACCCTTTACAACTCAATTTATATCCTGCATAAATTTTTGATATATTCTAAATACACCCTTTTTCAGTACTCAAAATTAGTAAATTGTCCAGTACATGTATCTTTTAAAACAAGTTTGTAAAACCATAAATATGCCACCAAAAAGTCAATCACACAACACAAAATTCCACAAATGTTTATATAACAGAAATTTCAAATAAATTACCTGAACAATTCTTCATTCTTTATTCTCGTCGGAGATGGTTATCAGATAACCCCTCGGCGTTGTTTCCATTTACTATGCTACTTGTCGGATCTACAGGCCTCTACCATCTGATATCTCTGCAAGATAGTCGCTTTGTCTTATAGTACCATTCCATACCCATATATCATGCATACAAACTTGATTGCCAGTTCTGCTTACCCCCATATATCATGCATTTAATAAATTTTGTCGTAATAGCCGGACCTTTTATTTATATACGCAATAACTCGTACGTCACGTTAGTAACTTGAAGTCCGCTACTACAATTTTATACTTTCAACTACGATATTAAATATAACTTTACTACACACACAAAATACTAACTACTTTATTATTATGGTGGTCTGAATCAGTATTCAGCACTTGATCGAAGTAAAATAGAAACGCTTTAATAACTTCGCTTGGGTATTTATATTCTATTCAAACCCTCTACTGGACCAGTTTTATTCGAAAAGCTTATTTTCCAAAGCGGTTTCTAAAAATTTTGAGCGTAACCGTTGCTAAATTCGCAAAATTTTTCTCGTCTTACGAGCTGCTTATATCGAATTTGTTTTCTACCTTCGCGTGTGCGTTCGTTTCGAAAACTGTTGGTTCTCAACCAATAACAAAGTTTTCCGTTGTCACCAAACTTCTCCTAAGCGCTATTCATCTTTGTTCTATACATGTTCGCTGTCTCCTTCCAAACCCCACTTGAGTTACAGAAAATCAGTATTGTCGACTTCCTACATCAACTCCACGTGTATATCTTACGTGTATTTCAATCCAACGCTGCTCTATATTTGTCTATATTACCGATTGTTATTTCACTCGCTCCTTAAGATATTTGTTACGCTAGCTGTTTATACAAATTGACGGTTGAAAACAATTTCTATAAAATCTTATATTAATGTACGTTCAAATTCTTTAAACGTAACCTTTAACAAGCAAGTGTTCCTGTTAATTATCGACCGTTTGAAAGTAAGAATTCCTCGATTTTCTGCTTCTTCGTATCTGACAAAACTAAGCGTTGGCTTTGAAAACGAGTATATTTGCGTTAGAAATTATCGATTTTCTTATGCAAGCACGCTCCCTTTTGCTTTCGTGCGTTTGATTAAAATAAATTATGATTAATTATGCGTATCCTTATACTTCTAAATGCTTTGAAACTTTCTTCCTTCCTGTAATTCTAACATTCCAATTCTTAAATATAAACATACATAAATTCTCGTCCGTTTTCACTAAATGAGTTAAATTAGTTTGACGCGTAAATAATTTGCTCTTTTCTGTATACATGGTTGCTGAAATTTTATTGTATACATCTATTTACCTCTTTAAATCCACAACAATATATATATATATATATATATATATATATATACATATATTATATTACTATGATAAGGGGGTTATTTAGGGGTATATTGAGTCATAATGGTTATACAATACATGTAAATAGTACGAGGAGTTAGAAAACCGCATTTATTTAGTATAAAAATACGTAATTTGCAAATTATTCAAAGAGCAAACATTTAACGCCCTGTATAAGAATCGCAGTTAACTTTAATTAATGTCGGGAAGCATATCATTCAACAATAGACACACATTCAGCAAAAGAAATAACTCTACACGCAATCAAGCTGGTTTTGAACCAAAAGTATTCATAAATTGTATATAAATACGCGTTAAATGCAGTAAAAAGCTAGAAAATCATAACACAATTCACATTAAATATACGATAGTGAAACAAAGATTGCATAGTGTCCTGATAAGAAACGCATTCTTCAAAATAAATACGCTTCGGAAACGCAAAAATATAAACAGAAATTTGCTAATTTACATCACTTTGGCTCCGTGATTTTCTGCATGGAGTTAATACAAATCCCAAAGTATTATCTTGACAAACAAAGCCATAAGTAAAATTACGTGCCAAGGTGAATTAGAAATTCCTGCAACAACATCAAAACATACGGTATAAGATAAATACAAGCTTAAAATCTAGTACCACCTACGTGATCAAGGAATCGTTTCGAAAACTTCTTATCGGAGGTATACCTGTAAAATCCCAAAAATATCCAAAACAACTGATGGTTGGTCTTAAAATTTGAACAACAGTTCAGTAGCCAATGAATTTTTGGATGGGGCGTAGACTATATAGCACGCGAGTTTGATAAGCAGACAGTCTTAGTTAGAAGCAAGCACAAGCTGCTCTACTCATACTCAAGAATTTACGCGTCGAGTAAATATTCAAATTAAATGATCAAAATTATGTAAAAAGTGGTGTTATAAAATTTTTTAAATAAATTATATTGAAAATATATGATACAAGTTCGCAGTGTGCTAGAAAGCGTGAGTAGAAATTTATTAATTAATTTAGGTTAAATATTTATAATGTAGAACTCTAAGCGAGATCACAAGATTTGAGGGACATTACAAAGAAACTTAAGTGACGCTATAAAAACTCTAAGTGACATTACGTAAATTGAAGAGACTGTACAGAAATCTAAGTCATATTACAACAAAATCTAAGTGACGCTACACAAATTCAAAGAAGGCAGAATAAAAATTAAAGGGGCATTACATATTTTACAATTGAATATTTTATGTAAAGAGTCATCCAAAATTTATTTTATACGTAAAAAATTTTGTAAACAAGGGAAAAAATCTTGAACGTTCAGAGAAATTTCCAGTAGAATACAACATCATTTTGCTGGCTTTAAAATAAGGAAAGGGAGCTTTAATTTTTGGAGATAAACAATTTAAAATTTATTGTTATTTGATTCAGAGGCTCATTTTTGTCATACAGTCAAACATATTAAGTTGTGTAGTGTATATGATTTTCCCTCTCGTTATACAAATATTAATCGACTCGTTTTATCATTCATAGCAGGTAAAGTTTTAGAGAAGAAAGAGTAAATTATTTGATTATCGTAACTTTGTGCACTCTGCGTGAATTAAACTGGGCTAACCAAGGGATATTTAAATTTCAAGGTATTAAAATACACAGAGCGATGGTGATCAGAAGGAGACTGAGAATATAATAACATCGACGTGCAGCGTTATCATATCAATATATATATATATATATATATATATATATATATAAAATATAAACAAAATCACAATTATAATACTCAAAAGTAAAATCGAAATTTTCTGTAGAATAAAGATTTTTTAATTTTCTCTTTAAATAGTAAAATTCTGACATTTAAAACTACTTTCAAAACAAAAATTTTTAATAACCTCAATTGACAGATTTGTTAGATTGGTTCACATAAGTTTCAAATAAACCTCGCACGTAGTATTTGTTATAAAAAAGTATTCAAATAGCATAAAAATTATAAAAATCAAAATTTATTAAATTAACATGATACTGGAATAACACAGTTAATTTACTAACGATCAAGTGAATGTGAACTCTACTAATTTTTTATAAGGCCACATGCTTATATCACATGTTTCACAAAATAGTTTGTTTTAATTCGAAAGAGCCAGGTTTCCTTTTCTTTTTAAATTTCAACATTTATCAAAAAAATCTGACAAACTATTACTAGAGCGTCGTTATTTCTACGACCTTTTATATTAAATCCAAAATGCAATATTAATACTCTCATAAAATTTAATATCTTTAATAACTGTACGGGCATTTTCAAAAGTTAATAAGCGTAGTATTAAAGCTGTAACTATAAGTGACACAAAAAACAAACATTTACCAGGAATTGACTCCTACGCCAATGAGGATTTTAAATACCTGGTGTTCGTACATGTAAAACTCCAGCTTCAAAAAAATTTCAAACTAAAAACTTTGGTCTTCATTTTGCCAGCAAAATGTTGTCTATGGGATTTCCGGAAATAAGGGATGATATTATGACGTCATACCTTTTTACCAAACCGACACCATCTAAGCGATCTCAAATACTTCCTGTTGCATAAATTTTTTTATAATCAAACGATGCGCTACAAAGTCAAAGGTTCTTTTGGCTTAAGAATTACTAAAAAATTATTATCTCACCGTTAATGGATACCGAGGTTAGGTAACTACGTTGATACTTTATTGAATATTCAGGCCGTATTAATAGAGCCCGAGGAAAGTTTAACATACAGGCCCCTTTCTAAGACGACCGTGCACCTTCCGTCGACTTAGGTGGTGATTATTAAGCACTAGCTTGCACTTAAAAGTGCCAACATCTTCTCTTCACACGCCTTGTTACCGTTGTATAAAAACAAAAAGGCTGAGTTCCCCTCGATACTATCAATACAACGCACAGATGATCTGTCTAAAGCGTCATCTCGTGACACTTTCCACAAGCGCTATGTTAACTTAGTAATTCTTAAAATGGATACAGACCGCCTACGAATTAGGCAACACAACTGACTTGTTTATGAAAAGTTCAGTTCTTGGAACAAATCTAAAGTATTTGTTACAATTGAATATATTCTTAATATAAGTTCAAAGCGAATTAAATGATAATAACGTTTACTTCTATTACGAAATTGTTTCTTCTGATATAATATAGCTAAATAATGAAATCAGATGCCACAGAACTGTAACGAGTAGAAGCGATTTCAAAAGTTAGTACCAAATAATTTATATATGTTACACTACCTCCCTTACATACTACGATTTTTGTTTTATTTTTGTTGATTTTCATATCGTGTCCACTTGTTAAACCTGTTGATATTTCGTTACGAGCTGCTTGTAACTCTTTTTTTGCTAACTGTTATTACCGCTATATCGTCTGCAAATCTGAGCACATCAGTCGTTGTCCCTGCGTAAAATAACTCCAAATGCTTTTCTGAATTTTACAGTATTCATCGACTTTTTGATACGCAAGTAAAAAAATATTAGAGATAGTGCACATCCTTCTCTTACACCTTTCCTAATGTTTACTTGGTTACGCGTTCTCATTACGTTAGATAGAAGCCGAATAAGAAAAAAAAAGTTTACTTAAACGGGTAGATAAATATGGATGTACCCTGTATTTTGAATTCACGAAAAGTAGTTTTTATGGACCATGACATTTCAGTACTTTTTTTTAGTTTTATAAATGGAATTCAAGCAATAAACATAAACCACAAAACCATGTTGTATTTTTTGTATAATACGTAGTTGAATGTAACTTAAGTCAATAAACTATTTCAAAACTGCAAAAAGTAAAAGGTTTCAATATTATGCATTACAAATTTGGATACGAAGATGCAAGCACGGGTAATTACCAGAGTCAGTTTGTGTAAATGTTCATGGCGGGGTAACATTACTTTAAATAAGCTTTTAGAATAATTAAAGTTATAAATAATAAGAAGATTTACTATAATGCATGTTTCGTGTAGAAATTTCCGCAAATATAAAATACCCTTTTATAGTTTTTAGTTGAATTGAACAAAATTAACGTAACAAGTAAATAAGTGTAGTTACAATACAAAGTAACCTCTAGACAAGATATAAGTAATATTATAGCAATATGTTTAATCACTTAAATACAACGGATGAATTAGTAAAATCCACAAACATCAAGTTACAGATGGTCTAATTAGACATGTGATACAGTACAACATACCCATTTGCAAAATTGTTGAGTATATACGACTGCATTAATGACGCATCACAGCAAAGGAAATCACGACGTGTTTTCAGGTGACTGAATTGAAGCTGAATCTTACGACTGTAATAAAAAGACATACACCTCAATGAGACGAAGAATGAGAGAAGCGAACGGCCGCCATACAGCGGACAAAAACAATTAACTATTTACTTGCAAGCCGGCGGTATGTGAAAGATTATTATTGATAAAGGGAAGTTAAAGAACCTCATTGGCTGTGGGAAGAGCAACTGGGTGTTTAGCGTGGTAATGTCCGTGCATGTATCGACAAAACACTCATATCTAATTTGGACAGCTTGGCTCCAAAGTCAATAATCCTTTTTCAACGTGGACTAAAGCTAGCAGATGGCTTTTTTATTTAAACGTATGCAGCTGTAAATTCAAGAGTTATTTATATACTTTTTTGTTTTATGATGGAATATATTTATGAAACATATAAAGGTGGGTATTAAAATTTGATAATGTTAATCAGTGTTGTAGGTTATATATATCCCCATAACTCATTCCTATTCCTTTGAACATTTAAAACATTTCATCACATTTTACATTGTCAAATCCTTTTTTCTGATTTACAAACCCTATATACACGCTTTCTCTTTTTATATTGTCTTCTCCAATATCACCCACAGAGCTAAAATGACCTCTCAAGTTGTCTTGTTCAGTCTAAACCAAAATTAACCTTTTCCTAGCATCTCTTCAACCCGCTTATACGTCCGTTTTTGTACAATTCTAGTTAATGTTTTGAAACTTGTGTTATCATATTTATTGTTCGCAAATTTTCACGTCCATGAACAACTTGCTTTTTTGGTATAGCGACTAGTGTATTTGTTACGGGTAAATGGCTGTTACGTTAATAAATTTTTATTTGCCATAAAGCGTCATCTAATTGCAGTGGTGCAGTTCCTATGAAAAAATTATAAGAAAAAATAGAAACATGCGCAGCAAAAATTATAAATAAAGCAATTGATAAATAAAATACCTAAAATTCAAAAAATTATGTTACACTAATCACTTACCCTGAAAAGCGTTTTCTCTTTGTCATAATTAATGGGCGCCAAACCGTCTGTCACAGCAGTCCCTTTGATGTTATTCCTACAGAAAAAACAATTATTTTGCATAGGTCTCTTTTGCTTCTGTTTCTCAATTTATCACGTTACGCATTACTTATCTTTTAAACAACTTAAAACACTTATTAAACTGTATCATAATTAAATAAAATTGTAAACCCAAATTCCTCTTCCAAATACGATTCCAACGGTGGGGTGACTGGATAGCCTTTTACAAATTAGTCTATATATATATATATATATAGTTCTTAAATAAATTTAATATATTTATTGATTTATGAATAAATGTAACAGAAATGCTTGCGAAAGAATTGAAGGAGTAAAAATTCGTGAAACAAATGTCAGCGTGCTGTTGTATGCGGATGATGCAATATTGTTGGTTGAATTGTCACAAGATTTGCAACAAATGCTTGAAAGGCTGTCGAAAGCGTATGAAAATATACAATTGATAGTGGATGTAAGTAAAACGAAAGTAGTGATTCTTGACAGAGGTTGTGGAATTGGATGACTTTGTATTTAAAATGGACAACGACACGATAAGGGAAGATAGAGACTTCGTGTACTTTGGTAGATAGTTTTAGAGTAATGGAAAGCTGGATGGCAAAATAGAAAGAAGAATCAATGCTGGAAGAAAAGTGTATGGAAATATGTGGGCAGTGAACAGAAATGAATGATTGAATATAATTGCAAAACTGGCCATTTACAACAGTGTGTTTGTGCCAATTGTTCTGCATGGAGGCAGAACGAGGGTCCGCCAGAAGAAGCATGTTAATTGTATAAATACTGCAGGAATGAAGTTTCTAAGAAGTGTGTACGAAAAAACATTGGGAAATATAATGCCAAACGAATGGGTCAGAGCAGAGTGTGGGGTATAAGTGGTCTTAAGGAGTTGAGTAAACGATGCACGCTTGGATGGTTTAGACATGTGGAAACAATGAATGAGGGTAGACTTATCGAGCATATATATATGCAAGTAAGATGACTAGTAGAGCTGCAAGGGCAGACCACTTAAAAGTTGGTTGAACGATAAGTGAGAAGTACCTGTGAGGAATAAAAAAGTATACTAAAAGCAATGTATGAATGTTTCAGAGGCAAAGAAGGTGTGTAGGAACCGAAGGATGTGGAGAAAGCTTGTGAATGGTGCTGGGAGTAAAAGTAGTACAGTAGGCTAGAGCTATATTATGCTTATCCCTCAGAAAGTGGTGCTAGGTTTGGTTACTTCGAAAACAAAAACCGTGACTGGTGATTGACTGATTGATTGATAAATTCAAATAAAATTCGGGGAAAACTTAAGCTCTATTAACATTACAAAACATTGCAAAAAATACAAATATACTTTCAAAAAGGGGTATGTTGTGGTGATAGTAGGACAACTAAGAATAGATGTAGAGAAAGGAGTAGAACTAGACATAGAGAAAATTTAGTTGCTATTAGCAGTAGGGTGACAGTTCGTACAGTTGCGTCGAGTAACTCCATTATACCCACAAGTATAGCAACGAAATACTTGAGGACAAATACAACGTGTAGCCACATGACCAGGTTGGTCGCAATTAAAGCATGTGGTAACCAGAATCGTATTAAACGAACAGTCGAAAAAAAGAATAGCTCACTAGGTCGACCCATAAAGCAAAAATTTTTAACCTTTGATAACCAAAACAAATCATTTGAAAGGTAGTTGAAACTTGTTAATAAAAATTCGTATGATAATGAATACAATAATAAATGAAAGATTTAATTTGGAAATGTACGGTGCAGAAACTGTACGTAGCATACATATACCTTACATGTGATTTTCCAATGCTCCACCCGAAGGTACTACATTGGCCAGGAAGCGAGATTTTTTTTACCTAAAAAATTTTCAATTTTGCCGAACTTTTGCTGTTGTAAACAAGGTAGGGATCTTTCACGTGCGTGATAACACTCACACACGGGACCTCCATTTTACTTCTCATCCCAATGAGGGCGTATTTTTGTGAAAAATGCCCGCCTAACATTTTTCAAGCGGACCGTGTCGGGAGTACATTTATACCGTTTATTTACATTTCCAATGCTCCACCCGAAGGTACTACATTGGCCAGGAGGCGAGTTTTTTTGTTGCCTGGAAATTTAGAATTTTGCCGAACCCTTGCCGTTCCAGGCAAGGTAGGGATCTTTAACGTGCGTGAAAACACTCACACACGGGACCTCCATTTAACCTCTCATCCGAACGAGGGTGTAATATTTGTGAAAAATGCTCACCTGCCATTTTTCAAGCAGTTGGCCGTGTCGGGATTTGAACCCGGGACCTTGGGATCCGTAGTCTTACGCTTACTACATTGATCCACGGCGACGCCATTGTACATTTATACCGCCCGTTCCATTGAGTTAGTGGGCAATTATTTGTGTTAGTAAAGTCAAGGTTTTCGGTACATTGCCGAAACAATATTTTTAGCGGAGTCTTCATGCGCACCTTCGCGGAACAAACAGGTTTTTGTATGACTACTGATCTCAAGGTCCGGGATTCGGGTCTCTCCGCGAGTCGTTTGAGAAAATGCTGGCGAGCATTTTTAACAACAATACACCGTTGTTCGGATGAGAGGTAAAATGTAGGTCCCGTGTGTGAGTGTTGTCATGCACGGTAAAAATCTCTACCTTGCTTGAAATAGCAAAGATTCGTTAAAAATTTTAAATTTCTAGGTAAAAACTGACTTTCTGGTCAAGGTAGTACATTCGGATAGAGCATTGGAAAGTCAAATGTAGGAAAGTATTATACCAAGTTTTTTTGTGGATTACCGTCTAGGTTTTCTGGGGTCAATAACTACATAACAAAGTATTGAGTATGTTACACCTTGCTTGCTTTCTTTCTGTATTTGAAATATATCTGATATATTTTGTAAGCTAACGTCTGGTACAAATGACAGTTGCATCATACTTAGTATATTCAGTATTACATAAAACTTTATCATGCTTGATTAATGCTGTTCAAGACATTGTTTATGTACGACACGTGGTTTAAATTGGCATATTCCTTATAGCATTTTTAAAGGCGTAAGAACGAAACGTTAAGGGAATGGTTTGTTAATTTATAAATCTTACTTTATTCCATTTCCAATTTTTAATGAGGTCATAGTTTATTCTGTCAGAGTGATGTCAACTTGATAGCATGTTACGGGTGAAGTAATTGCTGTACTGTTATATTTTGAATTGCTTGGATGGGGGCAAGAATCCCGTAACAATTAAGAGCGCATCGGCTAACCACAGTGGTGCGGGAATGAGTCCATATATAAGCAAATTGATGAACTGCTAAATGAAATGGGGAATAGTTAAATTGTTTAAGCCAAGTTACCATGAACACATCCCGAAGGGCTTTTTGTACCGTCTTAATTAATTGACGCCAACTCGTCTTGTTAAGACACGATTCTCTGGTAAACAAGTTTTTCTAGTGGATCCTGTTTACTTTAGCCTCCTCGCTAAATAGAGTTCTTTTCACAACATATCTATCAAATATTTTAAACAAACTCTCACTGCGTCACCTAAATCTATTACATTACATTAATAATATCATTGTCTCGGTAAGAGGTATACACGAATTATTAAATTACATAGACAACCTCAATTTCGATATATTAAAACATTATCCCTGTAAACGTGTACACAAAAGAATTTAAAATGCATAAATAAACTTAATTTTTATTTGTTATAACTTTAAAATAACCAATTATAGTAACTGAGTCAAGTCCTCAACCCCTTACCTTAAATTTCGATGTCCTGTGTTTTTTATCTAATAAAGTAAACACTGTAACCTACAATTATTGTGAACGTTCTATGTTTTTATTACTGTCTATCTTAGCAATATCAATTCACAAACGCCCCGGTCAATACAAATGCCCCGGTTAATACAATAACTTAGTTTCTTTTTTTTAGATTATTCTAGAAAGACCTCCATGAACCAGGCTTGTGTCCAAAGTGTGAATGGTATTGGGAGTCCAACTATGTTGTTGAAAGCAATAATGTCCAACTTGTATATGTTTGTTGGGGCCGTCTTCACTGAAATCCACAAACTACACCATGCTGGAATCACTTAAGCTAGACCTCTAGCCAAATCTATTCCCCTGATAACCCCTAGAAACGGATTACTCCCTATATGCTTTGTGTTCACTGGTTAAAAAGCAATTAATTATTTCATTTTTCCGCAGCTCTGTAGCTCTAATTCATTTCGCCACTTTCTGTGTTTTTGAGGGATATGTCACTGTATTGCGGTAATTCATATCAAATTTACATTTGATCTCGTGAAAAACGTGTTCCCCAGTTGCTTGATCATATTGTTAAAACGTGTTTATTGTTATATGACACCTTCAGCAGCCTGTTAGTTGCTACATTGAAATCATTTTAGATCGTATGCGGTTATTATGATTGGTGACGCAGTTTGTGACATTATAATGATGATTACCACTTAGATCATCTGCCCTAACGCGGTGATTTGATTATAATGTAACAAAGTTACTATTATTTTATCTTATTTCAAATTAACGCTAGCTTAATTTCTTTTCTTATTACTTTAATTTAATCAAATCTAATACAAAGTATGAACAAATCTTTAATAAATACTAGACAATTATATGAAAACATAAATCTAGATAATCCCACTGCTATTTAACCATTTCTTATTTTATAGGCTCAATTAATAAATTACGCTTTTTTTCAAAAATTTACTGTTGTAATTGGTCTGTTTATCCAAACTATCTATGGTAATGTGTAACATTGAAATCAGATGTCCTGTTGCAGTTTTTAAATAAGTCATTGACCTGAATTACGTTCAACTATGCATTTAAAAAGAAATAGCTATGTTTTTGTGATTTATGTTAATTGCCTAAATTTCCCTTATAGAAACTAAAAACTACAGAGTTGCCATACCTAATTGACATTATTTCTTTGCAAAATCTAAATATGAAAGGTAAATCCGAATTTATTCGATCTGTTTAAATTTATTTCTCCCCTATTCTTTTTGGTTTATATCTCAAGCAACACAAACGCGTTTCTGGTACTTCGTGCCAGTTTAAACCGACAACCTGTATTAATACCTTCTAGAATCATCACTAAGGTAAGGGGCGTAGAACTTATTAGTTAGTTCACTGTAGATAGCTCGTATTATGTATTATTTGGGGGAAGATCGCGTTTGCTAGTAGAATGATATTGCCACGAGAAGTTTCAACAAGCTGATACTAGAGATTAAACTTCCATTTATTCTAATTATTAGTGTATTTTTGGTTTATTTCAGTAGCAGTCTGAATTGGTACAAATTTTGTCGTATACTATTGTACCGTTTCAAACTTGGCGTCGCATGGGCATATCTACTTTTGTAATTTTTGTTTTGCAAAGTCTGTACTTTACCGTTAGTAAAACCTTGAAAGTCCTGAAAGTAATTAAGATTAGGTGGCGTCCAACTTAATCACCAAGTAATACATATATTTCCTGAAGATAGAAGTTTCAGTCACATTGAAACACTTACCTTACCTTTTCTTTAAGTTGATCGGTGAATCTACTTTGTTGTTTGCAGTTAAAGTCGATGACGATTTCCTTAATTGAAGAATCTTAAGTGGATACCTTACAGAATCCCTGGAAAATACTTACCTGATTTTATGATCGGAACTAAATGTAACGTACAGGGCACGGAAGTGAAACGGGATGATTTCAAAATTGAATTAGTCTGTAAAAGATTATTTTTATTGCAATTCATACTATATATTGTTACGGGCCAATTCAGCACTACGACACCAAGGGACGGATTGGAATCCGTGCGCGGCCTAGCTCTAGCCGGTGAGGGGTGGGTATGATAAAAGTCGTAGGACGGGATTGCTAAATGCCCTAAGATGACAATTATAATGGGGCGTATACTTGGTAGTATGCCAAAAATCGGGTATGACGGCAAAATTAGGTGGGCACCACCAGTAATGTCACTGTGTTAGATATAATCGGGGTCTCGTTACTGGTCGAGCAAACGCCCCTGCACTTGTTATAATAAGAAAATATGAAGGTAAAGAAAACTCACGGTGTAGAATGTACTGATTCACCCTACTCACGCAAATTACTACAAAAGAATAATGCACCTGGATTATACTCTTAACTCTATTTACAAACACATGGCTGAAAAGAACACATTAATTAAGTACAGTAAGTAACATGAACAAAGGTGTGTATAAGCAAATGTAGGTACGGCGTATATTGAGTACGCCACAACTACGATCAAATTAATTATGATAACTAACCAAAAGTAACAACTAGGTGTAAGTTCGCACTGGCCAGGGCTACCAAAGATATACTTGTGAGTACAATTATTTCTAAGATGGGAGTAGGGTTGAATGCACCTGGGCCTCACGGCAGTACGGGTTCTTAGGTTTGACGACCAAAAGAGTGTAGACTATAGCCCGAAATATCACGCGTGTTACACCGGGTGCATGCAAACCTACGGTAACAATGTGGACGGTAGACGTAAGTCTACTTGAACTATCTAGGCGCTACAACTGGTACAGTCTTACGTTACGAAACAAGTGGTACAATTTGGAAAAGTATCGCAGCTTTAAAATTTTACGGACTAATAGATATACAATGCGCACACAAGCGGCTTTCTGTTTTACACTGTTGACTACAGTGAAAGTAGGGTAAATACGGGGCGAAACACACTATCTACTTTTAGCTTCACTGGCGGTAGATGCAAAAGAACATTCTATAGTTCGGGGTAAAATATCCCAATACCAGCGTGCGAACCAGTTTGGTCACTTAGTAACTACTACAGTGCAACGCTTACCTTGAAGGGTTTGTGGGGTAAATCAGGTCACTATAGACACAGCGAGGAGAGTGGGTGTCGGTATAATGCAACAGCCCAACTAACTTTATCATAGGTGTGTGTTAATTCATCAGGTTCCCGACTAAATCGGTTGATTACAGCGTACGGCAAATGTAATCGGAGGTCACTTTTCTTTCATCCAAATAAATTCCCACTATGAAATGGCATCTTATAGGCATAACAATGACGGTATATAACATCGGATGTTAGAGTGGACCTACAAAAGATTAATTAAACACACCCAAACGTAAAACGCGACTCGACACTTTTTAATAAATTTTGACAATCCTCTCCTGTCACTTTCTAGCCTTCTTCGCAATTTTGAACAAGTGTACAGTTTACTTGACTGTCCTTTATCACAAATTGGCATGTTTAATATGCTCGCTAAAGTAAACTATACAATACTAAACGTTGAATTAAACCGAACGTTACAATATATATATATATATATATATATATATATATATATATATATGTTATGTAAGTTAGACACGCACTTAATTACCACTCATATTCATGAAATATCCAATTTAAAACTAATGATAAACAAGATCGTACAATAATTAATTGCTGAACTAATATCGAATGCTATTTCAGTGTGATAGAGCTTTTTGAGATTTCAAATAGGTGTTTAAGTAATTTTCTTTATAAAAATCAAACGTAATTCCATTTGAGGAAGCTTCTGTGGATTGTATTTAATGTTTATGTTCACTATTTGATTGGACACTACTGTTTTTAAAAGTAAGACGTACCATAATATCTAAAAAAATAAGTCATTTAGCATGTTTTCGTAGAAATAAGTAGTTATAGGATGTAAAAATAACGTTTGTTTAATGTATTGCACATGTATGTTTACTATTTAATTGTACACTACTGTTTTATAAGTAAAAGGTACCATAATACCTGAAACACAATTCATTTAGTATGTGATGTTAGAAATAAATAATTGTAAGTTAAATAAAAATTGTAAACAAAATGTAACCAATGGAAAATAGGACCAAGTGATCAAAATGAAATGTTTTGAAAGAGGTATTAGATATGTTTGTAAATAATTGATCAATGGAGTGTAATTTTAATTAACTTTATAGATAGTAGGCAAATGTAAATTTGTTAAGAGATCTCCTAGGTGATAAGGATATAAATAAGGACTTATAAAATTTGTATTAAAAAGAATAGATGTGTTTTACCTGCTCTCGTGTTTTATTAAAAATATTAAAAGCTGAAGTTAGTTGGAAGAGTAGTAATTCTGAAGTTAAAAGAGGTTTTGTGCAACGTGTAATAAGTTTAAAAGGGTTTATACAACCATTAGAAGCACAGAATATTATTTGCTCGTCAAGTGAAATATGTACAGCTTCCAAGCTAAGATTGATTGAAGTACCGAGAGCTACAAATAGTTCCAGAAGATTCCATTATTATGAGCAGTGTTCCCGCAGTGGTAGTTTGAACGAGTCCTAGTTAGATCGCGGATTCTGAGTATCATTTTTCTTTATAATATCCTTCTAGTATTCATAAAGCCTGAAATTAAAGCGTGAAATTTTAAATACCAAATATTAAAACTTAATTTAACAGGTATCATGCACATCCAAGTTGGTGGTTTGTATGCAGTCATGGGTCCATTCTTGTAAACGCAGGCGGACTTCAGTGGAATTATACAGGTATAAAATAAATTAGTTTTTATAATTGTAGCACCTAAAAAGCTGTAGTATTCATTGAAATCTAAAAGTTTTTATCAAAAGTTAAGCATTCTAAACTTTGTTTACTTTCTGAACAAAATTGGTAGTAAGGATCACACCCAGTTTTAGAGCAAGTATACTTAAAAATAACTAGAGGGTGCTTTATCTGGCAGTGGTTAATATATAGGCATACAGTTTTGTACCCACACTGTTTGTTTATTATTATTTAAATTCATAAAAACCTGAGATAAAAGTTTCAAAAAGCCGTGACACACATACATATTATTGGTTCACAACCAAGTTATTTTTATCCCATTTATCAAATAAATATAATACAAAAAAGGCCCAAATATAAATACACAGATATATATTAATATATATATATATATATATATATATATATATATATATATATATATTGTTATGGATTCAAAGGGTTAAATTTGGGGTAAGCAATGCAATTTCATTCACCCTGAATAGAGAAAGGAACAATTTATTTACGCGCAAAATTTATTTCATTTATTTAGTTTAAACGAACAAGTATTGACGTATTTTTATAATTAATGATTGAAAAGTAATAGGTTCATAAAGAAAACCAGTTTTAAAAACAAATACGAACGCATAATTAATTTAATTTATTTTAATTCAACGTGTAATAGCATTAAGAAACACACCGGGGTATATAAAATCAATAATCCGAAGGCAAAAGAGTTGGTGGTAGCAGACAAGGACGTCAATTGTATCGAATACCGTGAAATATAAGCTTCTAGAATTATTGTTTAAACGGTCAACAATTAAGAACACCTGCATGTTTGAAAAGGTTACCTCCGTGGAATTTATATACATAATAACGCAGGCTTCAAAGAAAATATTTCCAACTATCAGTTGCTTCGAATAAACAAGCTAACAAAGTTTCTTAAAGAGTGGAAGGGATGTACGATCAATAATATGCTACAGATAAAGACGGGTATAAAAACATTGGTTTCAAAACGCACGTTCGTATCCACGTCGAATCAGGCGACGCGGCCAGCAATATCGATTTTATATAACTCAAGTGGAGTTTGTAACGCGACATCTAATATGCATAAGACAGAGATAATATTACAGGCGGAGTTTTATGACGACAGAAGACTGTGTCATTAGTTGAAATAGATAGTTTTACAACGGACGAGCACGCGACAGGTGAAAGCGCTTTGTCGGATTAAATTGCGCGTCCACGAAGTAAATTTCTGGAAGCTTTAAGTCAGTTAGATTAAAATTTGCAGAAATATAATTTTAAATTAAGTATTTCGCGTGAAGAGTGGCCCGAGAGGTGGAATTTTGAATAGCATAAATACTTTAAGAAAATTAGCAGCGTCCTTTTTGTATTCTGATCGCTTTTTGTATTCTCATCGTCTCTTGTATTTTCATCGCTTTAGTCTACGTATAATAATCAACCAAGGTTATAGTAGAAGCTTGTGAGTATTGAAAATTTGTACAATCCGGTAAAAATAGTATCAGCACTTATAACGTGGTAAGTCGAGGCCTTGTAGTTATTAACGTGTGTAGTGTCGAGTGAATTAAATTAACCGAGGTCCAACTAATACCATAACAAGCTAATAAATCAATAAACAAAAGTATAATGTACGTGAATGTGTATGCTGTGATGGAATGGTGATGGGTAGCAACGAGCTCGGCGTATACTGAGATCATCATCTATCTGGAGGATCAGAGCGCATAGTCACGAAGCTAAGGGGTTCTGGAAAATCAGAGCGCATAATCACGAAGCCAAGGGGTTCTGGAGGATGGAGCATCATTCAAGAAGATAGAGACTTGAGGCATTTTCCAGCTAACTCATTTGAATTTGCTGTTATTTGATAAACTGTTGGAATTATTTGTGATGTGTAAGTGAACTTTGAGGGTTATTTATGGTTATTTAACGTATTGAAAAGGATACGTGTACTTGACAATTATTAGGGTATTTAAACATTGAAAAAAATGTATGTAAATCTTATTAAATTTCATGATGAATTTAAATTGGATTATTAACTGTACGTGGGTTATTAATTTTGTAGTAATTTTATGCAAGGTGAAAGGCATACATTAATAAACTGGGTTATTATGAGCTCACCATACTCCAGTGTGCAATAAATATAGGGTATTATTTGGGGCCCATTTACTCCTATTGTATTAAATGTGTTTGCAATTCAAATTTTAAAACAAGGACTTTACAAAAATAGCACTTATTGAGTTGTAACTAGAGTACCAAACTGTACACATCTGTGAAAAATTGTTTGTAAATAGCGGTAAATAAAGATTGTATTATTGTTGTATTTTTTTGTGATTTTATTGAATGATGTGTCAGTGGAAAGGAATGATGATTGTAAATTTAGGTATCCAAGAAGAGGCACAGCTGAGCTAGCCAGGGAAGCTGCTGAAGATATTTTGAAGCAGAAATCAGGGTAAGAAAGTTTTCTTTGTTGTGAACTTTTTATTTCTGAAAGGTATTTAATGACTCACTCTCGATTATTAAAACTTGAATCCCCGTTCCACAGCAATCTTATGACGGCCCAACGATGGGGCTCGAATTTTGGTGAGATCACAGCAATCTTATGACGCCCAATCCGTGGGGCGCGAATTTCCTTAGAGCGATCCATAGAAATATATATATAAAATACAAGCGACAATTCAAAAAGACTATTTTCTAAACATTACATGTGCCAAACGTTCTCCATTGAATTTAAGCATGCTGGAAGTATTGCAAACTCCTCGCAACTTATTTGCGGGCAATATTTAAATTACGTTGTAACGCATTGTTTAAAAGCTTGGATAGATAAAGATTATTTGGTTAAGTACCGCATAAAAAATCGCTTTCTGGAATAAATGCTTACTACATCCCCCGTGGAGTAGGTAAAGATAAAGTATTTGTAACCGATTTGGTTTTTTCTACTCAAGTCCTCAAACAACCCAAGATTTATAACAACCACAAATACCTTTTCATTGTGTTGTATGCCTTATTCTGAAGAACAATAAATAACCATAAGGGTTTGTTTTAATGCGCGTTCCCCGTGTAATATTTATCGTTGATTGTTTAATACAAATATTTCTAAATTTTATGCTAACTATAGTCTGGAAGATAAGGACATCTTTAATAACATGTTCTGATTTTGGGAATAGAGAGATTATAAGCACTTTTAAATATTATTTTTATAATGAAAATGTTATAGTAAAATAAGTAAATATAATTCCCGAATATAGAAAAACTCGTTTTGCTCGAGGTTTCCTTTGAGTCTCTTGTTTTTTCTTGGTTGTTTGGAATTCTTGGAAGTTGTCATTTTCAGTTTTCAGGAAACACTTAGACGAGCTAGCCCGGTACGCTGAGAGGTATTTGGCTATCAGCTTGGTATATAGTAGCTGGTTATAAAATTAATAATGCATGCAGAAGTTGATAATAAACCAAAGTGAAAATTTTAAATAATTTATTTATGTATTGCCTTAAAGCCACATTTTTATAAGTATATGTAATATAATAGTATTTGAAGGCTGAATGTTGTTAAACATATAATAAAACCTCTATAAAATTTGGTTTGAGGCATTATCAGCAATGCCAAAATAGCATTTTGTTCACTTTTGTATAAAGCCGACCTATATTCACTATAAAAAATGGTTGCAGACTGTAGTAACTATTTTAATATTTAGCAACCGTGCTGCAGCCGTTCTTCTCAACGTCTTGTTAAAACTTCTTACAAAAGTGATCAAAATACATAAATGTTTTCCTTAAATAGTATAAAAAGATGATTATGCACATCGCTGACGTTAAAATTCTCAGCTGTTAAAGATTCTGTAAAAATAATTAACTGAATAAAAAACCAAAGAAAATGTCAGTTAACATTCCTTTAAGTTGATGTTACCTTTTCGGTGGCTTTTGGGGTTGACGAAAGAGCTTTATTTATACTACCAAAAATCTTGTTGGACACTTTAGGTTTTTTCTGCAGTTTTCCGACAATAGCCTGCAATACCTTTATCTGCTCACTGTATTCAGCAGATTCACGTTCAAACTCGTTCCTCTGGGCCTCTATAGCCTTCTCGATTTGTTCTTGTACTGTACTGCGTTCTTTATCAATTTCATTCTGTAATTCCCCTTTTTGCTTTTCAAAACTACGCAACATTTCTTCAATTTTTGCATTGGAATTGGAATTATCTTCGCGTGTTTTAATATTCAACTTTTCTATTTCTTCTTTATATTGTTGGCGTTCTCTTGAAATTTGTGACATTAGCTCTTCTTTCTCTGTTTCGAGAGCTTTATTAACAACTAAGAGTGTTTCATCAGGTGAGGCGTTGTTTGATGTCTTAAGTTGTTCAATTCGCCGAGTCCACTCTCCACGTGCGTTTTCAATTTGTTCTAGAAGATTTTGCCGTTGTGCTTTAAATTCGTCGTTCAGTTGAGTGATTTTTTCGTCGGATTTGGTTTTCTCGTTTTCTACAAGTAAGCGAAGCTCTTCTATTTCTTTCTGATGTGCAACGCGCTCACTTGCAATTTTTTCGAAGTAGTATTGCTTTTGGTTTTTGTTTTCACGTTTTAGTTCTACGATTTCCTCTAATGTTTGACGCTCCGCCTCTATTTTAGTCTGAAGCTCATTGCGATGTTTATTACACTCAGAAACCATTATTTGGATTTTTTCTTCAGACCAAGGATTTTCCGGTTTGCTTAGTAATGTCAGTTTCTTATTTGCTTCAGTGAGATCTTGCTTTTGTGCGTCAAAAGCCTTTTTCAGCTGATAAAGCTTTTCATCTGCTTTGAACCTTTCCTCTTGTATCGTCCTTGTGAGATGGTCGATTTCTTTTGGTGCTTTTCGGTTTCTTCTGAAATTTTTACTAATAGTTCTTGAACTGAAACTTCAAACTCGCGCTTTACTCTTTTCACGTTTTCAATTGTTTTAACGCCTTCCTGTTCAAGTGATGATAATTTGGTAACATCATGATAGTGTTGTTCGCGTTCTTTTTGAATTGTGCCAATGAGCTCTTGAATGTAGGATGTTAGGAGCGTTACCTCGTCCTGCTTTATGTTGCTGGCAGCTACTGCACCGTTCTGATGTGTTAAGCGTCTACCAGGAGTGTATAATTTTAGTAGCAATATTGGCAAGAACGACTGAAATCTATTTGTTACACTGCTCAATTGATTGACAAAATAAGTCAATATGTTTGTTAAAATTCTAGGAAAAAAGTTAATAACCGACAATTCTCTTACGTATTTAGTTAATGAATTGCTGACCAATTGGAGTTGAGCGTAATTAAAGGCGGTTCCTATTATTTGATTTACACGGGAAACAGCAACTAGAATTCAAAATGATCAACTAGAGTTACTCCAAAGGAAATATACATACCAGCTGGTGTGAGAGGTGTCAGTTGTGGCACCTTAATGGCTCTAAGAAAATCCAGAGTGCCTTCCAAAGAAAATCTGAGAACTTTTATCTGAAACAAAAAGGTAATTGTAAAACAAAAATGGTAAAAATGTTAATAACTGAAGTAGTTAATCAGGAAACTGCTTTATCATAACAGCAGGATAAAAAAGAGACATGTGAGATAGGGTAGACTTTTAGTACACTGTTGATTTAGGATTTATACAAAAGTCTGTATATTTATTTCAATGGAGCTACTTTGAAAAAATAAATATAAGGAATGTACAAGATTGGAGCTTGTAACCCTTTAATTTTCAATTTAAATTTATCTATCTTCTTTAACGAATGACCAGTGTCAGTGGCTTAATAAATAAAAGCGTCAAGTGTGTGACATACTCTTTTAGACGTGTTTGACTATCCGTAGAGCAATCGGAGATAAACACAATAGGCAAGTCAGAACACTCGACTCAGGTGGGTGATACTTTGCGATCAGCTCCCAATGAATTCACAAAGGTCTTGACAAAGTTGTAGGTTTATCCGTAGTTGAAGTGACCTTTGGAATCTTCCGGACTAACTTGGGACTCTAGCTCCCGCTGTTATTTGTAGACTTTCACAAGGGGTTATTCTACGGACATAATATGGTGCCACTACTTTACTACTTTATTAAATTTTTATTTTACTAGACAATACTACAGGGTAAAAGTAGAAATCTTCTAGTGTATAACCGTGTCTTAAGGGAACGATTTTTATTTTAAACGCTTAACCTCACACTTGCAAAAGAATACAATCACTCATGATAAATGGAGTTACTGTCAGTATTTTAAATCGCATCACCAAAAATGCGTAATTCTATTTGTGATTTCGATTAATTTAATTTCAACTAAATAATATATCTTTTAACAACACTTGTGATAGCAAAGTGAATGGTTCTTATAATAATTGAGTTGGTATCTCAAACCAGTTTTTCTAATCCTAGGTCAACTTTCATGACCAGAACTGCATAATCTAAACTCCCTTCTTTTTTTTATAAATTCATCTGTATTAATAAAATTAAGTCAACTCAATGTATCTATTTCTAATGAAAATTTTAGCTTTACAAAATCAAACGAAAATTACCTTTTAAATCAGTCAATATTAATTTAAAAATTGAATTTGTGTTTCATAAAAAAACATAATTATCGGAGGGGCCAGATCTGTTTCCTACAATTCACACTCAAGATCATATAATCATTTAATGTTACAATTATCTAAATGCAGCGCCAAACACTTAATTGTATTTTAAATAGCAAGATTTCTAAAACTAAATTCAACTTATACGAAATAATCGATCTTGTACTGGACTTTTAGATCATCTATATCAAATAAAAATTTCACACGACAATCCATCAGTTTGATGTTCAAAAGAAATGTTTTTGAAACGACTCACCCATTTTTATTTCGGACGACGTATCATAATCTTTCCATGACATAAAAAACCTACTATCAGGTTGTAACCTAAACGGTGCCTCTAACTTGCATGGTGGATTCCAACGACATCAAAAACGTGTCCTTGCGCGGGTTAAACAGGGTCAATATTCTGCATCGGTAGATAGTGATATCTTGACTAAAACGTGCTGCTGCATCTGTTATTTAACGTATAATTCTATCAATTCAAGATTCTTTTGTTGAACTTCTAGATGACATCATATATTGTAATTAGCAAATACTTTTCATTATTGCATTAAATTTTGTTGATTAATATCTAAAAGTAGTTGCGCTACAAGGTAATAGAATTTAATAAAAATTTCTGGATAAATTATACGAAAAATTGATTAATTATTCAGGTGTGCCATGAATACTGCTATACGAAGGCTTGCTGCCAAAGCACTAAAGAACAACATCTTATCGTCTTAGTGGTTAAATTATAAGTAATGAGTTTTTCATTGCAGCTGGCGGTGTCTAACGGAACAAACAACCTGAGGCGTGTTTCAGAACCGGTGGATACACAGCTATCCCGGGACTTTATTTGACTTTGTCGTAACAAATTTAGATCTCTAGTTTTTAGAGATTATTAAAACTTTATTTATTAAAATCATACGATTTTTGATGTTGGACAAATTTGTAACACGAAATATTTTGTCGAGAAGAACTTTAAAGAAACTAATAATGACCTATTCGTTGCTAAATTGATTCGTAAGGATTTTAGAAAATTAAACTGCTTCAAGTGCAAATAAAAATTTGCAGGTTCAAACACTACCAGAGACGTTATATTTTTCATCTTTAGATTAGTAGTTAGATTTGAAATGACCACTTCTGTGCGGTACAATAAACTTAGATATAAACAAAGAGAAAGTTAATAACCGATAAATTGAGCATTTGTACCCAGATAAAAATATCTACTAATCAATAGCGCTACTTTTGCTATTACTTTCAAAATAAATTCCAATGCATTAAATTATGATATAAATCATATCCGCTAACAGGTGATGATATCGTTTAATTAAAATTATATTCAGAAGCTCTTTAAAATTGTAAATTTTGTCGCTAACCAAAAAATGTTTTTTTTTTATATTATTTCAACACTAGTTCTTTCATAAGTACATCTTAATTGATTTCTAGTAAGTAATACTTCCAATTTTAGTAACACCTAAGGCGTATTTATATAAACGATATGCCCACCGTGTTAAAATTTCGTTTGATACCGCTGCTAAAATATAAAATAAAGTAAAGGAATCAGAACTAGTAACTAAAATTCTTACAATTACGATATTTGAAAACTTCATTTATTATGTGCACCAATAGTATTATATATAGATTAAACTTGTACAAATGACCTCTAGAGATTTAGCTTAATTCTTACAGGTCATTACTCATATAGATAAAAACATGGCATTTCGTATTTAATTTGTAGGAAAAGTTTCAAAAGATTTGGCTTCATTTCAAACCTTATAGTTTACAAGTAGTTGATAGTTATATTATTAAGTAGAAACTTTTAAACGTGTTTTGGAAGAAGCTAGTTTTCTAGAATCATTAAATTATAAATAAATGTAACTGTCGCATTTTTCCTTGTATAGGGTAGAATAGGACCGCACAAACAACAACAAATTCCAGGGAGTTATTAGTTCCGACGTCAATTAAAATTATGTATAGTTTCTTAAAAGCGATATAAAACTTTAGTTGAAGTGGGTTATTTTAGTCCGTTACACACGGAGCTTGCAAACTAGGGTACAGAGAGAGGTTATTCAATAGAATGTGTATAAGTGAGATGGAAATAAAACGTGTTAAGATAGGCGTAGTTTGAACGTTAGCGTTGGTTGACTTGGGCGAATACACGAGGTTATTAGAGGAGGTAGCAGTTATTCGTTGTGCAACGGAGATTGGAAGCAAAATAATAGACAGTTGATTTTTAACGCGTATGCAAAAGTGGGATGAAAATAACAAATGTCAGAATAGGCGTAGTTTAAACGGTAACTTTCGTCAGCTGGATTGGATATACACAACGTTATTGGAGCGAGATATTTGAATACGACGAAACGATTTAGTACGGGTGTGTTGTTGTACGTGAGTATGTTTGTGTGGGCAGTTTTTGGAATACTGTGGCCATTGGAAGTGAAGTGATTTTAAGAATTGCGTACGAATGTTTGTATTGAAGGCAATTTGAGGAATTGTGGCGCTTTGAGGAGTGGATAAACTAAATATAAACCGCCAGACATGGAGAGGGGGCTTTCTTAGTGTTCAACCAGTATTTGGTTGGTTTTGGTTGATTACCAACAATTTATGGTATTAGTAGAAGAGGTTTGGAGTTTGGATGCCCTATCAAATTGATAGACGAGATGACTTCTGGGTAATATGGTTACAGCTTGCAGTTGCGGTTATAGCAATCCAGATTGGAGTGTTCCTGAATGTAGCAGTTATTGATACAACGGCAGCTGGCTCGTGGGTGAACATGGAATCCAGGTAACTAATACTTTTCGTTGTATATGTGTGTAAATATGAGCTTAATGACTTAGTGCATTGGGGGCATAATTTTATAAACTAAAAGGACAAACTGGGGAGGCGGTATGGATTGAAATTTTCAAGTTGAGCTATTTTTACTGTATTTTATGTGAGAATTTATGTTAAGAGTGATTTACGACATTTGTACTATTTGATTTATGTACAAGGTAAAAGAGTCTTTTTGATCATTGATGTACAAAAATTAGCACGAAAGGTTAAGGGTTACGGTTTACTATAAGCGCATATTAAACTAGGGTTAGCGTAAGAAATATAGTAAAACCCTACTACTTTCTCTGATTTAATTAGAAGGAAAAATTTATCTGAAGTAATTATTGATATCAAAATGTACTGTCAAAGGAATATTTTTAAATGGGATGTGTATAACTTATAACTAAGGTGTGAAAGAGAAATTTAATTTTGATTTTGGCGTGTACACTTTCTGGTATGTTAATAAATGTAGGCTATTTAACCTCGCAGCGTTTTATTAACGAGCAGTTAGTTTTGTATTTCAGGAAGCAGCTGAGCAGTTGTGGAAAACTTCATTAAGCAGAAGTAGTATTTTAAATAGATACATTACATGTTACGTTCACTTTCGACGGTAAATTTAAAACATGCTCTTTTTTGTCTTTTATTACTCCTTCACATAATTTCTGTTTCTACTCTTTAAACACCATCCTGTATATTTTACCTTTTTACAATAAGTACGTTTTATTATAATTTCATTTTAACCCATTTGCTGCGAATTTGAAAATTTGCTCTATAATTTAAATAGTCGGTACCTTGTCTTTGGTGCCCACTGGCTTGCTACACATTGCTATAGCGTACAATTAATTCTTATACTGCTACGACCAAAAGACTCGTTGAAATTATGGATCGCACTTTTTCGATAAAAGGTTGTTTCCAAATTTCTATTTAACACCTGTGTATGATAGCGGGAGTATTGCATTGAATCCTTGCTTGAAAACGATTTTTTTACTCGATTCTTTCTGTATGTATATGATACGAATTATTCGTCGTTAAACTTTTTTTTCTTCACAATTTTGTGCACACACTGTGTAGTAAGTATTTGCGGTTTAAAAAAAAGTATTTTTGGGCGTAAATAAATTAATTTTTACTCGTAATTATTGTAGCTCCTTCCTTCGGTGGACTTAACGACCCGTTGGATTGCCGCCTCTTTGTGGTATGGGAGGACACTCTGCGTGATCCCGAGCCCCTCTGTTCCGCACTGTCATTAAGTAGTGTGTGACGAACCCTACGCTATGGACTCGAGGATGAGTGTTTAGCCACCATTTTCCGATATGGGTTTTATGTACTTGATGAAACGGCCTATTTATAATGTTCTTCAATTGCCGACTAAATTTTGTAGAAGTAAAACAATTATCTTTATGGGAGATGATATTTATTGATAATATTGTATTACATCCTGACCTTTTATTGTGATAATTTTAGGTAGTTAAGTTAATTCTTACGATCGTGATTTGCTAATGTAATTGTAAATTTTTATTAATTAAGACCTCGTAGCGAACACCTTATGGATTAAATTTTTTATTTACAATGAGAATTCAGAGCTGCTGTTTCTAGAGTTGTAATTTTCTTTTGGGTAATTAACATAGGGGAGGGACCTAAAAACTACAACTCGCCATTTTAAGAAGTGATTTTTGTGTTCTTTCTGATATATGTAATTGTGGTGATTGATTTTTTTTTTTGGTTTTTTTTTTATACTACACTGTTACGTCTCTCTAAAATGTCACTTAGATTAAGTATAAGTATAAATAAGTATGTTTAATTCCTTATTTTTATTTCAGGCTTTCCTTTATTTTTTTTGTGTTGGTGAGACCCGGCCTACTAACCGATTGAGGAGGTTCATCCTTTCTTTATCTTTCAGGCTACGTCAATGTACGTAGCATAAATTCTGACGCCCTGGCGTGGGGCTCGGATTTAATTTTGTTTAACTTTGGCTCCGATCTTGTTTTGTTTAATTATGGCTCCGATTTTGTTTTGGGTAACTTTTGTTCCGATTTTGCTTTGTTTAGAGTTGGCTCCGATTTTGTTTTGTTTAGCTAGGGCCCCGATTTTGTTTTGGGTAACGTTTACGCCGATTTTGTTGTTTGGTTTAAATTTTGGCTCTGATTTTGTATGGATTAACTTTTGCTCCGATTTTTTGTTGTTACTGTGTAATTTCCGACATTACCCGCATTTCTCGGCCTGATACTAATTTTTTTCTTCCTTTACTTTTGAACTGTTATTTATTTTTTATTTCGGTTTTTTGCTCTCCCTCACATGGGGATCGATCTTCTTTACTTCTTGCGTGGGCTTGATCTTCTTCAAGTTTAATTTTGTTTTCCTTCTTGATCGCTCAATATCCTTGGTTGGCTCATTTCAAATTATCGGAATTGTATTTTCTTCGATAATTCTAGTCCGTTGAAAACGGTGACGCCCAAAATTTTCTTTTCTTCCTTCTCTGCGCCTTTTGTGCTCTCCCTCAAGTCTAGAGTTGTTGTTTTCTTCTATTTTTATCCTTCAGCCCGTCCGATAGCCGTTGTGGGTTTATAAACTGAGCTGCGGGTCACAAAATTCTATTGTTGTTGTTGGTTGGACGTGGAGGTTGGATTACCATTTATTAATTGGTTCCTTCTTTTTTTGTGTACCATGGCATATTAGCGTATTCATGTAAACCGGTTGCAGAAAACTGAACCCATATATGAATTAGAATCTCGCGGCATTAATCCCGAGGATAATGCAGACGAATTACGCTGATCCGTACAGAATACGTATTGTATGGAACGTGAACAAGAAATTCATTTTATTTCTGTGGAATCTGATTTTGCTTCCAAACTGGTAGCGGTTACAGCTGCGATCCAAGAGCTAAAACAATCTATAGTTACATTTAGTGGGGACAAGTTTCATCTGCGTTTAAACGTTTTAGCTTCTTATGGCTGCATACAGAACGACGCTGTTCTAGAATGTCTCCAACGCACGGGACACGGAAATCCCATAACCAATTACTTTTTACTTTATCTGATCACCGCGACTCCTTTCACACCAAAATAAAGAAATTTCGTCACACTATTACTTAATCGAAAACCCTGATAGTTACCTCTAGCGCGACACACACTACTAGTGTCGATTTCAATAAACCTCCTCCGAATCGCAATCTGAATCTGAACCGGATTTTGCTAATAAGGCTGTTACAGTTGAGAAAAACACTTTTGCTTTACATGACCGAGTCGTTAAGGTTTCTTCTACGCCTACTGGTAGATCCGATACTTCATTCGTACGTTCTATTATTCTTCTTCCTAGTTCTGCTTCTACTCCTCAGGTGATATGCTTTAATTGCGACAAACCTGGTCATGTTTCGACACGTTGTACTCGTCCACAAGTTGCGGATATAAAGGAGTTTCTCGCTGCAATTGTCCACACTGTCATCCTACTACTAAAAGGTCTTCGAATCATACTTCAAATTCTGTCCTCAGCTTTAAGAGCCATTCTTCTGCTGCTAACTCTACGATCTTTTCTGTACCTCATCTAGGTTATCCTGCTACTGCTATCCATACATACCCTTCTTCAGCAAATATAGCTTCAAACAAAATTTCTTCCGTCTTTAGTGCTACATCCTTTTCTGCACCTTCTTCTGCTCGCCATACTACCAGCACATCCTATCTTTTTCAACCATATATGTGTACAAATTATAATATTGATTGTTACGGCTATCACGCGCTTATAAACCGAACCTCTACTAACAGGAACCAAATTTCTTTTGTCCGTTGCGATTCAAACGATGATCCAATGAATCCTACGTATTCACTTCCGCCCCAGACTGTGCCTCCACCACCATTGCAACCCATACTAGGAATTAGTGATTTGCAGTTAGCTTCTCAAGAGTTTATATCTGCTTTCGTAAATAATTCTACTATGGAAATTTCTGTCGTGTCTGCAAGCACAAATGTTGCTGAAATGACGATAACTTCTAACTTAGTCAGAAAAGGTCCTGTTGAAGTTCAGGAACCTGCTGTTATTGCTGCTGTAATTGTAAATTTTTTATAATTAAGACCTCGTAGTAACCTAATAGATGTAATTTTATATTTACAATGAGAATTCAGAGCTGTTGTTTTTAGGTTGTAATTTTTTTTGGGTAATTAACTTATGGGAGGAACTTAAAAACTACAGCTCATCATTTTAAGAAGTGATTTTTGTGTTCTTCCTGATATATGTATATTGTGGTGATTAATTTTTTTTGTTTTTTTTTTGTTATAGTACACTGTTATGTTTCTCCAAAATGTCACTTAGATTAATTATAAGTATTAATAAGTATGTTTAATTTCTTATTTTTATTTCAGGTTTTCATTTATTTCTTTTCTTGTATTGGTAAGACCCCACCTACTCACCGATTGAGCCCGGTCATTCATTC
The DNA here is from genome assembly GCA_036346225.1 of Platerodrilus igneus. Taxonomy (NCBI): domain Eukaryota; kingdom Metazoa; phylum Arthropoda; class Insecta; order Coleoptera; family Lycidae; genus Platerodrilus; species Platerodrilus igneus. The sequence goes on from JARFIW010000858.1 coordinate 19,245,490, forward strand.
TTTGTTTTATAGGCTACGTCAATGTACGTAGCACACATCACCGCAACAGTGGGGCTTGTAGTCAAGAGCTCGTAGCAATTAATGGCAACCCCGAACGTGGTACCTTTTGTATTTTAAGGGCACACCGTAGCAATTGATTCTCGCCCAGAACGTGAGGTTCTAGTAGTAGTAGAGAGAACGCAGTAATAATGGCGCTGAACGTGAGGCTCTACTAGTAGCAGAAAGATCTCAGTAAAAATATATATATATAAAAATTAATAAGATGAAATAATAACTTATACTTTTTAAGTAAAGCCCAAATGATCATTCCAAATCGAACTAGTAATTGAAAGAAGGAAAATATAAGGCCTTGGACAGGATTTGAACCTGCATCTCAGCTTTGCCGGAACTGTGCGTTAACCAATTACGCTACCGAGGCCGATGGCTATAATTGGGAAATTTACAAATCCAAATCGTGTACAGTACCATATATAAACCTAACTTTCAATTACGTTTAGCATTTTTGTCAATCATATCTGAAACTGTCAAGTTTTTGACTTATGTCAGATATAGACAGGAAGCACCGCTCAAAATCACGGCTATAAGCCAAGTATTAATATATAAATATTATAAGTAGTTTTTTACACAAGGTAAGTTGATAAATACTTAGGTATTGAAATTAATAAGATGAAATGATAACTTAGACTTTTTAAGTAAAGCCCAGGTGCTTCCTGTCTATATCTGACATAAGTCAAAAACTTGACAATTTCAGATATGATTGACAACAATGCTAAACGTAATTGAAAGTTAGGTTTATATATGGTACTGTACACGATTTGGATTTGTAAATTTCCCAATTATAGCCATCGGCCTCGGTAGCGTAATTGGTTAACGCACAGTTCCGGCAAAGCTGAGATGCAGGTTCAAATCCTGTCCAAGGCCTTATATTTTCCTTCTTTCAATTACTAGCTCGATTTGAAATGATCATTTGGGCTTTACTTAAAAAGTTTAAGTTATTATTTCATCTTATTAATTTCAATACGTAAGTATTTATCAACTTACCTTGTGTAAAAACTACTTATAATATATATATATATATATATATATATATATATATATTACTCATATTTAGACCAGGGTAGAAAATTAAATAATCACATCAAATAATTTTAATCACCGTGTATAATGAATATTATTAGATAATACGCGTTATTAAAACCGTGAAGCATAAAAATTTATTAGTTTCATTAAACATAAGAGATTTAAATCATGTACAAGACGCTTTATATCAAAAGAAGCAGTATTAAAAAGCTCTGCGTGTAATGTAATTATTCCTAAACAAAGGGAAATTACGTGCAAAATTTATCTTAATTAACTCTATTTCAAGTAACCGGTATTGAACAAAACGTACAGATAATAACTAATATTTAGTTAGGATTCACGAAAAATTAAAGGCTATTATTTTTAATTGAAGTTAATTGAATCGTTAGTAACAGATAATATCTATAGAAACTTGTAAAAACCCAATAAAATGCAAATCCTAGAAGTGTTAGTTAGAAGTAGGATGTTTGAACACACCGGCGTATTTTAAAAGGCAATTTCAGTTTAATTTGTTTAGATAAACATGTCGATTCTAAGGATATTGGAAACGGTCAGATGCTTTAGCACGAAATACAAAACAGGGTTTATTTAAAAAGCTCTGAGAATTAATATTATTTTGAACACCTGCGTAGTTTAAATATCACGTACGGCGAAAATTTTGCAGATAATTAATGTTTACAAAGAATCTTGGAGAAACCGGGGCTTAATATTCACGAGAAGGTGCGATACGGGGTTATTTAACCCCGATAGTCCACATGGACTAAAATATAATCGATAATAAAGAATATCAATTTGCACCAATACGAACAGGTTAGAAAAGGAAAGAGAAAATGCGTCAAGCAAAGACACATATAGTAAAAGGCGTGATTTAAGCAACGTCACGAGGGTCACAATTGGTTGAAAATAGGATGCAAATATCAGAGGTAGAAACAACGATTTCTGTACAAAATTAATTAGTTTTTCTCGGACATGTTTGCGTGCCGTGTGAGAATTTCTGAGATTTAAATGGGGCGAGTACAAAATTCGTAAAAACCGACGCACAGGCTACGGACTGGGAACATAGCATGAGAAATTCTTAAGAATTGTCTGTTTTGAGGACAAAAGCGACGTGCCGGCTATTCGCTATATATACCGGTGGTAATATGAATTTCGATCTCTTAGACTTTTGACTATTCGATGCTTTAAAAGCTCTTACATCCGCGACTTGATTGAAGATGTTAAACAGTGCATTTTAGTTTGATAAAATAATTTAAAGTTTGCTCGTATATTTTAGTGATTCAAAATAGTTTGTTATTTACGTGCTAACATGAATGTACTTCAGTGCACTTAGATACAAGGTAATAAAATTTAGTATCACTGTACCAATTAGCAAAATTTACAACGACAAATGTATACACAAAAGTAGGCAGTTTTGGCGTAAATTGGTGAAAGACGCATGAATTTCTTTGCTATTTTTCGGGGGTGTTAATAATTAAATGGTTCAAATACGTGTTTGGATCCATGAAACAAGGGTCAGATATACACAGATGAGTTCCGGAAAAGCCCAGAAACAACTTTAAATAAATGGTGATGGAGAAATTTTTAAAAGCGTTGAGAATTAGAAGCCGTAAATATAACCCAGTTGGAATGGTGTGATTGACTAAAGGGACGATGTATATTGAAGCTACTAGTGCAAGTAACCTTCAGGTAAATTATACTATTTTGTTTGAACTTTGAGATTTTTGTGTGTGTTGAATAACTTTATAATTGATTTACTCAAAATGGACAGTAGTGAAATGGTACTAACAATAATATTTTAATTTTAAGGTGAAATTTGCTTGTTTAAGTAGAAAGGGGTATTTAGTATTGATGTTTGGAATTATGATGAAAATTTGGGTATGTCTTTGAGCTCAATTAGACGAACCTGGTTAATTAACGTAAGGGTGGTAGATGCTCCTTTGTACTCAGACTCCGGTCTGCATATATTGTTATATTAATTAGTAGGCATCCTACAAGGACTTTAATTCTGGATGCACATAAAATGATAATAAAATTAATCTTGAAATTCTTTTAAAACTGAAATTTATGCTGAATTTTAATTTTGAAATTTTAATGTATTGTGAATATTGATGTGAATAGAGTTAACGTTGATGTTTGTGGTAGGAATGTGTTTGTTTTTTTTTATGAATGAGGATGAATGTAGCTATCTAGAGGAGCAGCCGAGGCGATTAACAGAAGGAAGTCAACGGACCAGGTGATTCAAGAGGTTTCACAGCATAATCTTGACGCCCAATCTGTGGGGCTCGATTCGAAAAGCGGAGTACCCGGATTTTGGTGGTTTCACAGCAATATATATATATATATATATATATATATATATATATATATATATATATATTGACTTGCTGAGGGGGTCACGAGAGATCAATGAAACCCAAATTCTGAAACTAAATCCTCTTTTATATAATAATATCAGTAAAATAGGAATTTCCATAATTTCTTGACTACACCCTGTATAGTCCAAGAGTACTTTTATTCATTGATGTACAAGCGAAAATTGCAATTGCACGTGCATAGATAACCGCCATGAAAAATACAAGCGTATTGTCAATAACTAGCAAAAAACAGAAGCTGTATATAAAAATAATTCATTTTAAGATACCTTAAAAACGCATTCAATGCGAATGCAAATCAATACATTTTCGATATAAATGCTTTTCATTTGGTGTAAATAGCACGGAATAGTTCTAGCTTTATAATCAATCTTGCATTTAAAACCCTAATTTTAATCATAAACACGATTTAACGTGAAAGCAAATATTTGCTATAAAAATACAACTAGTATACGTTATAAATCCATTAAAGTTTAGATTAATTATCTTGTGTATTACCTAAATTCAATTTAAATAAAACATGTTCTGTATTTTCGAGAGGAATTGAGATAAAATACGTTAACTTTGTCGAATTTATTAATAAATAAACGTTTACTATACGAAACGTCCGAAACAATAAAAAACTCATAAGATGTAATAAAAATTGATAAAAGATATTTATTACTTTTCGTAATGACTAGATTAGTACGCGACGCCACAATAACCTTGGGTGTTAAACAAAGACGAGCAGCGCACGTCACTAATAACTGTAACGAGATAATAAGGTAATAGAACTCGGTATTTTGGAACGTAATTAGAATTTCCCAAAAAATTACGTATGATAAGCTTGTATTATTGGGAATGAAATTGCGCAAATACTACTACATTCTAGAAATAGAAAATTTTGTATGTATATAATGGAAGCGTTTACTAAAAAGGTCATTCAGTTATTCATAAATTTGATCGCAAAGTGTTATTTTGATTTAAGTCGCGAGCTGTTGCTTTGCGAAAATGATATTTGAAATGAATCAGTTAGCATACCGTAATTTAATAATTACGATGTTACAATGAATAAAAAAGTGATATTTTAAACTTATTTTGATTTTTAAAAAATGGAATATATTAAATTTAATTATATAGAATGAAGATCAGAAATGCTTTGATATAAAAGGCTATTAAAATTTTCATTGAATAATCACACCGAGGATGCACATTGGTTTCTAAATGGAGATCTTCTGCATTATCTGGTAAGCTGATTTGGACATCGATTTAAAATAAGAAGCAAGTTGGATAAAAAAGCGCTTCGTGGATTTTTGCAAGTATTAATTGTTTACAACTGATATATGAATTTTATCATTTAGTTGAGATAGAATAGGTTCTAGTCATTTTATTTTTGTAAGGATTTTTACTAGGAAAGTTTGTGTTCAGAGTTTGAAAAATTCTAACCTTTTAATAGATTATCTGTGAAGAATCATTTTGCCAAACAAACCTTATAAGCGTAGTGCTTATAAAGCAGTTTAGACGTTGAACATAATGAAAAATAATCCTCACCTATATCCTTGTCAACAGTTTCAGAACCGAAACCTCTTGTCTGTGAATTACAAAAATTCTATTTAAAATTTCTCGGGATAACTTTTTATCCTCTTTATTATTCGAGCTGTCAGTGTAATTGGCCAATGACGCTGCACAGATAATTCAGTAAAGAGCAAAATGCTTCGAACTCTGACCTCAAAATTTTTCGGAAATTATCCCCTTAACAAATAATTTTTATGAAATTAAAATTTACTATAGCTTAAGTGCTAATAGCTGAGAATCCTTATAATTTACCAAGAAAACCAAAATTTAAATTCTATACTTGCTTTTGTTATTGTCAAATAGCTTTTATCAAAATCTCATTTCCATCGTAACCAACAGCATTAAATACTTCTTGATTCTATTTTAAATCTCCATTTGACTTTAAAATATCGGTTTACAAATAGCGTCTATTTTTAATCAATTATAGTCAGCAGGTACTTTTGTATCAGGATTACTTATATCGAAGATCGTCTAATTTTCACAATAATTATGCTTCATAGTTCGAAGTTTTATAAAACATATTCCGAATTCTGTCAAAGACAGTATCGTCTCCTATGGAGGAAAGATATTTCGGTGAGGACATAGTATGCAAACTCGAGTAGGTACAGTTAACTTTTGAATAGTAAGGTATCAAAATTGTTAATGCAATTATTCAATAAAGTTCGAAATAATACCCTACCAGGTTGGTTACTTTTAATTTTAGAAACAATTGGTTCCCATATACAACTTCAAATTCGACAAAATACATGTTATTTAAAAACATCAAACTTGTCTATTAAGTTCCAGAAGTTCCGCAGGGTCTAGTTAGAACGAATGGAATTCAGAATATCAATGACTTTGGTTGTTTCCAATGGTAACTACAGCCAACTTACTCCTAGTATCTATAATAAAACTTCTGAAACTATAACTCATAGCAATTGTAAATTAACGAACATTTATTTTCTCTATAATCTTATAAACGTACCCACAGTACGTTTTTATTATTAGTTTAAGAACGTAGGAGTAATTTTTTTGGCGAAAACGTTTTCCATTAAGCAATGTAATTTTGGATGAGTTTGGTTTTTTTTGCTTAAAAATGTTTATACGTAGTTACGATGAAAACATAATTGTGTAATTGAGGAAAGATTTTCCTATTTTGCCGTTTTCAAAAGTAATGTAAAAATAGTGGTTCCTACCTTGATGTATAAAACATAATGCAATTATTGAGAGATGTGATTAATATACAACTAATTTAGCATTTCATCGTCGAAACCTTTTCAACTAACAGTTTTTAAATAGGTATATTATCATCCTTATTGTTAAGGTTTATCTTAGGTTGGTTTAAGCATTAGTGTGCTCGATTATTCTCTGTGTAAACTTTTGCCCAGAAACACTTTTCTGATTTCAGATTTTGGTACTCTCTTGTTATTTCTTCTGGGGCTTTTCTCCAAATATCCTTGTTTTCGAGAAGGAGGTGTTCAATCTAATTCCCGATTAAGACTGGTATATCTCACATAATAGTATTCCGGAACACTCTTCAAACCCATACACCACTCTTCCTGCTAAGTTAGTCTACAGCTATTCTTGTTAGCACAGTCGAGGTATTAGGGACGTTATCCAATTGTAGAAATTTTAGCGTGATATTTCACCGAGTTTTATGGGGATTATCGGCTAGCAGGCAATTTTCAGCAGCAATTTCTCTAGCATTCTTTTTGGTAAAGATGCAAACAACTTAAAAAAATTGCTATTGTATGTGCGAATCGAACTAGCTTTAAAAAATATCTCTTACTAGTAGCTATAGCTATAGAACAATACTAGTGTAAATTCCTTACAAGCTGTTACAGGGGTGGCATTGCCACCCCAAAGCAAAAAGCCTAACACTTGCAGTTATTGAGACCGTGTGTGCGAATCGAACTAACGTCAAAAATTACCTCTTATCAGTAGTTACGAAACCATACTCGTGCGTATTTCTTACAATCCATCCTAAGGATAAAAAGTCGC